>OX401915.1:2167500-2252500 GCA_947859195.1 Drymonia ruficornis
GTGCTTCGTGCAAACATGGATCATGTAGTATTCAAATAAGGAACTTTTATATTAATTGACGGGCCCGTTAGCGTGGTTGGCGCGGAGGCGACTTTCACGCTGCAGGTCGTAGGTTCGATTCCTACCCGTGACATGCATTTGTGTGCATGAACATGTCTGTATGTCCGGAGTCTGGGTGTATATGTATATTAAGTATGTATTTACAAATAAAAAAGTAGTATATGTAGTAATATCAGTTATCTGGTTTCCATAGTACAAGCTCTGCTTAGTTTGGGATCAGGTAGCCGTGTGTAAAAAAATGTCCCAGGATATTATTATTATTATAATTAAATTAATGTTTGTTCCACCTACCTAGTCAAAGTCAGTATTTTTTTTATTCATGTAAGCTAGAGGTTCTTCTTCTAATAGTATGGTTAGTGGCCAACCTGGTGTCAGAGTTGTTCAAGCCGCCCGAAGGCTTCTGACATGGCTTAACGACTGCTGCCTAGATGACAACAACCGCGACCGACTTTTTACGTGCCCTTCGAAGCACGGAGACGCTCAGTTAAAATGCCGCTTAATGGTCACCCATCTCTGACTGACCTTGCCAAGTGGTGCTTAACCTCCGATCGTTTACCGATCAGTGATTGCAGCTGGCTATGAGCGCCTCAGAGACGTTCTTAGTAGATATCTCTATGAAACAACGCGTGGTCATTTTCCCGGGATGCGTGGCATCTATCTACCGGTAAATAGCTGAATTACTCGCTTCGTTTTATGTCGATTTTAGTACTCGGCCGACCACTCGGCCGAGTTGCTTAGACCCAGTCCCCTTAGTAATTGGTCCATGGGTAGCACTTATGAATCGTTATCATCAATATTTTAGCGTTACCACCGGTTCATAATGTTACTTCCATTGAGAAGAGCCGGCAAGAAACACAATTACTCTTTTCTTTAGACAAAGAAAATGTGTATACATTTACAAACAGCAACGCTATGTGAGCAGGCATTAAACAAAACAGCAAAGTACAATAACTCAATGGCGGCGTCTTCATCAGGCGCATGCCTCGCGCGAGCACTCACTTTTGACGTCGGAACGCATAGACGTAATGTCATAATATGAGTGCTCGAGTGAGGCATGCGCGCCATATGGACACATCTATAGGCGGCGTCTTCATCAGGCGCATGCCTCGCGCGAGCACTCACTTTTGACGTCGGAACGCATAGATGTAATGTCATAATATGAGTGCTCGGGTGAGGCATGCGCGCCATATGGACACATCTAATCATTATCAAACTAATTTACTCAAATTTAGATATTTAAATAGAAGTTAGTAGTAGTGAGAAGTGAGTAATTGTACTATTGTACAGTAAAGTAAATTAACAAAATTTCGACATCCTGAAATTCAGATTGTGTATTCCACGTCGAAGCCTTTTCGACAATTGGCCCGTGACTGGGAACAATAGAGTCTCGGCTATATGGAAATCAGTCATTAGAATTCTAACCCATTGTGCGGCGGACGCAATTAGAAATTCGTTTAATTAATGGCTCGACGATTTTAACACGTAAATTGTTTTGGACGAGATGACGTACTATGGGTTCATTTAACACTTAAAAATGAGTACCTACTTATTAGGTTTCCGCTTAAGATTATCAACTAAGGTGTAGGTGTTAAGGTTCCGCACTGTTATCTACATTTTATGTAATTAATAAATAAATAAATAACTACTTCAGTATCTGAAGACAAAGGTACAACCATTGTTAGCTGCCAGTGATGACCTAAGGGACACCGCAGTCATGCTACTTTTTGCATCGGCGATTGGCGATTTTGCGACTGTATCGATGCTGCATCGCAATTTGGCGACTCTCTGCGTTCGGACGCAGCGACCGCTCCGATACTAAATGCGACAAAATCGCTCGCCGATGCAAAAAGTAGCGTGTTTGCGGTGCACCTAAATGATGATGAATTAAAGTAACCCACATAGCTCTAAGAAATGCAAAGTTGAAGTGGCAGTGGGCGGGGCACATATTATGATAGTTCGAAGTACCGATTGCCGTTGGGGCAGAAAGGTTCGGGAATGGCGGTCGCGAGCCAGAAGACCAGGACCAGGTGCAGGATACCCCTCAAGATGGATGGACAATCGCACGCGTACGGGGTCGCGGTGGATGCGAGTGGCGGTGCACCGTGATATGTGGAAGTCATAGGAAGGCCTATGCCTAGCAGTTGACGTCTTTCGGCTGATGGATGGATGGATAGATTGAATACCTATGTCTAGAATATGGAAATTTGAAGTCAGCAGAAAAATATGGGTGCAATAAAACTGAAGAAAAGCGTGATGTGGTGAAATGTCTTATCTTAATACTTATTGTATGACTTTGTAGAAGAAATTATAAATTCTAAAAATGTTAATGTTAGTTTGATTGAGCATCACGCAAGAACTGCAGAACCGATTTTAATTAAATTATAGGCTACTTATTATCATTGAAATCCATAGAGGTAGAACGACGGGTAAATATTAGTAAGTAATAAGTATAGTTATGCCACTTATAAATTTAGGCAGAAATAAATCAAGCCAACTGGAAGTGACTAGGTCGTAAAGGAAATTAATTCAATACAATAAAACAATTTATACTTCCTAATTTAATCCAAACTACCCTAAAAACAATACAGAAACAAATAAATCAACCCCTCAAGGTATGTTAGGAACGTGAACATTCAAATTGGAAACTTCTATAAATTAAAAGCAAACCAAATAATGAGGTGGAACCCCCAAAAGTTGGCAACACCCTGACTTATTGTTGGACATAAATTAAGATAAGTTTTGACGATAAATCCAGTCGGGTTGATCTGTCGACATATAGACGCTGGATGTGAATGTTTAAACTTATTTAAGGCGTGTACAGATTGATGAATGCGTGGATCGCGCGCCGTTGCTGCAACGGTTTACGCAGACATGTTCGCGAGCCAATATACTAACTGCACACCGAAGCCGTATATACAGGGTTATTGGTAAAACAATAACAACCTTCCAGGGGCGTATTACTGACATCAAAAACAACAACTTTTGTTCTATGACTTTTTACAAAACAAAATAAATAACAAAAAAACACTTTCGAAATGTATGAATATTTTTTCATACATTTTAGAAAGTGATTTTTTGTTATTTTTTTTTGTTTTGTAAAAAGTTTTTTTCTTATCTAGAGGAAAGCCATGGTACGTGGTTGTATTCCACTTTGCCCTAAAGTACCTAAACGTACCACGGCTATTCTCTAGATAAGCATATTTTCTTCTTTCATACATTTTAGAGTGTGATTTTTTGTTATTTTTTTTTGTTTTTTAAAAAGTCATAGAACAAAAGTTGTTGTTTTTGATATGAGTAATACGCCCCTGCAAGGTTGTTAGTGTTTTACCAATAACCCTGTATACGTGCTTGCAAACAGAATGTGATCTGAGTACGTATTCTGTAACGAAAATCTCATATCTCACGCGTTAATCTGCTAGTGAAATGTCAAATTTCCGGACATTTGACATTTCACCAGCGTAATCACGCGTGAGAAATAAGTTTGTTGTAACAGAATACAACTATACGCGCAAATGGCGAACGTCTAACGAACTTTGCTCGAGTGTTGCTACGGATGGGCGTTAAAGGCGTTGCCAAACTACAGCAACAGATGCAATACCGGCGCGCGATCCACTTCACCAATCTGTATGTAGCCTGTGAGATGCAATATGTCGTTATTGAAAAGTTTTGGATTAAAAAGATTGTTTTTTTTTTTTTTTTTTTTTTTTTTTTTTTTTTTCATTACAATATGGAATGGTTACATAGTTGCTATGTGATGGCTGTATGGTTCTTTTTATTCCATAGTTCTGCGAGATTATTAACTTTGCAATTTTTAAAGCTATAGGTGAACGAAGAACCAAATAAAATAATACGTTTAAATAGATGCGTCTTCCAGTAAAACATATTACCTTGTTCCGCGTAACAGCGAATGTTAAAGTTGGCATGGCGCTATTGGACAACCGGTTGACCCTTGACTTTAAACCATAAATCTTCGCCACTGGTGTTCATATCACATTTTGTAACATGTTTATCTTATACATAGTAGATTGAACATTGTAATTGGATATTGTTACAGACCACAAAGATATCTACTCCATTGATGTATCATTGCAGATACGTCCTTAAATCATCATCATCATAATATTAATACGAGAAGCAAATATTTTCGTACCCTTTTTTATCAAGATTACGTGGACGGAGGATTATGAAATTTGGCACAGTTAAAGTTTACATGCAGAAGGAGTACACAAACCTAATATTTTATAAAAAATGCATTATAAATGCACTAATTTTATAAATGAAAACATTACACGCACTACACACTACATTCGTGTATTAAGATTTTTGGTAATTTGACACTTTGTCAGTTTGTTTTTTTTAAAGGTCAGTACTTTTTGTTAAAAAATACTTACATACTTAAACTTAAAATTTCGATAGATGTGTCAATATGGCGCGCATGCCTCACCCGAGCACTCATATTATGACATTACGTCTGTGCGTTCCGACGTCAAAAGCGAGTGCTCGCGCGAGGCATGCGCCTGATGAAGACGCCGCCAATGAATTCCATCCGAGTTCCTAGTTGGCTTGGTAGAGTACTAAGGTGCTGAGTGATACTTAATTCTTTACCGCTTTACTTTAACTAAACGAATCAATCGTTTGACATCGCCGAATAGCTGCATCCCTAACCAAAAGAGCCACAAACAGGAAACGGAAATAAGGTTTTGCCAACGACAAACACCGTCTTGCAACGGAAAAGAATTTGCAAAATGCTCGCGACGGAACACCGGTGCAAACATTTCGACTTAGGGTTCCTTGAAGAGAATTAAAAAACGTTTACCTATAGATATATTTTATTTATGCGTGGTAGAGAGTTCCTTGAAGGCATTTAAAAAACGTTTACCTAACGTTCATATATGATTTCCTGGAGGTAGAGCAAAGTAGTGGCCAATTGACTGCAGCTTATACACGGGCTGGCTCGACTGGGGTAGTACCACCCGCTCACAGAAGATCGGCGAAAAAGAGCTGAAATGACTGAGAGAGCCGGAAGCCCAACCCCCCCTTCTGCTGCTTCTGTTTCGTCCTCCCACTCCCTTTCAGGTTGGCAACGTGCGGGCGATGCTTTTGGTATTGCAAGCATCTATACGCGATATTCACACATCTGTTTTTGCAATCGCAATTCGATAATTAACTTACGGGATTATTCACCAGAGAATGAGCCATTTTGGCAATACCGGCAATAATGTTTTCAACATTATGTGCCACGAGCTACTAAGTCGTACTGTGTCCATGAACTCTGTTCAGTACGATACATTATTTCGGACGGTCACGTGTCTCCCTCTTTCTTGGTGTTTTTGAAAATTTAATCCCTACGGAACCTACAACTTTTAAGCCGTATTTTTGGATTGGAAATCTTTTATTTTTTAAGAAAATAAAGCTGGTTGCAATAGATTTGTATTATTTTTTTTCCAATAGGAAATAGTTTGCGCTGCATTTCTTTGGCATCGTGTGTGCACAGGGGTAATGAGAACCGATGTAATACTACTTTAATACTGCTGGGAAATACTCTGAACTATATTTCGACTTTTAATTCGATTCAGTAACTTGACAGTTCAAAGAGAAATAATGTTACCATACCAACACTAATAGTGTTGGGGTAGTGAACGATTTTGCGGGAAGAACGAATGATAAACATGGTTAATTAAATAAAACTTCGAAAATTCGTATGTGAGATGTGGAATATAAGAATATTTAATAGGTATTATTAAAAGTTATTTGTTTTTATTATTTTCTTCGAATATAAATGAATTTAAAAAAAAGTAAGTTTAAAAACTAATACCCGACTACGGAAAAAACGCGCTCTAAAAAGTATGAAACAAGAAAATATTCTCATCTAGAGGATAGCCGTGGTCCGTGTAGGTTTTTTAGGGCCAAATGGCATATGAACACGAACCACGGCTATCCTCTAGATGAGAATATTTTCTTGTTTCATACTTTTTAGAGCGCGTTTTTTCCGTAGTCGGGTTTTAGTTTTTAAACTTACTTTTTATTTAATTATTTTGGAGTTATAGTTAACAAAATATATATTTTTGAAATGTGCTCATCAAGCTCTTTCATTTGATACCCCACACGGTTTCATTAAAAAATGTTTTTTTTTTAGTTCATGACATTATGTCCTCTAGAGGGCGCCATATGCAATTTTATGTGACGTCACATAGCCTATAACCAGCACGCCATTAAGCCGCTTCTGACGATACCTCATTTGTCAAATTACGATAAGTAGTTTGGAAGTTAGGTGGGAACAGATGCACATACATACATACATACATACCGGTCAAAATCATAACGCCTCCGTAGTCGGGTAATAAATATCGTGTAATTTTAATAAAGACATTTCATATGAAGATGACATGGTGAATAAGAACTCTACAACTGTTAATAGTGTATACAGTGTTTTTATGATGAGATTGGGCTTTCGGTTCTTACTCATTGTACGAAACGCAGCTGTAATAGCTACTTTACGCAGATCTTGTGTGAGAGGGTGGTGCTACCCCGGTCGAGCCCGCCAGTTTTGGCTATAGCTTGACTCTACCACTGTCACCGTTGTAGCTAATAATAGCTAAAAAGGAGACTAATGATTAATAACAGATTTATAACACATATAAATCTGAAGTACAGTAGCGGCACGTTATGATGGCCGTTTTGACATGTAGAGGGGGGAAGAGGATGAACCTTATTGCAACGGAATTAGATTCATTTTAGCATTCATTTTTTGACATTCCTAAATTTTAAAACTGTCATTCTTATTCCGTTATAATAAGGTTCATTTTTTCCCTCCCCCCACATGTCAAAACAGCCATCATAACGTGCGGCTACTGTAGTAATAATAATAACGATACCCCATACATCCAATTCGGTTCAGGCATTTACAAGTTATGGTGGAATAAAGAATCTCACATACATACATACATGAACCCTAAACACATATACACTCCTTTTTTTGGGCAGTCGTGTAAAAAATAATAATATCAGCCATTAGTGTCCCACTGTTGGGCAAAGGCCTCCTTCCATTTCTTCCACTCCTAGTAAAACAACATTTTTTTTTTATTGTTGACAATTTTATATTGTAGCACTATAAATATATGAACATCTATTTCTAGCGAGCTTCTCAAATTCTAATAAAATTTTACTCTCAATTAATTGATCCATATGTTACAGATAATGCGTATAATTCAGGCAGTGTGAAAAATGCCTAGTCCATCATTTCTTTATGAGTAATTAACCTGTTTAAAAATTTATAACAAATGATTTATTTAGGAAATATATTAATTGATTAATTATAATACTTATAAGATGATATTATTATAAGTAGTGACTACCTAGATATCATCCCGGTCGATACATAATTTATGTAATATTTTTTTACAAAAAAAAATTACATAAGTTCTTAGCAAAAGCAGACTGTAGGTATGTAACTATCTTAGTTTCTTAATGTGAGGTTTCAATACCTATTTATTATTAGGTATTGATTTTACAACAACCTGCAAACATAAAATCTTACAAAATTAGACCAGTTAAATAAATTGGTAGAGAATTTGTTTCTAAATATATTTTTTTAACAAAGAATAGTAGGAAAGAATACTACACTGGATATTTTAACTGTTTTTCTTTTGAAAAACGAAAAAATGTCACCATGTATAATATAACTAGATCTAAATTAAGTACATGCGTTTAAATTAAAATTAAAAAGTTGAATGTAATTTGCGATGCGATTCCTTATTCTCCGAAAATATAACTTAAAATGGGTTCTCGATGTTTTTTTGAATAATACGACAATTGTCTGTGGTACTATTCGCAACACTGACAACATATCCTCTACACTATGATAAAAATATGTTATATTCAAAAATTTAAATTGCAAAAATATAAATGTGTTTACTATATCTAACGTATCGCACATAACAGCTACGCCGACCAGAGACATGACGCGTTTCTTGTTTCTGTTCTACGACGTTGCTGAACTACACCACAACACAGAGACGCAAATTCTTATGAACAACAACAAAACGAGCGCAGCTATAACGCAGGTAACACATGTTTGGAAAAATAATTCTATAAAATTTAGCTCCCCATATGAAATCAACTCTTTGCCTTTGCAATTGCCTTCACAAAAGGTAATAAGTTTAACGATAAAGTGTAAAATCACTTTGATCATAACCACAAGTCCATACGTTATCATAAAGGACATCGTCTTCTCGCTGCTTATCCTGTGTCTGTGTAGAAGAACCAGTTTTATATATGCATATACCGTAGTGAAAAGTGACCAGCACGACATCGAGAGTCGCGAGAGTTGATAAATTGTATTTATGTTGTTTTCATAATGCTTCGTTATGTGTCGTTCCCAGGATCCTTCTGAAAAAGTTATGTAAACGATACAATGAATACATTGGGCCAATGTTCCAGTTGCTATTTGGTTGATGCTGACGAAGTTCTGTAAAGTCCGCCAGCGCGGCATGAGGCACCATGCCGCCAGCACCATCACCAGGCACATTGCGCACACGCCACTTGACACACAACTCATCAATACTATCAACTCAAATGTTGGTCTTGAACTCATGATTATTTTTCACCTTATTTTTATAAACGAGCACGTCAGTTTAATCCACGAATGAAAATAACACAAATTCATAAATTGTTTGATTATAAAATATTTATCAAACCATCGCTTTCATGAAACCAATATAATTAATTACACCAATTATTTGTTTCCGGGTCCCACAAAATCAACATAGCAATGACGTCAATCTGTGTGACATAGGGTTAGGTATTATAAGATTCGATAAATCCAACGTGATTTCATCAAATCTCATATTATATTAATTATTTCACTGCGACATAAATACCTGAATTGCTGTGTCTAATTCAGACTCGCCCGAGCACTCAGTTTTGACGTTGAAATGCACAGACATAATGCCATAATATGAGTGCTCTGGCGAGGCATGCGCGGCATATGGACAAGCCAAATAACATAATTGTAATGATAACTAATCACTAAGTTTTTTTTTTACATTTACTTGACTACGTTGTAAATGTAAATTTTCGATATGTAGGTAAACTTCATATTCAGATTAAACATAATAAGCGGACCTACGGAAAAAAGCTAGTGTTAATTGCATAATATTGTAGGTACAAATCCTATGCAAAGTTTATCATAGTATTGATTATCATAACTAATAATTATTAGCAATAATTGAATTCATTTCAAATTCTATGATTGTTAATTAATTAATTTATTTATTTTACATTACAATCTACATAGTGATTATGTCACTGGCAATGTTTATAATTCAGTCATTTTATAGAAACGTTACAAAAACGTAGCAACTTGGATGCTTAAAATGATTGTTTCGTTCGTAGATACTTTCACACCATATTAAATACCTACGAGCAGCTACTGTACGCTTGGTAATCTATGTACAATACCTAGGCAAAGTATATATAAACATGATTTCAATCACTCCTTTTCCACACACGGCATTTCAGAGAATACCTAGGCATTATTTACAGTATCGGATCATACACATTACCAGTAATTTGATCCATCTGTATATTAATTAGACGAGCGAAGTTTTAGTAATTGGAGGAAAAGTTTCATTAAAAGTTAGTGTCGATTCGGGAAAAGTTATTTTAATATGATTAGATCCATTAATCTAATGAGATTGGATTGCAACTTATTTATTAAGCAAATTGTGCTTGTTGGATATATCGGTTGTACTTGATGGCTGTATTTAATAATAACAAATATCGATTTTACAACAACCTGTAAACACAAAATCTTACTAAATTAAACTAACCTAGTTTAGAAATCATTGGTAAAACTTTGTTTCTATAATATATTATGTTTATTACCAAGGAATAGTAGGAGAATATTGAATATTTTGCTTTTGTAAGACGAAATAATGTCACCGTTTATAATATAACTAGATCTAAATTAAGTACATGCGTTTTAATTAAAATTAAAAAGTTGAATGTCATTCGCGATGCGATTCCTTATTCTCCGAAAATATAACTTAAAATGAGTTCTCGATGTTTTTTTAAATAATACGACAATTGTCTGCGGTAGTATTCGCAACACCGACAAAATATCCTCTACACCCAGAAAATATAAATTAGTTTGATCAATATTTTCCGAATATTTGTTATTAAAAAACACGATTGTGTTTACTAAGTCGAACGCATCGCACATGACCGCCACACCGACCAGAGACATGACGCGTTTCTTGTTTCTGTTCAACGCTGTTGCTGAACCACACCACATCACAGAGACGCAAATTCTTATGAACAAAAACAAAACGAGCGCAGCTATGGCGCAGGTAACGCATAATTGTAAAAAGAATTCTATAAAATGTAACTCTTCATCAGCAAGCAACTCTTCGCCTTCGCAATCGCCTTCACAAAAGGTAATCACTCTAACGATATAATATAAAATCAATTTGATCATAGCCACAAGTCCATACGTCATCACGAAGGCCATCGTTTTCTCGCTGCTTATGCTGTGTCTGTGAAGAAGCACCAGTTTTATATATGCATAAACTGTTGCAAAGAGTGACCAGCACGTCATTGAGAGCCGCGAGAGGTCATAAATTAGATCTATTATGTTTTCATGATGCCCCAATATGCGTAGTAACCAGTACCTTTCTGAATAGAACACCGAGTGTAAAATAGTTATACAATTGATACAATGGATACATTGGGTTAATGTTCCAGTTGCTATTTGGTTGATGCTGACGAAGTTCTGTAAAGTCCGCCAGCGCGGCATGAGGCACCATGCCGCCAGTGTTGCTGCAAGGCATATTGCGCACACGCTACTTATAACACCACTCATCCACACTACCACCTCTAACTGTTCTCTTTGACTCATGATTATTTTTCACTTTTTTTTATAAACGAGCACCTCAGTTCAATCCACGAATGAAAATAACATAGAATTATAAATTATTTATCGAACCATCGATTACAATGACCAAACATGATTAAATAAATTATTTTTTTCCAAGTGCACTCAATGTCAAAATATCCTACATAAATCAAAAGTTGTTGGTCTGTATGTTGGATTATTATAAAATCAGGGATTTGATCCATCACACGTGAATTTATGAAATCACTGATTTCGTTTTTTCACTGCGACAATACTTTACATAACATAATCATCATCGTAATCATTTAATTTCTATTCATTCACTTACTACGATACCATTTTTTACATTTACTTGACTGCGTTGCGCACTTCATATACAATTTCAATATAACAAACGATCCTACGGGAAAACGCTAGTGTTTTATATTATATTGTAGGTCCAATTACTATGCAATATTTATCATGGTATTGATTATTTTAACTAATAATTAACAATAATTGAATGCATTTAAAATTCCGTAGTTGATAAATTAATTAATTAATTTATTGAACCCAACACAGATTACAATTCACATAATTATTGTTACCGGAAATGTTTATAATTCAGTCTTTTTATACAAACGTTACATAAAATGTAGCATCTTTTCGTTCGTAGATACTTACACACCATATTAAATACGACCTACTGTACGCTTGGTAATCTATGTAAAATACCTAGGTATAGTATAAAATAAACATAACTTCAAACACTCCTTTTCCACACACGGCATTGGTAAAAAAAAACCTAGGCATTATTTACAATATCCGATCATACACATTACCAGTAACACATAGGTATAATGTTTGATCCATTTGTATGTTAATTAGACGAGCGAAGTTCTAGTAATTAGAGGCAAAGTTTCATTAAAAGTTAGTGTCGATTCGGGCAAAGTAATTTGCATATGATTAGATCCATTTATCTAATGAGATTGGATTGCAACTTATTTGTTAAGCAAATTGTGAGCGTGACTATATCGGCTGTACTTAACAAACAAAAAGTAGTAGGTAGGTAGTGGTATATGTAGTAATATCAGTTCTCAGTCTATCTCTATCAGTATCTGGTTTTCATAGTACAAGCTCTGCTTAGTTTGGGATCAGGTAGCCGTGTGTAAAAAGAATGTCCAAGGATATTTATTATTTATTAATAATGATTATTATTACTCACTGGCTCGGCAATGCACATCGCATGTCACACGAGACAGCCTAGTGTAATGTCATTCTGCATACACTACAGTTGCTGTTGTCATATTTAGTAATTTCACTAAAACACATACGCAGCCATTGACATTACCAAGAAAGAGGGAGACATGTGACCGTACAAAATAGTTTGTCCTACTGAACGGAGTCCATGGACACATTCGTAGGTATTGTGCACATGAACATCATCCTAAACGCGTGTCTGCATTGTCAATAATTTTGCCTTCTGGTCAAAAGTAATCTTATAGGAGGAGGTTTTAATTCAATAAACAAAGAAATAATGTGTGAACTTCGCTGCATGTACTGGTGCGCTGAGCACAAGTATAGTAATTGCGATGTATGACGGTACCATATCTGGCTAATTTGTATACGCAGCCAAAATATTTTCTAAGTCTGATTATAACATGAATGATAATTTGATCAAACCGCAACATTTAAGTTCCTAGGTAAATTATGATCAACATTTTTGGGTATTTGAAAAAAACCTGATTTAATAAATTTACCTGCGACATTACGCGAGGTACACTCAACAATAGATTATTAATACAAAATGTGGGTAGTTCACAAATTAGACAGATGTGGGCAAAACAAAGAAAGAGCCCACTTTAATATTTAGCAAGGTAGCAGGTAAGTGAAACAATTAGGCTACAATTTGTAAGCCCATTGTAACACTGTTTTAAATGAATATGAACCCTAGAATTTGGCACATAACAGACAAGAATTGGTTCGGCCATTTCGAAGACCGCTTGGTGTAGGTTTAATGTTAGGCCGCTCGGTTAACTGCACCGGACGGTAGCGGGTTTGATCAAATTATATATTTAATTAATTAATTTCTGTTTTTTGTCACAGCATCGCAGCATCAAAATCGCCGATCGCCGATGCTCAAAGTAGCAAGTCTGCGGGGGCCCTTAGCGCCGCCATACACCCGACTGCAAAAATGCAGTCCGTGTGCAGTCGCGTGCCGTCGACTGCAACCAACTGCAATAGAGCTGTCAGTTCCGACTGCAAAAATGCAGTCCGTGTGCAGTCGCGTGCCGTCGACTGCAACCAACTGCAATAGAGCTGTCAGTTCCGACTGCAAAAATGCAGTCCGTGTGCAGTCGCGTGCCGTCGACTGCAACCAACTGCAATAAAGCTGTCAGTTCCGACTGCAAAAATGCAGTCCGTGTGCAGTCGCGTGCCGTCGACTGCAACCAAATGCAATAGAGCTGTCAGTTCCGACTGCAAAAGAGCTGTCAGTTCCGACTGCAAAAATGCAGTCCGTGTATGTTTGCGCTTAGATCAACCACGCGTTGACGACGTTAGACTAGTGATGTTCTAACCACCATCCGAGCAAAATCCACAAATTGCGCGGAATAACTCAAGTTTCTTCGGCCTCTAACGCGTGTTGTACAATATTAATTAGGACGTTATATTCAAAGGTAAGTGGACCGCAATTAAGTGAGCCTTTAGTGAGTTTGCTTAGCGAGGCTTTATAAAGAGCACGGTTACGGGCCCAGAGTTATTGTTACGGGCCGCCAGGGGGCATTCTTGCTCTATTTAAGCTCACAAGTATATTTGAATTAGTAATAGTTTTCATAATGTTTTCATTACGCGTGAGCGTTATTTCACGTCACCGGTTACATTAACTGGTTACGATCTAATTCACCGAATCACTGGTTACGCGACGAACGAGTAACTGGTGATTTTTGTAACAGGTTATTTAGCTGTAGCCCGAACTACATCATAGGTATTATATCACCGGTCACCCATAGACATCTAAAAGTAACAAATAACAATGTTTGTATTTTTGTATACAAGAAGCTAGTAGTGACGAAAACCATAGGGTTACAAAAATAACCAGTTACAAAAATCACCTATCAAATAACCGGTGACGGCCTCGACATAACCAGTTACGTTACGTTTCGTGAAAATAATGTAACGACACACGTCTAGTTTTCAAGTTTAGCTCATAGCCAGCTGCAAGGTAACAATCGGAGGTTACGGAACTCTTGGCAAGGTCAGTCAGAGATGGGTGACCGATTAGTGAGATTCGAACTGAGCGCTTCCGTGCTTTGTAGGGCACGTAAAATGTCGGTCCCGGTTGTTGTCATCTAGGCAGCAGTCGCTAAGCCATGTCAGAGGCCCTCGGGCGGCTTGAACAACTCTGACACTAGGTTGGCTAGCAATACCAAAGGCAAAAAAAATTAACGTCACGACTTTTATCCCCATTCGGGGGTAGTCAGAGGCTTGAGTGGCCATACACCACCACATTGTGGAGGTATTAACCAACTCAAAGCCCACGTTTCACCTGATAGTCAGAACCCAACGTGACAGGTGGTGAACCTTGTCGCCGTGTATACAGGAACTGACTATTACCTAATCCCGAGGGATAAGTAGGTTTCCTCACGATGTTTTCCCTCACCAAAGGCAGCGCCTGGTAATTGTTGGTATAGCCAAGTTGTAGCAAATAGATTGGAGCTCATATACCTATGGGCTGGCTCGACCGGGGTAGTACTATCCTTCCACAGAATAAACCAACCCAATCCAACCCCCCTCCCCCTCCCTCCATCCCCTTCCCCTTCAGGTCGGCAATATGCGAGCAATGCCTTTGGTATTGTAAGCATCCATAGGTTACGGTAACTGCTTACCATCAAGCGGGCTGTACGCTTTTTTGCCATATCCTATAAAAAAAATGAATATCAGCAAGTAGTTATTACAGCTGTATTTCGTGTGATAAGTGAGAGAGCCGGAGGCCCAACCCCCCCACGTGAGAATGATGCCTTTGGTATTGCAAGCATCTACAGGCTACAGTAACTGATTAGCATCAGGCGGGCCGTACGCTTGTTTGTGATAGGTCGGTCAGAATCCTGATTTGTCGGTCAGAATCAACCAACCAATCAGAGGGACGATCACTAAAGCAGCTCAATGGCAATGGCAGTCCAATGGCTAAGTAACTAAGGGCCCTGGAATGATTCGGTTGAGCTTACTAATGTGCCCACTGCAACATTAATAGCACGTTATACACTCAAAGAGACCGCAATTAAGGGCTCTTTGAATTAACTCAGAGTGGTTCACGCATTTATAAAGGTTTAGGTTAACGTTTAACTATTTGCGTTAGATGTTTAGATGTTTTTTACACGACTGCTCAAAAAAAGGAGTGTATATGTGTTTAGGGTTCATGTATGTATATGTATGTATGCATGTATGTGAGATTCTTTATTCCACCATAACTTATAAATGCCTGAATGGATTTGGATGTATGGGGTATCGTTAGAATCCTTACATCGTTCCGGGTAACACTAGGTATATTATTTTTGAGAAAAAATTGTATGGCGGCATTATGGCTCAATTTTGAAATGTGAAAAAAAAATACTCCCTTTATTACAATATGGGTATCAAATGGAAGGCCTTGATGAGCACATTCCAAAACTGTAGAATTTATAGGCATCATTTAGCATAGCTAGGGTGTACATGCAAAACAAACATTTCATTTTTGGCTGTTGTCACTAAACTGCATGAAATAAAAATAAATACTTAAAAAAAATAAAAAACACGACTGCCATGCCAAAAAACGACCTAAAAAGTATCCAACAAGTGCAGTGTCATTTCAGTCGGGGGCCCTCTTAGTTTAGTTCGTTTTTTGGCTATTGTTAATATGATAAAACAATAGTCACGATAAATAATAAATTAATTTATTTGCTTGATTTAAAAACTAACAATCACTACCCAACGATAATATTATTTTGGCATGGCAACTCGAAATAAGAGGGACACGGTCCCAACTAGGGCCTCTTGCTCGGCTCGTTTTTCTGTCTAAGAATGGTCTAGGTATAATAGACCTTAAGGCAGCAGAATAAAGTTGAATTTATTCTTAACCAAAAACTCAACTTGTCTATCCTCTATTAAAAGATCCCTGATTCTATTCTATTCGATTAGCGTTCATGCCACTTGTCTAGGGGGGCTGAAGGGGTGTAGGGGTAGGTATCCTTATTCGAGGTCGTAGGTAATAAGATACCTACAGCATAATAGTGCCATGTAAAACGCTTCCGGTTGGTAGATCGACTTTAATCAGTACATTAGCAATTCCTTAATGATTAAGGAATTCATGCGCGACGCCGCGGGCATGCGCGACCCGCTAGGCCATAGTAATACGGTCCTATTTTCAATGGAGCTAGTAAATTGTTCGCGCATGGTTCCACTCTTCTGTTAAGGCTTATTGAATATTCCATTAATTTGTCTGTAAAATCCTACTCGTCTACCTGTCTACCTGTTAGATAACATGGTACTTATATCTACTGTAGGTTTATAAAGGGTTCCGTTGATTTTATTGGATTTGGACTACTTTTAATCATCATCATCATTATTACCCGACTACGGCGGAGGGTTATGATTTTGACCGGTATGTATGTATGTATGTATGTATGTATGTATGTGCATCTGTTCCCACCTAACTTCCAAACGACTTGTCGTAATTTGACAAATGAGGTATCGTTAGAAGCGGCTTAATGGCGCGCTGGTTATAGGCTATGTGACGTCACATAAAATTGCATATGGCGCCCTCTAGAGGACATAATGTCATGAACTAAAAGAAAACATTTTTTAAAGAAACCGTGTGGGATATCAAATGAAAGAGCTTGATGAGCACATTTCAAAAATATATATAATGTTACCTATAACTCCTAAATAATTAAATAAAAAGTAAGTTTAAAAACTAAAACCCGACTACTGAAAAATCGCGCTCTAAAAAGTATGAAACAAGAAAATATTCTCATCTAGAGGATAGCCGTGGTCCGTGTTCATATGCCATTTGGCCCTAAAGGACCTACACGGACCACGGCTATTCTCTAGATGAGAATATTTTCTTGTTTCATACTTTTTAGAGCGCGATTTTTCAGTAGTCGGGTTTTAGTTTTTATTATCATCATCATCATCATCATCATCATAGTATTAATACGTAAAGCAAATCCGTTCGGTACCTGTTTTTCGAAGATGCGTGGACGGAGGAGTATGAAATTTGGCATAGTAAAAGTTTATATGCTCGAGGTTTGCAGAATCCTAATATTTTTATAAAAAGTGCATTTATAAGTGCACTAAATTAATAAAGGAAAACGTTACTCACATTACATACGTTTCACCCTTTGATCTAGGAAGGTCGTTGGTTTCACCTATTCACATACACACATATACAGGGTGAATTTTTCAAGTGTGCTTTCATGGCCAAATCCGAAACTATGAGGAATAGCGAAAAGTACTCAAAGGAGTCTCGGGCCCGATTTTGATGAAAACTAAAACTGCATCATTGGATTATTGAAATATCAATAATCCTAGACAGGAATCGAACCCGTTGATTTTGAATTAAACCACACGCACTGTATTTAGGGTAATCACATATTGTGCAGACTAATAATAAAGTTTTAGTTAAACTAATTAAGTTTTGCACAGGTTTTGGTATATAAAACCAGCTCAGTGTGGTTTTGAGAACTCACACACAAACTCAAACTAAAAAAAATTCGAGTCATGTAAGCTATATGTAGGGTTTATAAATCGTCAAAAAACAATATTTTAGCGTTACAACCGGCTCGTAATGTTGCCTCCATTGAGAAGAGCCGGCAAGAAACTCAATGGCTACTCTTTTTATAAGAAAAAAAAAAAAGAATTATTGTATACAATTTTAAACAGCAACGCTATGTGAGCAGACAGGTATTAACACATTGTGAATAAAATAATAATAATAAAAACACAGAATTAGCTATTTAAATAAAAAAAATAAAACTAGCCTAAAAATCTGTGCTGATTTTAGAGAAATCAAAAGGTGAATATTTAGAACGATTGCTTTGGTGTGATACCTTCCGTGCTTAAGGGCCTCCGCAGACTAGCTACTTTTAGCATCGGCGATCGGCGATTTTGATGTTGGGTCTCGCTCGTTCGCGCTCGAAGAAACGCGACGCAGCATCGATACGTCACAAAATCGCCGGTCGCCGATGCTAAAAGTAGCTAGTCTGCGGAGGCCCTAAATGATAGCTAATTAAGTAAAATATTATTGGCAAAAAAGGCATAGGAGTATCAAATACAATATGTTAAAAAAACCCTGTCCGACCCGAAAACGTATTGTTGGGTATCGAGATTAGATTCCATTTTTGTAAAAAAAACCTTTTTTTTTTACTTTTATTTTAATTTTTCAAAAAAATTTTTTTTTCATTTTTTTAGCATAGTATGTGTCCCACTACTGGGCAATGGCCTCCCATATTTTTTTGTAATACAAATACCCCGTTTACTTAAAAAAAAATCATAAAATGACGTCATCACATACTTTGTGGTCTGAGGTGACGCCACACGATCTAACATAATGACTTCCGGTAACGGTGTTGTCATATTTTTAAAATTAGCTACATTTTGTGGGAAAAAGGCAAAAAAAATTGGCACTTTAAATGTTCATTAATATGTTTACTATCATGAATTTTTTTTTTTGTTATTTTATTTGGTCATGTGATTGGGGTACCTAATTACCGGTTTCGGCTCGGACAGGGTTTTCTTAACATGTTGTATATTATGGTTTTATTTAAGTAACCCTAAAATAGTAAAATACGCGTGTATAGCATGCATGAATGAGGAGGTATTTTTGCATAATACTGATAGACTGAATTCGGAATAAATTTCATTACAATCATTTCAATATAAAGGACGTATTCTAGTTGGTAGCCACCATTAGTGTGTCAGTCTGGACCTAACACCATCAATACCATGTTCTTAGTTCTTGTAAGTAGAAAATCTATTTATGTTTCCATTGCTCCTGATAAAATACACTGAACCGCAAAGAAAAAGGGTTAGAAAATCTTCAATAATATCTTCAATAAAATTTCATTAGATGTGTCCATATGGCGCGCATGCCTCACCCGAGCACTCATATTATGACATTACGTCTATGCGTTCCGACGTCAAAAGTGAGTGCTCGCGCGAGGCATGCGCCTGATGAAGACGCCGCCATTTATTTTGTATTTATGAAAAATAAAAAGCTTCAATTCATTTTTTAGGGTTTCTTACCCAAAGGGTGCCAACGGGACCATATTACTAAGCCTAAGTTGTCCGTCTGTCCGTTCGACCGCCGTCTGTCAGCGGGCTGTATCTCACGACCCGTAATAGGTAGAGAGTTAAAATTTTCACAGAATGTGTATTTCTGTTGCCGCTACAAGAACAAATAGTAAAAATTAAATTAAATTTAAAAATCAAGATTTTATATTTTGACGTTTATATTCTACGGTAGTATGGAACCCTTTATGTGCGAGTCCGACACGCACCTGGCTGTTTTTTTTAAGCACATTAAAATATTCTTTAATAAATTTTATTTCATAAAGCTAGGTCAGGTACTTTTGAAGATATTGAAGATTTTCTAACCGACCCGTTTTCTTTGCGGTTCAGTGTATATTGTGCTTGCAAAAGAGTTTAGGTCGTTTTCGAAATATAATTGCCGTTGTCAGAACTTGGTTCGAATATTTATATCATAATTTCCATGATTGCTATCCTTGATATCACAATTATTTTAAATTAATTACATTTTACTTTAATTTATTACAGCAAAATTAAAATCCGCAGTCTTTAGTAATGACGAATGTTTCATTTTATTCGGGAGATTTAATTTTTAATTCATGTCATGCAATCTTTTATACAGGGTTATTGGTAAAACACTAACAACCTTGCAGGGGCGTATTACTGACATCAAAAGCAACAACTTTTGTTCTACGACTTTTTACAATACAAAAAAATTATAACAAACAATCACACTCTAAAATGTATGAAACAAGAAAATATGCTCATCTAGAGCATAGCCGTGGTATGTTTAGGTACTTAACGGGAAAGTGAAATACAACCACGTACCATAGCTTTCATCTAGATGAGAAAAATTTTTTTTTCGTACATTTTAGAAAGTGATGTTTTGTTTTTTTTTGTTGTTTAAAAAGTCATAGAACAAAAGTTGTTGTTTTGGCTGTCAATAATACACCCCTGCAAGGTTGATAGTGTTTTACCAATAACCCTGTATAAATGGAATTTGAAAGTAAATCTTTTTAATTTATCTCTACAGATTATCTCCGCCTGCGTGATGGCAGTATCAACCAAGTCCATCTTTCCGTTCCGGCCATTAACAGAACTATCAAGCAGGAGCTTTATTTTAACAGAAGCACTAACAGAACTATCAAGCAACAGCTCTATGTCGTCAGAAGCACCCACAGAACTATCAAGCAGTAGCCCTATGTCATCAGAAGCACCCACAGAACTATCAAGCAGTAGCCCTATGTCGTCAGAAGCACCCACAGAACTATCAAGCAGTAGCCCTATGTCATCAGAAGCACCCACAGAACTATCAAGCAGTAGCCCTATATCATCAGAAGCACCCACAGAACTATCAAGCAGTAGCCCTATGTCATCAGAAGCACCCACAGAACTATCAAGCAGTAGCCCTATGTCATCAGAAGCACCCACAGAACTATCAAGCAGTAGCCCTATGTCATCAGAAGCACCCACAGAACTATCAAGCAGTAGCCCTATGTCATCCGAAGCTCTCATTGAACTATCGAGCAGCAGCCCTATGTCATCAGAAGCACCCACAGAACTATCAAGCAGTAGCCCTATGTCATCAGAAGCACCCACAGAACTATCAAGCAGTAGCCCTATGTCATCAGAAGCACCCACAGAACTATCAAGCAGTAGCCCTATATCATCAGAAGCACCCACAGAACTATCAAGCAGTAGTCCTATGTCATCAGAAGCACCCACAGAACTATCAAGCAGTAGCCCTATGTCATCCGAAGCTCTCATTGAACTATCGAGCAGCAGCCCTATGTCATCAGAAGCACCCACAGAACTATCAAGCAGTAGCCCTATGTCATCAGAAGCACCCACAGAACTATCAAGCAGTAGCCCTATGTCATCAGAAGCACCCACAGAACTATCAAGCAGTAGCCCTATGTCATCCGAAGCACCCACAGAACTATCAAGCAGTAGCCCTATGTCATCAGAAGCACCCACAGAACTATCAAGCAGTAGCCCTATGTCATCAGAAGCACCCACAAAACTATCAAGCAGTAGCCCTATGTCATCCGAAGCTCCCACAGAACTATCACGCAGTAGCCCTATATCATCCGAAGCTCCCACAGAACTATCGAGCAGCCGCCCTATGTCATCAGCAGCACCCACAGAACTATCGAGCAGCAGCCCTATGTCATCAGAAACACCCACAGAACTATCAAGCAGTAGCCCTATGTCATCAGAAGCACCCACAGAACTATCAAGCAGTAGCCCTATGTCATCAGAAGCACCCACAGAACTATCAAGCAGTAGCCCTATGTCATCCGAAGCTCTCATTGAACTATCGAGCAGCAGCCCTATGTCATCAGAAGCACCCACAGAACTATCAAGCAGTAGCCCTATGTCATCCGAAGCACCCACAGAACTATCAAGCAGTAGCCCTATGTCATCAGAAGCACCCACAGAACTATCAAGCAGTAGCCCTATGTCATCAGAAGCACCCACAGAACTATCAAGCAGTAGCCCTATGTCATCAGAAGCACCCACAGAACTATCAAGCAGTAGCCCTATATCATCCGAAGCATCCACAGAACTATCAAGCAGTAGCCCTATGTCATCAGAAGCACCCACAGAACTATCAAGCAGTAGCCCTATGTCATCAGAAGCACCCACTGAACTATCAAGCAGTAGCCCTATGTCATCAGAAGCACCCACAGAACTATCAAGCAGTAGCCCTATGTCATCCGAAGCTCTCATTGAACTATCGAGCAGCAGCCCTATGTCATCAGAAGCACCCACAGAACTATCAAGCAGTAGCCCTATATCATCCGAAGCATCCACAGAACTATCAAGCAGTAGCCCTATGTCATCAGAAGCACCCACAGAACTATCAAGCAGTAGCCCTATGTCATCAGAAGCACCCACTGAACTATCAAGCAGTAGCCCTATGTCATCAGAAGCACCCACAGAACTATCAAGCAGTAGCCCTATGTCATCCGAAGCTCTCATTGAACTATCGAGCAGCAGCCCTATGTCATCAGAAGCACCCACAGAACTATCAAGCAGTAGCCCTATGTCATCCGAAGCTCTCATCAAGCAGTAGCCCTATGTCATCAGAAGCACCCACATAACTATCAAGCAGTAGCCCTATGTCATCAGAAGCACCCACAAAACTATCAAGCAGTAGCCCTATATCATCCGAAGCTCCCACAGAACTATCGAGCAGCCGCCCTATGTCATCAGAAGCACCCACAGAACTATCGAGCAGCAGCCCTATGTCATCAGAAACACCCACAGAACTATCAAGCAGTAGCCCTATGTCATCCGAAGCTCCCACAGAACTATCGAGCAGCAGCCCTATGTCATCAGAAGCACCCACAGAACTATCAAGCAGTAGCCCTATGTCATCCGAAGCTCCCACAGAACTATCGAGCAGCAGCCCTATGTCATCAGAAGCACCCACAGGACTATCAAGCAGTAGCCCTATGTCATCCGAAGCTCCCACAGAACTATCGAGCAGCAGCCCTATGTCATCAGAAGCACCCACAGAACTATCAAGCAGTAGCCCTATGTCATCCGAAGCTCCCACAGAACTATCGAGCAGCAGCCCTATGTCATCAGAAGCACCTACAGAACTATCAAGCAGCAGCCCTATGACATCCGAAGCTCCCACAGAACTATCAAGCAGCAGCCCTATGTCATCAGAAGCACCTACAGAACTATCAAGCAGCAGCCCTATGTCATCCGAAGCTCCCACAGAACTATCAAGCAGCAGCCCTATGTCATCAGAAGCATCCACAGAACTATCAAGTAGTAGCCCTATTTCATCAGAAGCATTTTAAGATTTATTTCCCAAACAGTTTTACAGAATCACGTTATTCAGGCATTCGCGTCATATTTATTCCGAGGAGCATACTTGTACCGAAATGCCTTTCTGGTTTAACGCCCCAAAATCTTTGAATTCTCGCTTTGCATTTACGGGACTTGGGGGTGCTCGCCTCTTTGGAGTTAAGCTGGGCGTTAAATGCCTTTGCGGTAAGGGGACGGTAAGCGGGGAGATAAAATTGAGATGCTTGACTTGATTTTTAAAATAATTTTGGCACGTAGGATGGTAAATACCTTATGCTCTAATGGCAGCGTCTATATCAGGCGCATGCCTCGCCCGAGCACTCAGTTTTGATGTCGGAACGCATAGACATCTCATAACATCAGTGCTCGGGCGAGGCATGCGCGGCATTTAGACATACCTAATAAATAATAAACATCGCCATACTGACACACAAACTGTGTGGCCCACACTAAGCAACGCTTATACTATGGCTACCGTTCAATGGACTGGGGGCTATCCCAGTGACACCCAGACCAAGGAAAATTACAGAAAGGTCGTTCCCGTAATTTGCCTCTGGCGGGAATCGAACCCGCAACTACCCGATGCAGTGAGCCTAGCGGCCAATGTTCAAACCACTGCGCAAAGCGGTCGTCGAATAAAGAAAGAATAATGATTATGTTTTTGTTACATATTCAGAGAAGACTTGATATTCTATATTTTTACTCAAAAAAGTTTATAATGTTGTCATTATTTCACAAACCTTCTTCGAGCAAAATCAGATTTGTCGTACTGCAAGAGCTACATGACACAATGTATTATTACCCCGTATTATCGTCATTATATTGCTGTTATTTGATCGTTGCCATGGAAACGTAACAAACAGGTATGTTTATGGTTCGTTATGAAAAATCTGATTGACGGTTAAAGGCCTCGACCTTTGGTCTCGTCCTTTATTTTAGCTTGTCCATCAAGGGTTGCAATGCTGACCGCGCTGTGGAGGCCTGGAGCTGCGCTGCGCCGCGCTTTCGCCCATCAACAACGCGGTCAACAACACACTCATTAGAGACCGCAGCAGTAATGTACTATTATGGCATTGTCGCACACGCCATCGCCATCGACCGACCACGTTGCCTAGCGATAAGCATGCACTTCGGTACTAGCATCGTCCGAATCTAGACCTAATTTTGTAACACTATTTAATTGTAATTAATAATTAAATCATTTTTATATTTTAATCTTGGTTTTTTTAAGTCCTCCGGCTGTGACATTCGTAATTCGTGTTATTACAAAAAAAAGTTAAACAAGAGGTAAATACGAGTTATGTCAAACGAGGGACATTTGACCAGACAGACACGCGTTCAAAACGAGTTTAACTTTTTTAGTAATAACACAGCTGTTACAGCTGCGTTTCGCACGATGAGTGAGAGAGCCGAAAGCCCAAACCCCCCTCCCTCTCCCTCCATCCCACTCCCCTTCAGGTCGGCAATGTGCGGGCAATGTCTTTAGTATTGTAAGGATCTATAGGCTACGGTAACTGCTTAACATCAGCAGCTTTTTTGCCAACGCAGTCCTATAAAAAAAAAAAAACACCGCGCTTGTGTTTCAAAAACAAAATTGTAAAAAAACATGTGTTTAAAAAACATCGTTAACTTTTTACAAACATACAGACAAAGGCTACCAACTCAATAGTACTCTTGCTCCTTTTAAATATCTCATAAATAACGTTTATCAAACTTATCGACTGCAACATGAATATAAACCTACATAAGTACACATATCAAAGGTATAAAACCCAGTGACACACAAATTGGGGCATATTGTTTCGGCCTTGCTTGCGAAATATTGTGATAAAAATGAAGTTAATGTTGGTAAGTCAACAGTCATTTTATCAGAGAAAAATATTCACACAAAAATAGTATCCTGAAAAAGACACAAATATAAATTACGAAATTTTGGGCCTCTATTTCAAATATAATAATATCCTGGGACATTATTTTTTACACACGGCTCGGGACAGCAGACTCGGGACATACAGACATGTTCATGCACACAAATGCATGCCCCGGGTAGGAATCGATCCTACGACCTGCAGCGTGGAAGGCCGAATCTTAGCCAACCACGCCATCGGGCCCGTCAATATAATGTGATATCTCGAAATTACCCTACTTTTTTCAATATTTCATGTGAAGTGAGACTGATCTAGCAAAGCTATATTGAAGATTGATTGTACTATAAATTACTATCCCTGTATCATTATTACATCTTTCTTCTGTATAAGTGATAAAATGACTTTGTAAATTTATTAAATATATAGGCAATGGCAACTGCCTCCTACGTTGTTTGTAAAAAGCGAGACCTAATTTTAGAACATTTTATTCGAATATATAGACCATCAAAAACTGGTCAGACCAGTTTTCAATTAATCTATTGGTAGTTGTGTGCAGAAACGTATCGAGTTGAATTAACAACCCACAACAAAATAAAATCAATGTCGTCAGACTACACCAATTGTATGGTCCCAAACTATGCAACGCTTATACTATGGCTACCGTACGATGGACTGGGAGCATCCCAGTGAAACCAAGACTGGGGAAAATTACAGAAAGGCCGTTTCCGAAATTTGCCTCTGGCGGGATCCGAAACTGCAACCACCCAAGCCTAATGCAGTGAGTGGCCTCGCTCAAACCACTGCACCAGATAGTCGCCAATTAAATCATTTGTGTATAAATAAAATTAAGAAATAAACTCTCTGAGTCTATCATTTATGTCGTCACCACTCTCTTCGTAAAAAAATAAACTACATAGCGCGTTTCACCATATTGGGTAGGAAATTCTTGGGAAAATCTAATTTATGTAGTCTAATTTGTGTAGTCTTGAGAGTTTTATATAATAAAATAAAATAAATAAATATAACGTCACGACTTTTATCCCCATTCGGGGGGTAGTCAGAGACTTGAGTGGCCATACACCACCACATTATGGAGGTATTAAGCCAACTCAAAGCCCACGTTTCACCAGATATTCAGAACCCAAGGTGGTGAACCTTGTCGCCGTGTATACAGGAACTGACTATTACCTAATCCCGAGGGATAGGTAGGTTTCCTCACGATGTTTTCCCTCACCGTTAGCGAACTGTAAATTATGCACATAGATGAAAATTCATCCATAGAGTTTTATAGTAATAAAATAATCCTAGGTTTTCCGCAACAAGTATCTGAATACAACATGCCATCTTTTACATAAATATCCGTTTGGATAAATGTAGAGCCCTCACGACGGCAACTAATATGCTTTTGAAATAAACATTAAATAAATTCTCTTTTTAGGTTACAATATACCTGACTGGAGTTATTATATCTATAGAAGCAGCTGCTTTTCTACGCGTTAAGAGAAGCAAGGATCTATCAAATGAAGATAGTAACGAAACACAAGAAAATGAGATGGATCATGAAAAAGAACATTATGATGACGATTATTTAGAAGAAAATGAAGACGAAATAGATTTACTTGATATGTTACTGGAGTGGTTTACTCTTGAACAGGATGATGAGAAAGACAATAATGATGAGACACATAAAGATAGGATAGATGATGAAGAGAGTAATACAAATGAAGATAATTCAGATTATGATGAAGATAATAATAAAAGTGAAGAAAGTGATAGTGATGAAAGTGATGAAGAGGATGATACAGATGATGAAGGTGATAATGATGATGATGAAAATAAAAGTGATAGTGAAGAGCATCAGGATGCTGATAACGAATCTACTGGTGATCAAGAGAATAGTCAGCAAAACGAACACGAGGATGATGATATCAATGATGGACGGCATGAAAATAAAAGTAAAGAAAATACAGCAGATGATGAAGATGATGACAAAGATGACGGTGAAGATAAGAAAAAGCATGAAAAAGATGATGATGCTGAGGCAGATGATAAAGATCATATAAAATTAGGTGATGAGAATAAAACAGATGAAGCACAGCATAAAAGTGATGATGATGATGATGATGACAAAACGAAGTGAACAAAAGAAACTGTACTAATGTTTAAGTTATAAGGAGAAACCCATTAACATTAAACGTAATTTAACATTAGGTACTCAGTACTCAGTAATCAATTTACTTCCCATAAATTTGATAAAAGCCATTACGGGGGCGAATTCCTAAAATGAAGCCCATAAGAAATCGAGACCAGTAATTTATTTATGGCGTGAAATTGAGTTCGTCGATTTCGATATAAACGTTTTCCGAACGGAAATTAATCGTATATTTGAAGGTTCTCGCATTATTTTGTGTAAGTAATCCGATTATAAAATAAATACTGTGCGATCATTTTCTGATTGGTTTTGAATCCTGTACAGGATGATTTAGTTAGTGAGTTCTCAATTCGTTCCCGTGGTTTATTAACAGCAAAATCACCCAACCAATGTAAATAACATCCTAAACTAAATAGATGGCGAGCCGTAGAAGGGGTTTCTGGATTTGCACGAGCGCGTCAGATTAAGATAAGGGGGATTCATTACTAGCTAAGAAGTGTCAAAAATGTCAATTTTGCTAATTTGATCGTCAGTCTAAGAAATGGGAGCATCTGAAAGTTTCACTTTTTCATGCCCTCAGTTTTTTTTTAAATATTGGACTGCGGTGGCAAAAAAACGTACGGCCCACCTGATTTTAAGCAGTTACCGTAGCCTATAGATGCGTTCAAGTTCTGACGCGCTCGAGTAATTATTTTTTCAATTTATCCTGTTGGAGCATGAAAAGTATCAATATCTGACACGCTTGAGTATTTTTATGTCATTGCTTCTTATACAAAAAAACATTTTTTTTTTCATGTATACGCTTCCCCCACCGCTGAAAGTGGAAATATCTAGAACAATGTATTCTTCCTATCATCTCATCTACCGAATCTACTAGGTTTGGATGACGCTCGTGCAAATCCACGAATTGCACGCTCGTCTCCCCATCTAAAAGTCAAATTTAAATGCCAAGCTTAATTTGTTGTATTGTCATTGTAAGCGAAAAATGATTAATCGTTCACGTCGCTTGCCGAAATAGCATTAAAGTGTAAGGAAAATGTCTATTCAGGGCAAACGAGCCTGTTAAACTAAACGAGGTAAGGATAGGGATGGGCGGCTTAAGTATCGAGTAAAAAAGAATACGCCAAAAGTGAGCACGCTGAATTTGTAGCAAGAAATTTACGACTAGCTATGCTCTCGACTTTTCTAATAAATAAAAAAAACGCCACGCAAAAGGTGGAAGAGCCAAGCTGTAGCCAATTGACTGCAGCTCACATACGTACTCGCTCGTCCGGTGTGGTACCAGCCTCTCTCAGAAGATCAGCGTAAAGCAGCTACTACAGCTGTGTTCCGTACGATGAGTGAGAGAGCCGAAAGCCCAATCCCCCTTCCCCTCCCTCCATCCCTCTCCCCTTCAGGTCGGCAATGTGCGAAAAATGCCTTTAGTATTGCAAGATCTATAGGCTATTGTGACTGGCTTAACATCAGGCGGGCCGTAAGCTTTTTTGCTACCGCAGTCCTATAAAAAAGCCACACTTACACCCAAACTAAACTAAACTTACACTACTTATAGGTACCGTACAATGGAGACGATCCCAATGACACCCAGACCAGCCCCCAAGTCGCTTAGCCTTTGTCATTTAGCTGTTCGACCCTATGGTCGACCTCGACCTACCGATTGGTTGGTCAGAATCCTTTCAGAATCCTGATTGGTCGATGTGAATCAACTGACTAATCAATGGATTGATCACTATAGAAGCTCAATGGCAATGGCAGTTCAATGGCTAAGCGACAAGGCCCTGGGAAAATTACGAAAAGGCCGTTTCTGAAATTTGCTTCTCACGGGAATCAAACCAGCAACACCCGGTGCTGTGAGCCGAATAGCTTGAACCAATGCGCCAATCATATCATAGGGACCGAGAATCTTTCAGTCAGTCTTCAGTCATAGTCAGTCAGTCGTTCAGTCACAGCCTCACTTTTCAGTTTCAGTCGTCTTATGCCCATCACTACTATGTAGTCTAAGACATGCCCATGATTTAGATATGCCGTCAGCGATTTCCGGAATCATTTCGGCCCGAACAACTTAGCGGGTTATTATTAGCCTCTGTAGCTATTATTGTGGCAGATAAGAGGCTTCCAGAATAAGATGCTGGGTATGGGATGCCGTCAAATGTTATGGTAACGCGGTTTTTGGGGAAATTGTAAAGAGCTGAATACGGGATAGACAGTTATATGGTATTTTATTGGAGTGTATCGATAATGTTTTGTGAATCTTTAACTATTGATTGATAAAATTAAATAAAAAATGTAACGTCACGATTTTTATCCCCATTCGGGAGTAGTCAGAGGCTTGAGTGGCCAAACACCACCACATTGTGGAGGTATTAACCAACTCAAAGCCCACGTTTCACCAGATAGTAAGAACCCAACGTGACAGGTGGTGAACCTTGTCGCCGTGTATACAGGAACTGACTATTACCTAATCCCGAGGGATAGGTAGGTTTCCTCACGATGTTTTCCCTCACCGTCAGCGAACTGTAAATTATGCACATAGATGAAAATTCATCCATCGGTGCATGCTCCACCGGGGATTGAACCTGGGACCTTCCGATTGCTAGCCCAACATATTCGCCCCCAGGCTACAGCCGCTTTATATGGTACCTTCTAATGCACCATAAATAACTAAATTTACACATCTGTTACGGCACTCGCGATTCGACAATTAACTTACTAGATACATAAGAAGGCATTCACCGGAACATGAGCCATATTGGCAATACACACGTTTTCAACATTTAAGTACCACCCTCTCACAGAAGATCGGCGCAAAGTGCGTTTCGTACGATCAGTGTGAAATCCAAAAGCCTAAATGACTTCAGGTCGGCAACGTAGGAGCGATGCCTTTAGTATTGTAAGCATCTATAGGCTACGGTAACTGCTTAGCATCAAGCGGTTCGTGCGCTTCTTTACCACCTTAGCCACATAGATAAAAAAAACCATCATAAATATTTACCAGAGTTAGGACTTATTTATAAAATCCAACCACATTTTAAGTAGGAATTTAACATAAAATTTTCCAGATTTATTTACCCCGCGAATATCGCATTAACAACCCCTTCACCCCGTTCACCAGGGGTGTGGGAACTCAATCGGGTGGATGTTTATTTTGGAGAATCGGAAAAGCGGCTTAGTGTATGCTTGTAATAGGAAATTATTTGTGCCGATAAAGTCGTGGCTTCTGACGGTGCTACTACCACTTGCATTCGAAGTACGAAAGAGTATCATTCTTGGGAAGTTTCGAAGCGAGAAAAAATGTAATGGATAGATAGATAGATAGATAACACTTTAGGCCGCGCTCACTTTGGATGCGTTTTCGTCCGAATTTTACTCGTGCATACACGTACGAACAACACGAATGATCCCGACCTTCCAAGTACTACGGGAGTGCGCACACTGGGTGCGAGTTACGTACACGTACGACCAGTGTGCGCACTCCCGTAGTCGCCGCACATCCAAAGTGAGCGCGGCCTAAAGTGTCAAAGTCAAAGTCAAAGTCAAAGCGTTTATTTTGTTTAGGCCTACGGGGGCACTTACAAATTGTCATTTTACATTTTTTCCTTAAATTCTACTGCCGGATCGGAAACGCGACCTCGACTGAGAAGATCCGGCAAGAAACTCAGCGGGCTTGTCTTTTTTACATTGTTTTTTTTTTTTTTTTTAGTGTGTTCGTGTGTTAGTGTTATCTATCTATCTATCTATCCATTACATTTTTTCCCGCAAACGCATCCAAAGTGAGCGCGGCCTTATTGTATACCAGTCAAAAACAAACAACAATGTCAAACAAAACAAGAAACAAAAACAGTGTACAGTGGGCGGTGTTATCGCAAGCTGCGATCTCTTCCAGACAACCTTTGGATGGAGAGGATTCCATGTTTCAAACACTGTGCGGACAGTCAGCTAAAAGCATATAGGTAACATTCTTTCTACTTAAGGGCGGACAGGTGACAGCAATTATTTACTGCCAAATAAGTGGATTTGTGGTTAGAAGCAGTGATAGCCGTTTGGTTAAGCACGCGTTAGCGGGCTTGAGGTCCTGGGTTCAAACCCTGGCTCACACCTCTGGATTTTTCGAAATCTACGTGTGTTTCATAACTTGCGGTGAAGGAAAACATCGTGAGGAAACCTGCATGTCTTAGACATGTGAAATCCACCAACCCGCACTGGGCCAGCGTGGTGGATTATGGCCTGAATCCCCCTCGCATTGAGGGGAGGCCCTTGCCCAGCAGTGGTACGTTAAATGGGTTAATATTATTAATTGGATTATTAAGTGAAGAGTATCAAACTCGCCAGAAAAAAAAAATCGGAAACTGCATCTCTAGACAGAGAAGGGTATAGCCGAGCAATAAAGTTACATTATCGTTCTGTCTCATGACTAGGCCAAACTAGGCGAGGCCAAATGACAGCGTTTGGGTGACGCAGGAGGAGCAAAACTGCCTCGCGCGGCATGTGATAAATTTGGATCCGGCTATTCACAAAAAAAATGTAGAGAATAGCTACGTCCAGATGTGTCACATGCCGCGCGAGGCAAATTTGCCTCGCGAAGTTTGACTTGCCTCTCGTGAGGCAAATGCGCGCCCTGCCTCACCTGAGCACTCACATTTGCCTCGCCTAGTTTTTCGTCATGCGACAGAACGATGTCAAACGTGTCAAACTGATTGCTCGGGTATACCCTGCTCTGCCTAGTGTCAGTTGCCTCGCCATTTGCCTCGCGCGGCATGCGACTGAGGCAAACGTCGTGCTTTGCGAGGCATGTGTGTGAGCAGCCTCGCGCGGCATGTGCATATTGTAGACACGTCTAATGAAATTCAAATGTAGAGTTATTTAATTCGCTAAAATAACGTTGGTAGGGGCTTTGAAATTGATTCGGCATAGTAATGCCTCAGACAGTCTCTCCATCACGGGCGTCGTCTGCTTCGCATAATTTCCTCGGCTGTCCCGCGAATAAATAACATTAAAATCAACTTTTCCTACTGAAATAAGGTTCGCAGACGTCGGCGAAATTAAATGGATTCAAACAGTTATAAATATTTCACTAGTGGAGGTGGAAAATATTTCTGTTTACTTATACAACTTTTTGGATTTAAAAGACCAAACTATTCTATGATTTTCAGTCACTTTTCAGTGGGAATTTCGATAATTTGTCGTCTAATCTTTCTTGTCTATTAACAACCAAGATCCGGAAGCCCAACCCCCTCTCTTTTCTTCCCCTTCCTCTGTCCCACTCCCCTTCAGGTAGGCAATGTGCGAGCAATGCTTCTGGTATTGCAAACATCTATAGGCTACGGCAACCGCGATGTCAGAGGGAAACGCGGGCTGGGCCAAAAAGCGCCCGGACTAAAAAAAACTGCTTAACATCTGGCGGGCCGTACGCTTGTTTGCCACCTTACTAACATAAAAAAACCGTCTCGAGACTTCAGTTGCATGAAAAACCATTACATTTTCAGACAGAAATGAATGCATTTACAGATTTCAGTGCATTTTTTCAATATCTTTACAGATTCTCCGCATGAAAGTTTTTCAGCAGCTACCCGAATTTCAGTAGGTACCTATGTGGGAACACAACAAAAATGGGAGCACATTTGTAGAAGCTCTGAAACTACTCGCAAAGAATTACAGGACTTTGTACGTGCCTGTTCGCAATATTGCTGAATTGAATGTCGACTCGGCTACAACAATACTTCGGCAAGTTGTCGCTACGGGTAGACCGAGTTATACTATACCGTAAGATGTATTGCTACATGGCTAAATGAAATAATATGAAATGATACGAAATTATATTTATTTTCTTAAAATAGAGTACATTTGGTGTTAAAGGAGGGAGTAGAGAAACACTATCTGGGCCCCGAGTCTGCTAACATTTAAGCATTGCGAAACCACTAATCTCGAATCTTATCTTCGTATCTCATGTTGTCAACATGCTGACAGCCAAAGCATTCACACACACACACACATACGTCACGACTATTATCCCCATTCGGGGGTAGTCAGAGGCTTGAGTGGCCATACACCACCACATTGTGAAGGTATTAACCAACTCAAAGCCCACGTTTCACCAGATAGTCAGAACCCAACGTGACAGGTGGTGAACCTTGTCGCCGTGTATACAGGAACTGACTATTACCTAATCCCAAAGCAAAAGCATTCAAGAAAATAATAATAGACCAGTGATTTTCCAGTGGTTAAATGCTACCATTGGTGCCCTGTATAATCCCAAAGCAAGCAACACCTCTATTGTATGTAATGCGATCCCACACTAAAGAAAATTACGGAAAGATACATTCTGACATTTTCCTCCCACGGGTGTCAAATCTGCAATCACTTCACTGTTTAAAAATGTATGGCTTCCATCACTTCTGTCTGCACAGAAAACCGTGATCGTCATTCACCCACCTATATCAAAGCCAAGATGATAAGATCAGCCGACCACTCTTTTGGATTTCCGACTCTGGACGCTGCACTCTGAGTTTATTTTGCCATGTTACGATAAATACGGCCTAGGCTGAATAGAAATTAGATCCTAGCGAAAAAGCTTTTCTGACTTTTATACATTGATGTATTATTTTAGTGGATATGGTACTTTCTTACATTGCAATCACCAGACTTGTGCTCAGTGCGTCACTACATGCAAATTCACACTTATCGCACTCGCAATTCGACAATCAACTTAAATGCAGGCACCCGTGTTGGCAATACCGATGTTTTCACAATATTTTCCGCGAACGACTGAGTCGTACTGTATCCATGGACTCAGTTTAGTAGGATATACTATTTTGAACAGTGACATATCTTCCTCTTTTTTTGGTAATGTCTTTGCTTTTATACAAAATGTTTCTAACTTTAATACTGGAGTATGAAAAGGCTGTTTTGAAAGGTGCTGTCCACGAAGGGATTAAATTAGAAATTTGCGATATACTCCATTATTCATTGTGGACATGATAAAAAGAAAAAATCTCATAACAATAGAATCCTCATCTGTCAAACTGGTTTGTTACAAAAGGATTATTGGCGAATGGCGAGGAAAAGTTCTTTGGATGCATTACGTATTGAGAAACCAATAGCAATTTGAAATGTCAATACTTATGTCAGATCTTTCTAAGTTTTTATAAGTACGTCACTAACGCCCGTGAGTTTTCGTTTCGTGTCAATCGGTGAAAATTGTATATCTCACTAAACGGAGTCCAAGGACACAGTACGACTCAGTCGATCGCGGAAAATTATTTTGAAAACAAGTCAGTATTGCTAATACGGCTCATCTTCTGGTGAATAATACGCATCAAAATGCCTATAAGTTGATCCTCGAACTGAAACTGTGATAACAGATAGGTAAATTTTGCTGCATGTAATGGTACCATATCTGCTAAAAGAATATATCCACAGAGTAAAGACTAAAGAAAGAGGTGCCCTTATTAGATATATGTATGAAAAAAAACGTGGTCATTGTTTTTTCATTTTCATTGTTCTATCTACCGGTAAATAATTGAACTACTCGCTTCGTTTTATGTCGATGTTAGTACTAGGCCGACCACTCGGCCGAGTTGCTTAGGGCCAATCCCCCTTAGTAATTGGTCCATGAATATATCAATGCTGCGATAGCAATAATATGTATAATCACACGTAATAACTTTTTGATTTCGCGTTGGCACTCGGCTTACTGCGAAAACTGTCAACACGAAATCCTGAGCGGGGATTTCCCCTCAACTTCCCGATTCTCTTTTCAAATTTATTTTTTATATTTCTCTGTCGCCACAACGATATTCCGAACGGTGCGTCAACTTTGGCGCGAACTTCGAAAGTAGAAAGAATCGTATCCAAGATAATCCGCCAATGTTCAGCGAGATTTTTTTTTAAATATTTGTTATATATGGGATCACATATTTCTTGAAATGAAAATATCGTAAGTAACTGACGGGCCCGTTAGCGTGGTTGGCGCGGAGGCGCCTTTCACGCTGCAGGTCGTAGGTTCGATTCCTACCCGGGACATGCATTTGTGTGCATGAACATGTCTGTATGTCCGGAGTCTGGGTGTATACAGGGTGTCCCAAAACTTTGCCACATGGAGGGGAAGTACCTTAAATATTGTAGATAGAGAATTTTACTAATTCAAGACTTCATTTTTATTTTAAAAACAATACGAACTGCATTCAAAGATTTTTGAAAACTCGCTTGACACACTCGGGATTCGAACCGGCTAAAATCCGAAAAAATAACACCCTGTACTTTTATGGCATCAATCGATAGGATCAATCACAAGGATCAAATCACTCTAACAAACATGGGAAATTAAATGAAAGGAAAACCGTGATATCTTAACTTATAAGAATTAAAATAAGTGAAAATTAAAATAAGTAACGATTTTATGGGTTTCCTTTCATTTAATTTACTATTTTTCTTAAAGAGATTTTATCCTTATGATTGACCCTATCGATTGATGCTATAAAAGTACAGGATGTTATTATTCGGATTTTAGCCGGTTCGATTCCCGGGTGTGGCAAGCGAGTTTTCAAAATGAAAGGAAACCATAAAATCTTCACTTATTTTAATTTAACGAATAAAAAATGGTAAACTAACTAATTTGTTGCTCGAAATTAGTTCCATTTTTTGTGGATACACTTTATCTTTGAATTCATGAATTTATAAGTTAAGATTTCATGGTTTTCCTTTCATTTAATTTACCATGTTTGTTAGAGAGATTTAGTTCTTATCATTGATCCTATCGATTGATGCCATAAAATAACAGGGTGTTATTTTTTCGGATTTTAGCCGGTTCGATACCCGAGTGTGGAAAGCGAGTTTTCAAAAATCTTTGAATGCAGTTCGTATTGTTTTTAAAATAAAAATGAAGTCTTCATTCAGTAAAATTCTCTATCTACAATATTTAAGGTACTTCCCCTCCATGTGGCAAAGTTTTGGGACACCCTGTATATATATTAAGTATGTATTTACAAATAAAAAAGTAGTATATGTAGTAATATCAGTTATCTGGTTTCCATAGTACAAGCTCTGCTTAGTTTGGGATCAGGTAACCGTGTGTACAAAAATGTTCCAGGATATTATTTACATTATAGCGTCGTATTTTTTTGTTTTCTTTTTTATAACTGAGCTTGAGAGTGGTATTTTGGTCCACGTGGCCAATAACTTTTGGGGTAGTTGAGGGCAAAATATTTGGGGTGGGGGAAGCAGTTCTAACTCTTGTTACTACACTTACCTAACTCGGAGAGTCTAACTGACATTAACTTGTGCAGTCCTGGAAGGGAAGAGTTATGCAAGCAGTTTTTAAGCTTTTTGCACTCCATATTTGAGGCTCCAACCGACTGTCCCGGAAAATCTTTGCCAAAGTAAAATGTTGAACGCACCGCCGCGTAAAAACCGCATGTTTAATCAACTTTCTTGATAAGGTCTTTCATTTCATACCTTGCGAAACGTAATATTTAGGGCCTCCGCAGACTAGCTACTTTTAGCATCGGCGATCGGCGATTTTGATGCTGCGTCTCGCTCGTTCGCGCTCAAAGAAACGCGACGCAGCATCGATAAGTCACAAAATCGCCGGTTGCCAATTTTAAAAGTAGCTAGTCTGCGGAGGCCCTTATTCATAATATAGATATAGGTACCACCGAATACATTTTCAATCATTGTAATTATTATGAGTGCGGATAAATCGCGCGATAGTTCCCCGGAAGCTGGTTACCAATTCCATTATATCATTTTAAATTTATAATACACATAGTTCACATCAGACGACATCATTCGTCGCATTTCCTACTATATTTAGCATCATAACCACGTTCAGCGGGACCCCCAACGAACGGATGCGCACGCGTCATTTCCGCTCCGAAAATAACTCAGCAGACGAGCACCGGTAATGAACTCTCCCGTTTTATTGCCGCTGCTAAGGGCTGGTAATGACAGGCGGAGTAATGGATGGGGTTTTTATTGTGTTTACAATGACGTAGTGTAGATTGAGTATGCTTTTTGAGTATTTAAGTACCGTAGTGAATTAGTGAAGCTATGACCTACCTATACTAAGGCAAACGAGAAGCGATTCTATTATTTTAGCAGACAGTGGTAAGACTAAAATATTTATGTTGACTCTTCATAAGTGCTACCGAGCCGCTATGGACGGACTGCTTAGAGCAGTCGAAACCAACTGCTTGAGAGCAGTCGAGTTGCGGTGGGAGTCGACTTCAACCCGACTGCTGCAAGCAGTCCATGTATTACGAATGTCAATTTTGGTTGGAAACTGCAGATCGCCCAAAAGGGACTGCTTGAAGCTGTCGGCACTGACTGCTCTAAGTGGTCCGTCTATGACGTCCCTAGTCTACATAAATAAAAATATTTAGACTTTGGCCTGCGTACATATTTTGTGTGTACTATCGTACGTAACTACAGGGTGAATTAGAAATCATGGGCATCCTTTTAAACGATGATTCTACACATGATTCAGAATATTTATGGAATATTAATCAACAAATCAATTGATAAAAAATGTATGGCCCATGTAAGGTATAACAGTTAACCGGTTTGCTTATTTGCTTACTCAAGCAATATTTTTTTATCAATAGATTTTTTATTTATTTTCCGAAAATATTCTGAATCATGTGTAGAGTCACAGTTTGAAAGGATGCCCATGATTTCAAATTCACCCTGTATAGAGCAGGGAGAGATGTAGCGCTTCTATACGTAGTATTATTTATTCTTTGGTAAAGTCTCTGGTATTTCAATAGTGATCGAATTAGCGCGTGCTAACGGCGGCGGGGCGGGGCGGCGCGGCGGAAGGGCGGGCGGCGCGCGCTAACTTCCGTTGCCGCTTCCGTCTCCTCATCCCGGTTTGGATGCACTGTTTGCATGAATTATTGTAAGCTTTATACATCTACTAGCTTTTGCCCGCGACTTCGTCCGCGTAGACTTCAAAATAAAAAAAAAACCGGGCAAGTGACTTAAGACTTTTTAGTACTTTTTAGTGCGCCAGGGTTTTTTAAGTCAGTATTTGCTTTTTTATAAAAATAATTTTATTTCACGATTTTTATTGGAGCCATACAAACTTTATCACGGTACCTAATTCGGTGAATGCGTGTTTTGGTAGGTAGGTATATAGAGCCAAAATCCCAAATCCCCCTCCCCTTCTCCACCCCTTTTCCTCCCCTCTCTTCCTTCTGCTCCCTCCCCCTCCATTTCCCTTTCCCTGTCCCCTCCCCCTTCCACTTCCCCCTACCTTACGTCTTCCCCTTCCTCCCTCACCTACCCTATGCATACTAAGTTTCAAGTCAATCGGGTACAAACATATTTTTCTGCCGTACTTTTCTACCTTTAGTTTCCCCCTTTTGGGTGTTGATTTACGAAATGATTTTTTATGGGATCAAACTGAAGTAGTACCTACCATATTCAGCTCAGCTTATACCCCAATTATTTAAAAAGAACAATCATAACCAATTTCGAGATATGGATGACTAAACATTCGCTGACCCCACTCTCCCCTTTTCCTTCAAAATATTAAAAACGCTGAAACCCCAGTCTGATTATTTAAAATGAACAATCATAACCAATTTCGAGATATGGATGGCTAAAAATTCGCTGACCCCGCTCTCCCCTTTTCCTTCAAAATATTGAAAACGCCGAAACCCAGTTTGATTATTTAAAATGAACAATCATAACCAATTTCGAGATCTTATGGATGACTAAACATTCGCTGACCCCGCTCTCCCCTTTTCCTTCAAAATATTAAAAACGCTGAAACCCCAGTCTGATTATTTAAAATGAACAATCATAACCAATTTTGAGATATGGATGACTAACCATGCGCTGACCCCGCTCTCCCCTTTCTCGTCAAAATGATTAAAAATACGGAAACCCCAGTCTGATCAATTCAAATAAGCAATCATAACCAATATCGAGATATGGATGACTTATTAAAACATCCATTGACCCCGTTTTCCCCTTTCCCGTCAAAATAACAAAACTCGACCACCCCTATACAAACTTTCACTCCACATTTCACCCCTTAGGGGTTGAATTTCCAAAAACACGAAAGAAATCTAAACACAAACTTTCATTCCCTTATTTCACCCCCTTAGGGGTTGAATTTTCAAAAACCCTGAAATTACTCTTTTTTATTTTTGAAAATACACCTAATCACCAATTTAAGTAATTCTAACTTCAAAAATGACGGAACTTCCATACAAACTTTTATCCCCTATTTTACCCCCTTAGGGGTCGAATTTTCAAAAACCCTGAAACCCATATTTATTTATTTTTCAAAAGACACCTAATCAGGAATTTTCGTAATTCTAACTTCAAAAATGACGAACTTCCATACAAACTTTCATCCCTTATTTTACCCCCTTAGGGGTTGAATTTCAAAAAACCCTTTCTTAGTACACCTCTACACATCAAGACAAACCCACCCTCCAAATTTCAAGTCTCTACGATCAGCGGTTTAGGCTGTGCGTTGTCTGTCAGTCAGTCAGTCAGTCAGTCAGTCAATCAGGACTTTGATTCTTATATATTTAGATAAAGCAGTGGTAGCCGATTGGTTAAGCACGCGTCTTGCGGGCTTAACCGCCAGCGTGGGCCAGCGTGGTGGATTATGGCCTGAATCCCCCTCGCATTGAGGGGAGGCCCGTGCCCAGCAGTGGGACGTTAAAAGGGCTAAATTATTATTATATTATACATCTATGTTTTAAAATATGCACGGCTGACTATTATAACTGTATGATCTTAATTGTAAATAAATAAATATTACTAGATTAATACACCGACTGTATCGTCCTAAATTTAGCAATGCTTGTACTATGGCTACCAATGGACTGGGAGCGATTGACAAGACAAAGATATCCACACTTTAGGTAAGATTCAAATTATAAATAAACAAATAATATAAACGTGTTTCAACAATTATTTACACTGTATCAAATTAAACCAACCAAAATACGTAGCAGGCTGGCGAAAGTCAATACCATGGACCAATTACTAAGGGGACTGGCCCTAAGCAACTCGGCCGAGTGGTCGGCCTAGTACTAACATCGACATAAAACGAAGCGAGTAGTTCAACTATTTACCGGTAGATAGAACAATGAAAATGAAAAAACAATGACCACGTTATTTTTCATACATATATCTAATATGCCTACTATGGTTTTTTTTTTAATGAAACGAAAGTCTCCTGTTATGGCTGCTATAAAATATTCTAAGTTACAAAGGGACCTGGGGGCTTACCACGACCTCTTATCGCGATTCAATTATAGGAACGTTTTAACGTTTCAGCGACTTTTTGTGCAATGACGTACCTTATTGTCATGACAATAAGAAACGTCATTGCACTTAAAGTCGCTGAAACGTTAAAACAAAACTGCTATAACAGGTGGTGGTAGGGCTGGTAATCCGGCTTAACGGTACCTCTTAATTTAAACGGATTATACTGATAGTCGTCCGTTTCATACATTTTAAAAAATCGCAGAATTCATGGTAGGTTATCCATGAATTCATACGAATTCTGCTTTCCATATTAATGTATTTGAGATACTACTTTTAAAATGTAGTGTTTATATTGTCTTTGGTACCTACGTAGGCATTAAATTGAAACACCATCCATTTCATTTGCGCGACAAAGAATTCATATAACAAAGGTGGTTTTCATTTTCAGAGGACCGATTTAGCGAACCAGAGGAAACAGATTAAATGTAATCACGACTTTATTTCATTGCTTCTTGCAAATGGCGAAAGAATTATAATTGAAGATTACTGTACCGTTATAAGAAACTTTTGGGGCGCAAAATAAAATTGTGCAATAAATAAAATACAAAATACGAGTAAGCCCATTGATGTATTATTCCGGCAGATATGGTAGCTCCTAACACTGTAATAGATTCGAGCTCAGCGCATCACTACATGCAGCGAAATTCACACATCTGTTATCACAATCGCAATTCGAAAATCAATACACCAGACGATGAACTATATTGGCAAACCTGACATGTTTTCATCAATGTTTTCCGCGAACGACTGAATTGTACTGTGTCAGTGAACATTACATTTGTGTACATTTGTGTTTTTTTTAGTTACCTGTAAGCATGAAGCTTGAATATCGTCCCTCATCTAACCTAACACCAGCTCCGTCGTTTCCGTTTTCGTCGACAAGCGTTTCTACAAATCGCTACGCTTCATGTATGGAAATGACATAAGTCACGTGATCTACTAATAAAGTTGTATTGTCATTTCCATACATTAAGCGTAGCCATTTGTAGAAACGCTTGCAGACGAAAAAACTTGGCTAGGGGAGGTGCAAATTAAAAAAATATCATACGTAGTAGTCATTATATGTGTATGGGAAACCTCTAAGGGCCACCGCAGACATGCTACTTTTAGCATCGGCGATCGGCGATTTTGCGACTGTATCGATGTTGCGTCGCGTTTTGGCGACTCGCTACAGTCTCTCTCTCTCGCTCTACAGTCGCAAAAGCGCCGATCGCCGATGCTAAAAGTAGCATGTCTGCGGTGGCCCTAAAGGTCACCCAAAGTACTAATAATTTACTACTCTGGGGAACATAGGTATGAGAACTATATGTACAATAGTAAATAACACAGTATCCATATACTACTCGATAGTAGTTCGAAACTAATAATCTAAAGTGAAGGCAAGACGGAGTGCGCTCTAGGGATGCTGCGCTATCGACGTCTCTTATTTGTTATTTCTATAGAAAAATGTTTGCTTACCTCCCCTGTTGGCGCGTGGGATCTGGAATAGAAAGAAAAAATATTAATGCTTGTATACAAATAGTAGATTATAAATATAACGTCACGACTTTTTTATCCCCATTCGGGGGTATTCAGAGACTTGAGTGGCCATACACCACCACATTGTGGAGGTATTAACCAACTCAAAGCCCACGTTTCACCAGATAGTCAGAACCCATCGTGACAGGTGGTGAACCTTGTCGCCGTGTATACAGGAACCGACCATTACCTAATCCCGAGGGATAAGTAGGTTTCCTCACGATGTTTTCCCTCACCGTCAGCGAACTGTAAATCATGCACATAGATGAAAATTCATCCATTGGTGCATGCCCTACCGGGGATCGAACCTGGGACCTTCTGATTGCTAGCCCAACCTGTTCACCCCTAGGCTACAGTCGCTTAAATAGTAGATTATAAAAATAAATATACCAAAACCAATTGTATGGTCCTCCAGACCAACCCCTCTAGACAAGTGGCTGACATCTACAAGCGTTCCTTCAAATCGCTACGCTTCATGTATGGAAATGACATAAGTCACGTGATCTACATAGCAACTTGTTGTTGCTCTACATAGCTACGTTTGACATTTCCATACATTGTGAAGTCTATTCCATTCTATTCGATTAGCGTTCATGCCACTTGTCTGGGGGGGCTGGGAAAATAACGAATAAGCCGTTCCGGAAATTGGTCTCTGGCGGGAATTGAACCCGCATCCATCCGATGCAGTGAGCCGATCGGCCTTTGTTAGAGCCACTGCGATAAGCTGTAGTCGTCAATATGGTCGGTAGACAAAGGTGGTAGAGCTAAGCAGTAGCCAATAGACTGCAGCTCATTATTATGCGGGCTGCCTCGACCGAGGTAGTACCAACCCTCTGACAGAAGATCGGCATTACTATGAGAGAGCCGGAAGCCGGTATTTCTTTTATAGCCAAGGATGGCACTCTGGCAGACAGTCCACCTGATGGTAAGTGGAAGCCGCCGCCCAGGACATCTGCAACTTAAGGGGAGCAGACGCGGCGCCGACCTTTTAGGGACCTGTAAACATGCCTTTTGAAGAACCCCATGTTGTAGTGCATAGGAAAGACTTCGGGAGGGAGATCGTTCCACAACTTGCACGTGCGCGGAAGAAATGCTCATACACAATGCTCATGTACATTTTAACCTTTTAACTGACTTCCAAAAGGAGGTTTTCAATTCGACTCTATGTATTATTTTTGTTAAGGTAGCAGTTGGATCAACGCGGCACGACGCGCGACGGCAGACGTCACTTGCCGACGTCAGTTTCATACAAATTGTCGCGATGACATGTGCCGCGACGGCGCGACCGCATTCAATTTATGAGATCGACTGACGTCCGCCATCTGCCGTCGTGATCGAACTCCTACCTTGAGACATATCTTGGTTCGAGCGCGGTTGCTCGGGGCCAATGACGTCAGCTAAGTAGAGTTTCAGCATCGTCACAAATACGTTGCGTAGAGCAATACGTAGAGCACGTGAGTACAATCGCCGAGACATCGCGACTCGCACTTATCGCGATTGGAATCAACTGAACGAACGTAAATACTTTACGTGCCGACTCCTATCTCTACCTTTCCTAGTTTAACTTTTTGTGAACGCTGTTTTTAATACGGAGACGTCTTATTGAGTTGGTAGGGGAATATTAAACAGGTATGGAGGTGAAATAGCCTTTAAAAAAGCGGAGAGAAAAATCCTTTTAAAAATGGGATCTTTGGAATCAATCTTTAGTCAATAGCGAGGAATTGTTTTTAAACGTTATCTAATAATATAATTTTTTAGGGTCTAAGCCGATGTATTCCGAATATTGACTCCTGTGGCCGTATGTATATGTACTTCTTTAAATAATTTGTAAGCGTTTTAATTTTTCGGGCAAAAACTGCTATTCGGAGGCTGAAAAATTCAGAAAAATATTTTGATATTTCGGAAAATACAACCGCCCTTAGACATGGTTTGACCTGGGCGATTCGATAAGCACATTTAAAATAATTTCTAAGCGTTTTAATTTTTCGGCCAAAAACTGGTATTCGGAGGCCGAAAAACTCACAAAGTCATTTCGATATTTTGGAAAACTACAACCGCCATTGGATGTGGTTTGATCTAGGCGATGCGATAAGCACATTTATATGAGTTTCTAAGTTTTAATTTTTCGGCCAAAAACTGCTATCCGGAGGCAGAATAAGTCAAAAAGTCATTTCGATATTTCGGTAAACTACAACCGCCATTCGACGTAGTTTGATATGGGCGATGCGATAAGCACATTTTTATGAGTTTCTAAGAGTTTTAATATTTCGGACAAAACTACTATTCAGAGGCCAAATAACTCAAAAAGTCATTTCGATATTTCGGAGAACTACAACCGCCATTCGACGTGGTATGATGTGGGCGATGCGATAAGCACATTTTTATGAGTTTCTAAGAGTTTTAATTTTTCAACCAATAATCTGAAAAAGTCATCATAGTAGGTAATATTTTGAAAAACTACAACCGCCATTAGACGTGGTTTGAAATGGTTGATGTGATAAGCAGAGTCCATGAGACCTTTCCATGAGTCCCAGCTGTGGGGTGTCGTTATCCTTAACAAATTAACTTGATCCAAAATAAAAAGCCACACAGGTGTGGAATGACGTGTAAAAATTGATGTAATATTGATAAAGGCTGGGTTGGGGGCGTGCGTTTGAATAAATGATGGGATTGGGTGCCTGGGATGAATGGGCCCTTTCACCTGTAAATGAGAGGTGCTAAGTTCTGACCTCACGATCGAGGCCATTTCTCTGAGGACGTGTGGTACGACTTGTTTATGTAGGACAGCAAATGTTGTTTATTTATTTGAATTGAATAGCGGGCCCAGAAGACACGCATGCCGCGCGAGGCAGCTCACAGACATGCCGCGCGCGGCAGCCTCTCGCATGCTCGGGCGAGCCAAAGAGCGAACCAACCTATACTCTAGAAGGTATAGCTGACATTATCAAAATCATCGTTCTCTCTCATGGCTAGGCCAAACTAGGCGAGGCAAATGACAGCGCTCGGGTGACGCAGGGCGAACATTTCGCTCGTTTGTTTCCTCCCTCTTCTGAGATCGAACTCAAGATATTTTTTGACAGATGTTCCATACATTAAACGTCAAAATTACATCTTAAGATCGATCTTAACTTTGAGATCGATTTCTTAATACGGGCCTTAGAGGATGAATTAAAAAAAAATGGTTTTGACGATATCTAAATTGGTATCAATTTCCGTGTTTTTTCGCTGAAGATTTGGAGTTACGTGAATCAAAAGTTTGTACTCAAGATTCGCAAAAGATACTCGACAGACTTCATAATTGCCAAGACCATTACATTAGCTTCAGCCGCATCCACTATCTGGCCACTCAAATAGCCATTAATACATACACATCAAAAGCCAAGGGATTCCCATTGTAGATAATATTACCAGCTCCAACGGTAACGAGCTGTAACATTAACTATTATCATAGGTGCTCATAAAAGTTTTTGTACATTTTTGTGTATACTTGATTTATTGCTGATTGCTGATTGCTGACCGTATAAGAAATAGTGTGATAAGAGAGAGATGCAAGTTGAAGGATGATGTGGTGACTAAGATTGAAAAGAGTATGCTGAGATGGTTTGGCCATGTAGAGAGGATGAGTGAAAGTCGATTGACGAAAGAGATATACAGAGCGAAAGTAAGTGGATGCGTCGGAAGAGGGCGCCCAAGGAGAACTTTTCACGACCAGATTAATGGTCTCTTCCAGAAAGGTCAAGTCCGTAGCACCCTCAACCGACGGCAGTGCACGAGAAGACGTATGAATGTGGATGAAGCAAAAGAGGTGTGTCAAAATCGTAGCACGTGGCAATCAATAGTCTCTGCCTACCCCCTTGGGATACAGGTGTGAGTATATGTATGTATATGTATGTATGTATGTATGTATGTTGATTTATTGCATTGAATGTACTTGATGTCGCTTGGAACACCAGGAAGTCGCTTACTATACTTAATCAAATTATTTAGTTTGTGAATTTGATAAATAAATTCGACTTTATTAGTTAGCTCATAAATTTCAAAAACCGGCTAACCCATTCTCACGACATTGTCTGTCTATACTGTAATTTTTTTTTTACCATTCTTAAGTACGATATCGCACGAGGCAATCTTGGTTGCGCCACCAGCGGGTGATTCGATAGCCGACACCGAATTGTTTACACTACCAAGCGGACACCAGGTGCGATACCCTCCATACAGCTCTATACATTTTGTTGGTGGAGCGACTGGTTGCGCTACCACTGGTGTCCTCGTGCGATATAGCACTAAGGATCAGAGATAAGAGCCTATTCATAATGCAAGGTAGACGAAAATAAATTGTGTGTAAAACACATATTCAGAAGTGCTCTAAATTACATGAATAAAAAAAAAACTTACTGACTTCGATCAAGAAAATTCTAAAAAAGATTTCGTGGGTTAGAGTTTGTCATTAGAAAAACTACTTCTCTCTCTCGCCTATATCGATAAAGTTCATATATTCGGGGCGGGGCAAGTTCATATATTCCGTCCCAACACCCCCTTATATTAAAAAAACTCTTCTCATTTATGGACAAACCTGAAACACATTTGAACCCCTCACCCCATGTACCGATTCCATCAGCTTATCTCCCCGCCATAGATAAACAAGTCATCGGTTACCTGAAAGCCCGTGAAAGCCTGTAAGCTAAATATAACGTCACACATCGTTTAGACGACACGTGTGGAGCAACCACATGTGTATTTATAACTGAATTAATTGTCGGTCAACATGTATTCAAAGACATTAGCTTTGCTTTTGCTTTTATTACAAAAGAGGGAGACATACGACTGTCGAAAATAGTTTGTCTTACTAATAGCAGGCCATGGACACAGTACAGCTCAGTCGCTTGCGGAAAATAATGTTGAAAACATGTCGGTATTGCCATAGTAGAAAAATGGGTGGTAGGCTATCTTCATAGAAACGCACCGCGCGCGGCTGGTATGTGTGCGCCATGCGTATCTATGCGTCGCGCACGCATGCTCAAACCAAAACTAAACCCGGTTATCAGTGCGAAACAATGCATGTGCTGTTTGAGTGTGCGTGCGCGACGCATAGATACGCATTGCGCACACATACAAGCCGCGCGCGGTGCGTTTCTATGAAGATAACTTACTACCCATCTTTCTACTATGGTATTGCCAATACGGCCCATCTTCTCGTGAATAATGCCTTCTTATGAATATAATAAGTCATTGTCGAGTTGAGTGCGATAAATGTGTGAATTTCGCTGCATGTACTGGTGCGCTATGCACAAGTTGCATGTATGCATCATTATTGTTCCCAATAGTGCACCTTATGCATATTCCCAAAAGTGCACCAATTAATGTGCCCGAAGTGCACCATTACATGTTCTCAAAAGTGCACCATTACATGTTCCCAAAAGTGCATCATTAAATGTTCCCAAAAGTGCACCATTACATGTTCCCAAAAGTGCTCAAAATCCAAACGCATTATCGTCCATTTACCCACCCTAACCAAGTGTACTCAGAGGTAAACGCTCTTTGATCTCCCCGTTCCGTAGATGAAGCGACACACACACACTAACAGCTGAACATACGTCACATTAGCGTATCTAAACAAAGGGCTGCATATTATTAACTCGGGAAAGGTTTTAGTTTAAGTTATGTGATATTTCAACTGAATTTACTAAAGTTCTAAAAGCGTTCACTAATCTACCAGCTTTGATTATACAGGGTGTTGGGTAAGACGAGGGTGGTATTGAAGCAGGGTGTTTAGTATTTGATACTCGTTATAAATATGTAAAAAATATTACTTACTTACCTTAATTTTTTGTGTTCCGTACCCAAAGGGTGCCAACGGGACCCTATTACTAGGCCTACGCTGTCCGTCTGTCCGTCTGTCTGTCTGTCAGCGGGCTGTATCTTACAAACCGTAATAGATAGAGACTTGAAATTTTTCACAGAATATGTATTTCTGTCGCCGCTACAACAACAAATACTAAAAATAAAATAAAATTTAAAAATAAAGGGGGTCTCCAAACTAGAATCTTGATATTTTTGACGTTTTTATTCTACGGTGGTACGGAACCCTTTATGTTCGAGTCCGACACGCACTTGGCCGGTTTTTTTTATCTATTTTTATACAATAAAATGCGGATGAATCAAAGTGAAAACGGATTCAGGGCGCCAAGTTGCTTAGCAATTGAACTGCCACTGTGGCGTTTTGCTATTCTGACTGACCCTCTGATTGGTCGGTTGAGTCTGACAGATTCGGGTCACTTGCACGTGTAAATTCCCTTTGATAAGATAGCTTACAGACGTTCGCAAGCGTAAGGTGACCCATGTTTAGAAATATTTTGCAATAGTCAATATAACCTTGGCGTCACCTTGGCGTCATTGTTGGACACCATTGTCGATCCTAGCTTACAGGAGTAACAGTGGTGGGCGTGTGTGGCGGGCTTCGTCCCAAAAAAAATAGTCAATAGCCTTGTTAAGTTTTCTCTATCATTTATTAGCAGGGATCGGAGTAGGTAGATTGATTTAAGATTATTGACATCAAACGTATATGTTAATATGGATAAGACTCAGACTTCTACAGTTGTTGAACGATCATTTTCTACTTATAAATGGATTTTAGACGTCAAAAGAAATAGATTGAAATTAAATAACATTGAAAATTTTATTTTAATTGTATAGGGATACATAATCAGGATGTAGAAACTGTAACCGATGAAGAATAAGAATAAATAAACAACAATAAATGATGTAATTTGCTCACTTAAAGGTTTTTCATTTAAATATATTTTTTACGAAATGTTTTGACATCCCAGTACCATTTCCGGTAATTCCGGAAAAATGGCATGTCCATGTTAAGACCTTATGGCGCAAGTACGAAAAATCAATCTACCTACTCCGATCTCTGTTTATTAGTGATTTTTTTAATTCATGTATTATCATGGGCTTAAATACGGATCTTGTCTTACCTAATCTAACTTAATATCCTATAATATAATCAAAGCCGACAAATGTTTACTATACCTACCATTAAAGGCTGGGTTTTTTCAGCACAGGTTATGTGCAGTGCAGTAATTAAGGTTGATTCTAATGCAGGGTAGTGATGTGCCGAGTACGCTATTTTTGGTACTCGAGTATTCTGGTACTCGTTAAAAAAAGAATCGAGTAAGTACTCGAGTCAGAGGACTCGGACAGGTACTCGAATACTTGTAATGAGTACTCGAGTACCTAATAGGACTCGAGTACTTTTGTATTATGTATTTTTAACCACTCAAACGTCCGAGCTTCACATTTAATTACTGCGTTGTACTTGCACTCGTGAAAATTGGAGAAAATGGCGAAAATTTTGGCGAGAGCCCCGATTTATAACGTATTTTCTAAAAAACTACAACTGTTACAGCAAGTACTCGGAACCCGTATTCGAGTACCGGGTACTCGAGTTCTATAATCTGAGTACTCGAGTACCCGAGTACTTACTAAGTACTCGAGTAAGTACTCGAGTCAGGCTGTACTCGGCACATCTCTAATGCAGGGTATTGTAATGTAATGTAACGTCACGACTTTTATCCCCATTCGGGGGTAGTCAGAGGCTTGAGTGGCCATACACCACCACATTGTGAAGGTATTAACCAACTCAAAGCCCACGTTTCACCAGATAGTCACAACCCAACGTGACAGGTGATGCAGGGTATTACACTATCAATATCAGACGTATCACTGGTTCACGATTAATAGCAGTATAGCGATACAATAAAAACTTATGTGTCGATTTTGATATGAATTGATAATGTAATAGTCAACATTTAGTCAACAGTTAGTTCCTAGTCCCAAATCCCCATAATACAATTAACCCCATATTTTTTTTTTTCGTAATTATTTCCTGAAAGCTAAATACAAAACGAATAGCCTTTCAAGCTTTCTGGCTATCAGGCTGCAAGAACTGAAATTTAATTTTAATAAAGTAAGGTTTACTCAGGCAGGTATATCAAATTGGCCGTCATGTGTGATTTATTAAATTAGGAACTCAGTACGAACGTACAGCAGAAACTTTTGTGATTAAGCTAAATGTTTTCAATGTATGTTATAACTTCCGAACGAAATACTACTCTTGAAGTTGTTTTATTAGATAAAGTAATGCCTTATTGTTCTCAATGTATTAGACGTATGTTATAACTTATGAAGGAAATACAACTTTTGAATTTGTATATTAAGTAGATTAGGTAATGTCAGTCTTTTCTCATATACTGGGTGAAATCGAAATCGTCGGCAATATTGTAACCAGTGATTCTACACATGATTCAGAATATTTAGGGAATATTAATCAACAAATCAATTGATAAAAATGTATTGCCAAGGTAAGGTATAACACTTAAATGGTTTGATTATTTGCTTACCCGAGCAATATTTTTTTATCAATAGATGTTTTAATTGGTTTTCCTAAAATATTTTGAATCATGAGTAGAATCACTGGTTAAAATATTGCTGACGATTTCGATTTCACCCAGTATAACCATGTCACAATTTTAAAGAAATTAATTCACTCAATGTGTGAATTAAAAACCCTTAATTAGTTAAATAAAAAGTTTATTACTATAACTAAACAAACTATTGCTGTTTCATATAATATAACGATAAGAAGAAGGACGGAATACGTTTAGTTTAGTTTAGTTCGTGTGCCAGCAGTTACCAATGTTTATAAAACCAAATGAATCCGCCATTAACTAGTTAAATTCTAATTTAATGAGCAGAGATTAAAATGGTATGCTACTAATTTACGGAGCTTTGTAATTTGTTTGCCTTTTACATAGATAACTGCCTATGTAACATAGTTAGGTTATAGTTTCCCGCCGTAGACCCCGTATATGAGTTGTAGTCAATTGGCTACAGCTAAGCTTAAGCACCGCTAAGATAACAATTATTTTAATACAAAATCGTCAAACCACTCTAGGTGCGATATCGCACGAGGCAACCATGGTTGCGCCACCAGCGGGTGATTTGATAGCCGACACCGAATTAGTTCCGCTACCAAGTGGACATCTGGTGCGATACCCTCAATGCAGTTCTATACATTTTGTTGGTGGAGCGACTGGTTGCGCTACCACTGGTGTCCTCGTGCGATATAGCACTTAGTCATCTGTGGTCTCCTTTATTTTACATTTGGAATTCCAATCGCGGCTATAGCGTTCTCAATTTAAAATGCCGATTGCGATGTTAGATTGTAGCGATACATTTCAGATTTTCGAGTTCATTGCGTACAAAGTCCGAAGTTAATAGTGTTTCACGCCATAAAACCCAGTATCGTATGCCGTCCATTTCTATCGGCCATCTTCCGCGCCGTTAGCCGATGTCCACTCGACGCTCATGACTTATACTTCATTAGGTGCACCCTTTAAATGGACTGTGTTTGTTCCCATATTTCTGGAGTACCGACTTGGAAAAATCAGATCAGTTGTTTAATGGAAGGATTTTTTTTGAGATAAGGTTATCGAGGGTTGATTCCGTCGCACGTGTTATAGCACAGTCCAACATAAGCAGAAGGGCTCGTCAAGTGGCATTAACTCTAATCGAATAGAACAGAATAGATTTCACAACGTATGGAAATGTCAAACGTCGCTATGTAGATCAACAACAAGTTGCTATGTAGATCACGTGACTTATGTCATTTCCATACATGAAGCGTAGCGATTTGAACGAACGCTTGTAGACGCCAGCCAATTGTCTAGCCCTTCTGAGCTGTTTTAATTACGAATGTCAATAATAAAGGAGCTCCACTTATGTTGGGAATGTAACCTTAGACCGTACCTACACTTACTGAAAACATTATCATTTCAATACAACAGCACCTCTCATAGTACATTACTGCCGCGGTCTCTAATGAGTGTGTTGTTGACCGCGTTGTTGATGGCCGAAAGCGCGGCGCAGCGCAACTCCAGGCCTTCACAGCGCGGTCAGCATTGCAACCCTTGATGGACAAGCTAAAATAAAGGCCGTAAGACTTTATAGCGCGGCCAGCAAGGGTAGCTATGATGACCAAGCTTGAAGGCCGTGAGCGTAGCGAAGCTTAGCTTGAGGCCATTATAGCGTGGTCAGCAGTACACTCATTAGAGACCAAGGCTTGTATAGTGCTTTACTCAAAAATGCGACTATTAGTTTAAACAAAACTAGCTAAGTGGGTATAAAAATTAATACAATTATATTTATATTTTACGAACTATATCTATAGTTGTATATTTTCTCTGTTTACGTTTCCATGGCAACGGCACGACCAACTCGTTTTTAACCTTCAATCAGTTTTTTTACGGACCATAAACATACCTGTTTGTGACGTTTCCATGGCAACGGTCAAATAACAAATACAATATGTTAAAAAAACCCTGTCCGACCCGAAAACGTATTGTTGGGTATCGAGATTAGATTCCATTTTTGTAAAAAAAAACTTTTTTTTAATTTTTTTTTTTAAATTTTTCAAAAAAAAAAATTTTTAATTTTTTTGGCATAGTATGTGTCCCACTGCTGGGCAAAGGCCTCCCATATTTTTTTGTAATACTAATACCCCGTTTACATAAAAAAACAAAAATCATAAAATGACGTCATCACATATTTTGTGGTCTGAGGTGACGCCACATGATCTAACATAATTACTTCCGGTAACGGTGTTGTCATATTTTTAAAATTAGCTACATTATGTGGGAAAAAGGCAAAAAAAATTGGCACTTTAAATGTTCATTAATATGTTTACTATCATGTTTTTTTTATTTTTATTATTTTATTTGGTCATGTGATTGGGGAACCTAATTACCGGTTTCGGCTCGGACAGGGTTTTCTTAACATGTTGTATAATGACGAAAATACCGGGTAATAATACATTGTATGTCTAGTAGCTCTCGCAGTACGACAAATCCGATTTTGCTAGAAGAAGGTTTGCGAAATAATGACAACATTATAAACTTTTTTGAGTAAAATATAATATTATACCGTTGCCTCAACACGAAACAACTGAGTTATAAAATATTTTCCAGGACTCCAAAAGTTGGTAACATCAAACCCGAAAACTTTATGAATATTCAGGTTTCAGGTCACTGGTTTAGCTAAAACTCTAGTTTCTAGTGCTAACATCTAAGTGGTTTATAGACTACCTGTTTAGAGAACAACATTTCACAGTTTTTCATACATAAAACCTGCTTCTAGGCAGCAATATGTCAAAAACATAGAATACAGGAAAAACAATAACCAGTGCACAAGTCTGATATTTTATAGATTTAAAAAACACGTATTTTTTATTTACAGAAATATACAAAAGTTTATCATAACGTAAGATGTTCACTTTGAAAAAAAAATAATGGTTATGGCACGTTATGGTTTTAAAAAAAAGTTACTGAATTGTTTTGGATACATATAAAAAATTGCGCACTGGTAAAAAAAAATGTCCTTATAAACTAAGACGATGCATGCATGCTATTTGAAGTGCGGAACAGAACCGAAAGTAATTGTATTTTGTTCTTAGAAATTCTTTGATTCGGTATTTCGTATTTAGGTTCTCGGTATCATAAACTGTATTCCTAGTAGTCTCCTTTTCTGATAAAATATACCGGGTTTATCGATAGTGATGTGAAATACCGGGACATCCCGGGAAAGTTTCAGAAGTTCTTTTTCTTTTTAACTTTAGCGTTCAAAGAAGTTTTTTGCATTGTTTATAGTTCTTTAACGTAGAGTTTCTGTCACAGCAACGGTTTAGCATTAAAGAAACGCAATTTTGTACTATTTGCATTTGGACTATTAGATTCTAAATGAATAGTCTGAAGAGCATCATGGATTGATGAAAGGAATTTGTTCCATTTTATAATTACGAAAATTTCAAATCTGGAACACAATGTTCCCATTCCCGTATATTTCCCGGCTATTCTCATCACTAGTTATACATAAATCCCTCCGGTATCGAGGCTTATCACCGTTTCTTACTCATTGCCCTCATACTGCCCTGGACGTAAGGAGTTCATGCGCGATTTGACACCAATTGTCTGGATTGAACTCTATCGACCTTCAAATTATGGTTTTTATTAGAATACTTTTATTCTAGTGTCCCATAAAAATTGAAAAAATAGCGTTCTAGCCGTTTGTTATAACGATATATTTTAGTGCTTTCTCTACTTAGCGCAATAAAAGAGGCATAAGAGGACTCTACTTAAATGTGAGAATTGAGGGGTAGATTATAAACGTTAAGACAGGTACGTAGGTACATAACTGCAAAGGAACTGAAAATGTAAAGATATAGATTTATAAGTTCATAAGATTTTTGTAATCACAACCAATATTTTATTGCACATTACTAAAAGATACTTAACTCACTTTGTATGTAACAAATGTAGCCAACAACTAGTGCGTATATGCACCGTACAGCTTGACTCTACCACAACTCTACTTACCTACTATATATATAACGTCACGACTTTTATCCCCATTCGGGGGTAGTCAGAGGCTTGAGTGGCCATACACCACCACATTGTGGAGGTATTAAGTCAACTCAAAGCCCACGTTTCACCGGATAGTCAGAACCCAACGTGACAGGTGGTGAACCTTGTCGCCGTGTATACAGGAACTGACTATTACCTAATCCCAAGGGATAGGTAGGTTTCCTCACGATGTTTTCCCTCACCGTAAGCGAACTGTAAATTATGCACATTGATGAAAATTCATCCATTGGTGCATACCCCATCGGGGATCGAACCTGGGACCTTCTGATTGCTAGCCCAACGTGTTCGCCCCTAGGCTACAGTCGCTACTTACCTACTAACTCTACAAAAGATGATTTCACAAAAATGCTACTTATTTAAGTCTCAAACCCCACTCATATGAGGCCTAAAGGTAACAACCAACTCTCATAAAGTCCTACCACAAAAATTACTTTTACCGAAATCCCATGCATAAATAGCGCCCTTCCTGCCTCCCTACGTCCAATTCACCTCTGCCATGTGACTTCAAACTTATTAATTATTGAAGGCAAGACGAACGACACGAACATTTTAAAGGGAGCGCTCTCGAGATGAAATAAACCGGCTAAATTGTGGAGACCGTAACATTGATTATAAGGTAACTGGATGAGCCAATATTTTTTTAGATTAAATTAAAATAAATAATAACCACAGAGTAAAGACTAAAGAAAGAGGTGCCCTTATTAGATATTTGTATGAAACAAAACGTGGTCATTGGTTTTTCATTTTCATTTTACTATTTACCGGTAAATAGTTGAACTACTCGCTTCGTTTTATGTCGATGTACTAGGCCGACCACTCGGCCGACTTGCTTAGGGCCATCCCCCTTAGTAACTGGTCCATGATAATAACGCCCATTGTTTTAAGTATAATCGCCAAATACGTAACTTAATAATCAACTTATTAAAAACTTAACTTAAACGTTTACGTTAACTCAAATTTAAGAGCTGCTTGATTTTGGTGTACCATACGAAAAGATAAAGAGGTTCAAACAACTAATTGGGAAATAAACATTTGAGTAGGATTTCAGTATACGGCCTTAAGTGGCATAAAATGAAAAGCACAGACATTTTTTTAGTGTAAAATCTAACGATTTATAACTTAACGTTCAATACGCAATATGAAGATTAAATTGATCAAAATGTACTAAACTCTCAAGCAGCTGTTAAAAAAAATCTTTGTCATAAGTACGCTCGTTTCATTGATACTAACTACATGGGCACATTGCTCGTAGAACGGATGGCCGATGGGGCCGAAAAGTTCTCGAGTGGCGGCCGCGCACCGGAAAGCGTAGCGTGGGTAGGCCTCCCACAAGGTGGACCGACGACCTGGTGAAGGTCGCGGGAATCCGCTGGATGTGGGCAGCGCAAGACCGGTCATTGTGGCGAACCTTGGGGAGGCCTATGTCCAGCAGTGGACGTTTTTCGGCTGAGATGATGATGATGATGATGATGAACTACGCGTGTCCCAGTAACCGCATCTAGTAATACCTAATTCCTAAACCCACAGTATTATACGTCCAAATTAAGGGACGAATTATTTATACAGCGGAGGCCAGTTCCCTTATACTCAGTTTGTATTTAATTTCGGCCCTCACACCTGTGGCTTTGTTTATTTCGCCAATTTACCGACATTTAACGATCGAGACGATTTGTTTTCTCTCGAAAATTATGCATTTAGCTGCTGGCGTAGGAATTATGAGGTGGAAAGGACCTTTTTGGGGAACTTGGACATTTTTTTATGGAACTTTGAATAAAATGTTTGGTGAAAAGTCATATAAAAATTTGGGATGGTGTATCTTTTTGGAGAAATGGGAATTCAAATTATGAAGGAATTTTACAAAAATACTTATTTACTTAACGAGGGCTTGAAGTTGTAATACTTGTTATGCTCGCACAAGAATTGTAATAGCAAGAAATGCTCGCAATGCTCACACAAGAATTCTCCAACTAAGAAGTTAGTGTGCGTTATTACCACGTCTCATAAGATAGCGGTGAAAACTAGTAAAAACTGAGGACGCTAGCGAATACCACAGATATTTAAACACGCCTTAGCCTATTTTTCCGGCTCACATTAGCATAAAACAAAGTGCCTATATGTTACAGGGCACAAAACATTATTCTCTGTAATAATACGTCCCTTCACATACAATTGCCTGGAATAGGTAGACGCGTGACCTGCCCGCCTCATGAGCTAACACACGAAATAAATGATGGGCAAAGGGTACACACTGTTTCTATAGCATACAATGTTAAGGAGGTACATTGTTTGATGGTAACCGCTACATAAGACCGCTACCATAATTGTTCTAATTATGTTGACTTTAAATTCTGACTAAACTAAATTTTACGTAGGTAAAAATATTGCTGTCGTACAAGCGTAATAAATAGATAATCGAATCCTAACCGAATGTCGGTAGCGACCACTAGACCAGCGAAGACTAGCATCCAAATTTATAGAAAGTTATGAAAGACTTACACTGACATTACAAAACACTTCATCATCATTTAAATAGATACATTACAAATCACTTTTGCTCCTAGAAATGCTTTGTAAGAACATTGTAAACTCGCTAAAAATCTCTATACAGGGTAAATTTGAAATCATGGGCATCCTTTTAAGCAATGACTCTACACATGATTCAGAATATTATGGGAAAATAAATAAAAAATATCTATTGATGAAAAAATGCTTGAGTAAGCAAATAAACAAACCCGTTAACTGTTATTCCTTACCTAGGCAATAAATTTTTATCAATTGATTTGTTGATTCACATTAATAATAATAATAATAATCCATTTGTTTTCAGGCACAGAAGCCAATAGATATATACCTTACAGACTGACATACATATAACTTAATTAACATATAACTTAAACTAATTTGATGGTGGATATTCCCTAAGTATTCTGAATCATGTATAGAATCTCCCTTTAAAAGGATGCCCATGATTTCAAATTCACCCTGTATATTTGGCGGTAGAACTGCGCTGAAATAAAAGTGTGGTAATACCTCGGTCGAGCCAGCCGGTATATGAGCATGAGTCAATTGGTTACAGCATGGCTCCATTTAGTATGTTTAGTTTAGCCATGTTTTAATTGTTGTACAGAATTAGAACCAAGTCTTGGAATTTGTCCAAAATAACTCCAAAGACGGTAATCCTCAAAGGGTTGGAGAGACATTCCAAATAGTTGGAGTTGGAATTTCTGAGATTAGATTTGGAGAACAACACAGGTGACGATATAGTCTGGTACTGAGAACATGGAATTTCTATTAAACGATTTGTGATTTTAATTCCTACTCGTATACAATGCTATAATGGACTTACATTTCCATTACACATCACTTTTGTTTCTAGAAATGCTTGGAAAAATCATCATCATGTAAAAAGTAAAGTAAAAAATCGCATAATAGAGCTAATGTAGCGACAAAAAACCCTTTGGGGCTATATCGCACAAGGACACCAGTGGTAGCGCAACCAGTCGCTCCACCAACAAAATGTATAGAGCTGTATGTAGGATATCGCACCTGGTGTCCGCTTGGTACCGCAACCAATTCGGTTTCGGCTACCGAATCACCCGCTGGTGGCGCAACTATGGTTGCCTCGTTTGGCGCTATTTTCCAAGAAACGGCTATGAAAATGCGTTTGTGCAAGATTTCATTACCTACACGTAAGACTCTATCTGTACTCTCCGTTGTTGGCTCTATTGTGTGTCGCCTTTTGTTCGTATTTTAATTCAACCCGCCACCTGCTGCCGTGCATAGAAAATTATATCTAAAGTACAGACGTTAGGAGAATAGTTTTGTTGTACTAAGTATCTAAACCATATCATAATTTAAATCATGCATTCCCAAAGTGGGCGATAACGCCCCCTTGTAGGTGCTGCAGGCCTAAAGGGGGGCGGTAAGAGACCCAGAAAAAAATAACCCAAAAAAATACAAAAAAATGGGGGCGTTGTGTAGAGTCTACACAACGTCCCCATTTTTTTTCTGGGTCTCTTACCGCCCCCCTTTAGGCCTGCAGCGCCTATAAGGGGGCGTTATCGCCCACTTTGGGAATCTATGATTTAAATTATCATTTATTGGTGTTAGAGCCAAGTTGTAACCAAGTGACTGCAGCTCGTATATGGGTGGGCTCGACCGGGGTAGTACCAGCCTCTCACAGAATATTGGCGTAAATCAGCTATTACAGCTGCGTTTCGTTCGATGAGGGAGAGAGTCGGAAGCCCGAACTCTTCTTATACCTAATGACGTTTTCTCGAATAAGGATAGAGTTAGCTGCAAAACCACTATAACGAGAAATTATTTTCCCTGTGCTATTTTTTTAATAAAACATAGAAACATATATTTTTATATGTTAATATTACACGAGCAGAATGTAACATGCTCACACAACTGCATATATGACGTCATTAACCGCTATGTTGCCAGTGCGTGCGGCGAATGCAAAGGCGCGTTCTAATGAAGTGACTGCGGAAAGCTCAGCCGGGGGCTGCGAGGACCCTTGTGTGGGTCGCTCGCGTTGCTGCTGTTTGGTGACGTATGCTAGGTATGTGTTGCAAAATACTGCTGTTTAATGACGTATGCTAGGTTTGTGTTGCAAAATGCTGCTGTTGAGTGACGTATACTAAGTATGTATAGTTTTTCCCCTTCTATTACGCAATAATATTATTTTTAAAACTTACATCGATAGAAAAAGGATTAAAACAGCTTAACACTATTTGAAAGGGCTTATTGAACGCTAAAGCACATATGCCGAAGTCCTTTTAGATGACAACTTGGGTTAAGAAATCTTAAAAAATAACGAATCTGTAATCGTATACGCACTATGCTGAGCCTATGCCACTACGAGTGACGTATTTGAAAAAAACCTCTTTGGTAGACCCGCAAAAACCTTTGTGTAGAGATTCATCTCTACCGAAAAGGTTTCATGCAAACGGTTAATTTAAACCATTTCCTGCATACGTAGACAGGTCGACGACGAGCCTGGAATATTAATACCCGCCGCACAGCGCCATCTGTCGGTGTAAACAATGTTCACGCCTGATTTATGGCGCACCTTCATGCAGTTAGAATATAACTTGCAGCAAATATTTCAGGATTATGCGGGAATAGATTTTTGTGTTGCATATTTTTACTTGGGCTATGATTAAATGGACCAAAAATCCCTCGCGTTGGTGAAGGTGTGCCCGATAACGATAAAATGGTGAACTCATCCCGTAGTACATTGGGATCTTAATAGGCACAATATAATGCACCTATTCTTATATCTTTGGATGATAGAATGATGGATGAGGAATTTAGTTTGGATTTTACTTATGCATTAATATCGCCCGACTTTCAAAATTCTAAAAAAATCCAAATATAACACCCAAACCAGGGGCAAATTACGAAAAGACCGTTTCCGAAATTTGCCTCTGGAGGGAATCAAACCTGCAACCACCCGATCCAGAGAGCCAAGCGGATAACATTCAAATCACTGCACCAAGTGGTCGCCAAATATTCCTAAAAAATAGATAAGATTGCCTACAGACGTCAGATAAGGTTCTAAAATCACGACCACACAAGTTTTTTCACAAAACTACTTTCCTGAAAGTTTCAGAAAAGTTAACATCCCCAAATACATCACAAAGGAGGTGGTCCCATATTTTCGTGCCCAAAACTCGTAGCTACTCAACTTTGACAAACTCGAACCGCAATTTCACGAAACGTAAATAAGAAATCGTACATATTTCCTTAACTTTCATACCATTTTAGGTTCAAAAGATTTACGAGCCAAAATAAGTCGTACAGGCTCTCGGTAACAAGTTTAAATGGGAAACTTTGAATCCATTTAGAAGTTGAAAGTTGGAATATGTTACTCTCCGTTTTCACTTACATGCACCGTTTCAGGTAGCCTGAAAGAATAATTAAAAGTTTTCAGACTGCGGTTGCTATTGCAGAATTCATCTAAAATCCTTTGTTGTCTTGTATGGACAGAATTTGCTATCTGAAGGCTGTAGCCTTTATCATAGCCAAGGATGGCACACTGGCAGATGGTCCACCTGATGGTAAGTGGAAGCCGCCGCCCAGGACATCTGCAACTTAAGGGGAGCAGACGCGGCGCCGACCTTTTACAGACCTGTTCTTTGAAGAACCTCATGTTGTAGTAAGCCTAATAAAGCCTCTAAAATGCCCAATTGTAGTAATTATTATTATTCCTTATAAAATCAGCTATCTGCCAGTGAAAGTCTTGTCAAAATCGGTCCAGCCGTTTCGGAGATTACCCGGAATAAACATCCAGACAGACAGACAAAAAAAAATGTGTCGTTATTTGTACTTACCGTATACTATACTTTAATATGCATTAAGTAAAAAGTTTTTAGGTATTTTTATATTACAAACATACATTTCAGTTTTATTTATTTGTATGTATATTGTATAAGCGCTCATGACATTAATCGTTTAATTTTTCAATTTATCTTACGAAACAACTCATAACTAATTCAAATATCTCTAAAAGATTCGTCAAACGAATTCCGTTAAAGTTTTTCAATTAATAAACAGGGTAAACATAGATGATGGATGTTGAGTGGCATCCATATATTACGCTAAAAGAGCCTGCATGGTAAGATACAAATGGATACAAAAATCCGCGAAAAGTTCTCTGACATTAAAAAAAGTGTCAGTTGAATGCATCGGATTGCGTGTTCAATTCGGATTCGAATTTCAGAAACCACCTAGGCAAAAAAGCGGCTGTACCCTAGGGGCGAACATGTTGGGCTAGCAATCAGAAGGTCCCAGTTTCAATCCCCGGTGGGACCAATGGATAAAATTTCATCTATGTGCATAATTTACAGTTCGCTTACAGTGAGGGAACACATCGTGAGGAAACATAGCTATCCCTCGGGATTAAGTAATAGTCAGTTCGTGTATGCACGGCGACAAGGTTCACCACCTGTCACGTTGGGTTCTGAGTATCTGGTGAAACGTGGGCTTTGAGTTGGCTTAGTACCTCAACAATGTGGCCACTCAAGCCTTTGACTACCCCCGAATGGGGATAGAAGTCGTGACGTATATGTTATGTAATGTTTTGCCTTTGGTATTTAATGGACGATCCCTGTTGAAATATCTAAACGCTGACGACGGAAGTTCCGCAGCTCGTGATTCGCTCAAATATTTCGGCACAAAATTTGCGTAAATGTGTCACGGTTTGTTGATGAATTTATTTGCAAATCTGTGCCCGGGATTGTGGATGATACATCTATGTAGGTACCTCGGATTAATAAAATTATAATTTTTACTGAAATGTTTGTGCACGAAAAAAATATACAGAATATTAACACGAAAAAAATTAAAAATAATATGTTTTTTATGTCACTAAGGTGGCAAACAAGCATACGGCCCACCTGATGTTAAGTATCTACCGTAGCCTATAGATGCTTGCAATGCCAAAGGCATTGCTCGCACGTTGCCGACCAAGAGGGAAGTAGGGCAGAAGACTGGGGGATTTGGGGTTCCGACTCACACATCTTAAGGAACGCAGCTGTAGTAGCTACTTTACCCCGATCTTTTGTGAGAGGGTGGTACTACCCTGATCAAGACAGCCCATATATGAGCTGCAGTTAACTGGCTATAGCTTGGCACATTACATAGCACTAAAAATACTTTGTAACGCAATTGCAAGTGGACTGAAATTCGTCAAATTATTCTGATTCTACCAAGGCCACATAAATGTTCAGGATTCAATTTATCATTCCTCATTAGTTATCAGGACCACTAATGGTCCGTTCCATTAGGAACTCGGAACTATGTCCTATCAGTCTCGTCCCTGTAAAGGGCAGGATACCCGTTTTCCATTACTAGTCCAACCTATTACAGAGACTACGTTGAAGTTATTATAAAAAAATGAATTTTCATGTAATTTTCAAGCCTCACGAAAATTCTCTTGATCCCATTTCTATGGGGTTTTGACTTTTAGGCCCTCCACAGACTTGCTACTTTTAACATCGGCAATCGGCGATTTTGATGCTGCGTCTCACTCGTTCGCGCTCGAAGAAACGAGACGCAGCATCGATACGTCACAAAATCGCCGGTCGCCGATGCTAAAAGTAGCAAGTCTGCGGAGGCCCTTAATAGGGGTTTAACGTTTGATCAGGATTAAAGTATACAGGGTTATTTAAAAAACACTAACAACCTTGCTGTACTTTATTACCGACATCATAAACAACAACTTTTGTTCTATGACTTTTTACAAAACATAATACATTAACCAAAAAATCACTTTCTAAAATGTATGAAACAAGAAAATATTCTCATCTAGAGGAAAGCCATGGTACGTGGTTGTTGTCCACTTTGCCCTAAAGTACCTAAACGGACCGCGGTTATCCTCTAGATGAGCATATTTTCTTGTTTCATTCATTTTAGAGTGTGATTTTTTGTTATTTTTTTTTGTTTTGTAAAAAGTCGTAGAACAAAAGTTGGTGTTTTTGATGTCAGTAATACAGGCCTGCAAGGGTGGTAATGTTTTTCCAATAACCCTGTATATACTCATGCTATGACTATTAGGGACTAACCAGGGGAAAGCCACGATGGTAGAGAACAGAAAATCAGCGTGTCTCGTGTGGATCTATATTCCGGCATTTAATCGGTAAAGCTACAAAATAATAATAATATCCTGGGACATTTTTTACACACGGCTACCTGATCCCAAACTAAGCAGAGCTTGTACTATGGAAACCAGATAACTGATATTACTACATATACTACTTTTTTATTTGTAAATACATACTTGATATACATATACACCCAGACTCGAGCCATACAGGCATGTTCATGCACACAAATGCATGTCCCGGGTAGGAATCGAACCTACGACCTGCAGCGTGAAAGGCGCCATCACGCCAACCACGCCAACGGGCCCGTCTAAATAAAATAAAATTGATATTTGCACGGATGGAATCCAAAAGCTAATTAACAAAGCCAGCATGCTTATATTCCTAAAGCAGTAGCCAGTAGTCAGTCAGTTAATGAATGAGTTAACCTAACACTGGCCCAATTAATACTCCTTTCAAATTTCAATTAAAATGGTTTGGCTCGACCAGGTAGTACCAAGCTATCACAGCAGATCGGCGTAAAGTAACCATTACAGCTGCGTTTTGTACGAAGAGTGAGAGAGCCGGAAGCCCAAACCCAACCTTCCTCTCCCTCTCACCCACTCCCCTTCAGGTCGGCAACATGCGAGCAATGTCTTTGGTATTGGAAGCATCTATAAGCTACGTTAACTGCTTAACATCACGCGGACCGTACGCTTATTTGCAAAACAAGCTCTTTTCTAAAAACCTCTACATAACAAACACTAAGGGCCTCCGCAGACTAGCTACTTTTAGCATCGGCGACCGGCGATTTTGTGACGTATCGATGCTGCGTCGCGTTTCTTCGAGCGCGAACGAGCGAGACGCAGCATCAAAATGGCCGATCGCCGATGCTAAAAGTAGCTATTCTGCGGAGGCCCTTACATAAAATCACAGTGCCTTGTCCGTACAAACCTAAGCATTATGCAAGAGCAAGGCATCCGATAAAGAAATCGATTTCCACGGAGACTAGCCAGGGTACAAATAGGGTCCATCAGAGCCCTTGCTGAATACAAACTGCTGGATTTGAACCCGCACCGGGCGAGATGGGATGTTGGAATGTCACAGCGTTTTTATTCCACGTGTATTTGACTACCCGAATCCTCATCAAATTCGAATTTTAACCATCTCTTCGTTATGATAAAGGTAGTATAATATGATTTCACCCCCTTGAAGTCTTATTTTCGCAACAAAAAGTAGCCTATATCCTTTTACAAGGTGATGTCTATCTCTATACCAAAATTCATCAAAATTGGTTTAGCGGTTTAGTCCTAAAAATGAAGCAGACAGAGAGACAGAGGGACTTTCGAATTAATAAAATTAGTAGGTATAGATAAAAAAACCCCTAATGCCGGTCTTTTCGTTACCACATTTAAACAAAAATATATCCGCAAATGTTCTCGCATCTTCATCAAGCATTTTACGCTACAGTTCACCGAGAGTATAGTAATAACAAATAATCGTATTTATATCGCGTTGCGTGGTTACGCCCACGGGCCGGCCGCGTTTCCCAGTTTCGCGAACCGTGTCAATTGCCCGCGCAAAAAACGGCTGCCAACTTGCTATGATAGTACTTTGATATACTATTTTAGTAGATATGGTACCCCCCAACATTGCAAGTCCAAAATAAACTTTTACTATATTAATCAAAACTAGTCAAAATTTATCATTCTATACTATCCAGTATATAAGTAAATTATCATTCTATAGTATCCAGTATCTAAGTAAATTATCATTCTATAGTATCCAGTATCTAAGTAAATTAGAACAAATAAACAGAGCACCTAAAAAGGGGCCTGGGCTATCATATCCGGGGAAATTCTGCGTGCACCCCAAATAGGATGCACAATTTAATAATAAAAAAAAAACATTGCAAGTGCTTGTGCTCCGCGCACCACTACAAGCGAAGATCATACATCTATTAACGCACTCGCAATTTAACAATGAACTTAAAGGATATTTGATGCGAATTATTCACGAGAAAATGAGCCGTATTGGCAATAACGATATGTTTTGAAAATTATTTTTCTACTGTGTCGTCTTGTGTCCATGGAATTTGTACATTGTGTTTAGTAGGATATGCTATTTCGGCCGGATACAGTCATTACTCCCTCTTTCTTGGTAATATCTTTGGATACGTATGATTTTTTTACTGAAGCGTAGACGTAATATAGTAATTGGACTGGACATAGCATCGAAATGCAGGCTAGTATGCTTTTGAATTCATAAGATTCTTTGGTTAGAACTGAAAATCCGTATTTTTTTTTGGTTCTACGCATTCAGAACTATTTTTCGTTTGTTTTTTTATTAATGTCCCACTGCTGAGCAAAACAGTAAAGTCTCCTAATCTGGGTGTAACTGGGGTTACAGCTAGTTCATTGTACGTTACTCGACAAGATAAATTACTTAGTTTGTGACCCTACATTTGGTGTATTTATTATTTGCGATTTTTTCAGAGCCACGTTTTCTTCTTCTATTTAGTTTTTCGGGATTGTTCGCTCCAGTAAATAATAAGTCCATGATACCTAAAGTAAAACGTAATTTTTCGTGTATATTCACGGAGCAACGTTCGCGTTTAGCAAGCATGAAATATTTCAGGGATTTTCTGTTGGTAAACATGTCAGCTAGGTTCATGCGGGACTTTGAATGAAAGAGAAAACAATACTTGGTATTTATTTTTTATTGGTACTACAGAACATACTACACTACGGGCAACGAGAAGCGATACGAAATGGTAATAACGTTAGAGTGCTAGTCAAAATTGTATGTTCTAATAAACGGAGTCCACGGACACAGTTAAGTACGTTCAGTCGATGTGGGAAATAATGTTGAAAAAAAATATCAGTTTGTCAATATGGCTCGTTTTCTGGTGAATAATACGCATTAAAATGCCTTTAAATTAATAATAATAATGATAATAATATCCCGGGACATTTTTACACACGGCTACCTGATCCCAAACTAAGCAGAGCTTGTACTATGGAAATCAAATAACTGATATTACTACATATACTACTTTTTTGTTTGTAAATACATACTTAATATACATATACACCAAGACTCGGGACATACAGACATGTTCATGCACACAAATGCATGTCCCGGGTAGGAATCGAACCTACAACCTGCAGCCTGAAAGGCGCCACTACGCCAACCACGCTAACGGGCCCGTCGCCCGTAGTTGCGATTGTAGAATTGCTAGTGCGATAACAGATGAGTGAATTTTGCTGCATGTAGTGGTGCGCTGAGCTCAAGTCTAGTGATTGCAATGTTAGAAGGTGCCATATCTGCTAAAGTAATACATCAATACAACAATTTTCTATTAGGTATTATTTGGGGACAAGCTCATTTAAAACAAGACACTCAGTTCGTTGACTTACTTTGACAACTACATTGATAACCGCACAGAGTAAAGACTAAAGAAAGACGTGCCCTTATTAGATACCTATATGTATGAAAAAAAACGTGGTCATTGTTTTTTCATTTTCATTGCTCTATCTACCGGTAAATAGTTGAACTACTCGCTTCGTTTTATGTCGATGTTAGTACTAGGCCGACCACTCGGCCGAGTTGCTTAGGGCCAGTCCCCTTAGTAATTGGTCCATGGATATACGCTTGGCGCAGTGGTTTGAGCTCTGGCCGCTCCGCTCACTGCATCGGGTGGTTGCGGGTTCGATTCCCGCCAGAGGCATACTTCGGGAACGGCCTTTTCGTAATTTGCCCTGGCCTGAGTGTCACTGGGATCGCCCCCAGTCCATTGTATGGTACCCATAGTACAAGCGTTGCTTAATTTGGGGCCATACAGTTGGTGTGTAAGTCTGGCGATATTTATTTATACAGCTTTTTCGTCTTTGGGGCCCATCCATTAATTAAGTCACACGTAAAGGGGGAGGGGGTCGACGAAATGTGACATTGTGTGACAAGGGGGGGAGGGGTCCTAAGTTAAGTGACGTCACATTTAAAAGTCTAATATATCCAAGTATTAAAACCGAAATTTGAACTGCAAACGAAAAAAATTGAAAATTTCTGAAAATTGAAAAAAATATGTGACGTCACACAGGGAGGGTGGGGAGTCTCGCAAATGTGACCAGCTGTGACAAGGGGGGGAGGGGTCTAAAAATCATGAAATTCGTGTGACTTAATTAATGGATGGCCCCTTTCTACCGTCGCGTCGTTATTACAAACATTTTCTTACCTAAAACGTTCCCAGTTTTCCTGGAAACGATTTGCGTGTAAAAAAACAACAATGGTGAACACAAGCACCTCATTATAATATCCGCGGACCATAACAGTCCGTTGAGTGTCTGTTCAGATTTCACTGGTTTCACGATGGTTATTGAGACCGTACCTATGTTCTAGCGATGCGTAACCGCACATTGAAAAAAAAAATCCCAGAAACTTGACATTTTTGACGTTATTATTCTACGGTGGTACGGAACCCTATATGCGCGAGTCCGATACGCACTTGGCTGGTTTTGTCTTTCTGGTCTGCTTCCCATTTTATTTTTTGGAACACAGATTACATTTGTCTTCATAAGCTGAGCATATTGGCATATTGGCAGCCATTAAGCAGTGGTAGCCGATTGGTTAAGCACGCGCCTTGCGGGCTTAAGGTCCTGGGTTCAAACGCCGGCTCACACCTCTGGATTTTTCGAAATCTATGTGTGAATCATAACTTTAATATGATTATCACTTGCTTGCGGTGAAGGAAAACATCGTGAGGAAACCTGCATGTCTATAGACATGTGAAATCCAGCAACCCGCACTGGACCAGCGTGGTGGATTATGGCCTGAATCCCCCTCGCATTGAGGGGAGGCCCGTGCCCAGCAGTGGGACGTTAAAATGGCTAAATTATTATTATTATTAAGCTGAGATAGAGGTATCACTCAAGCATGCTTACAGCATGCCTACAGCGCACTTTGCTGTTACTATGTAAATGCATCGATTCAAAAAATAAGAAAGTCAGTACAGGGTAAGTACCTTCCTACTTTTTAACTGGTAGATGTGTCTATATGGCGCGCATGCCTCACCCGAGCACTCATATTATGACATTACGTCTATGCGTTCCGACGTCAAAACTGAGTGCTCGCGCGAGGCATGCGCCTGATGAAGACGCCGCCGTTGAATAATAAATTTTACTCTACTTTACTATCGATACGCATTGGTGTGATATAAAACCATCGTTACGAGAATCAAGTGCACGTGAATGAGATACACGATCGTGTTTTACGAGATGCCTTTGGTGTTACGGGAACCCTCGCTACAGATATACATGCAAATCAATGGTCATTATCGCTGAGATTGGAGTGTAAGGTTGAACACTTAAGTTCATAAGCTATGCTCGGGGCTTCGCTACGCAATGAAATCAGAAATAAGGAAATCCGTAGACGAACTTAAGTAACCGACATAGCTTAAAGGATTGCATAGGTTGCAAGTTGCAAGTGGCAGTAGGCATGGCAAATAGCTCACAGAATCAAAGGTATTTGAAGCAGAGTACGTCGACGACAATCCTTACAAAATAGACCAATAATACCAAGACGAAACAAACCAAACCACCTAGCATCACAAACTTAAAACAAATTTCCTATATATTAGGTACACGTGTGTGTATTATTATTAATGTTACTCACATATTTTTACGTAATTCCTCAGTGTTTTTGCTAAATCAACGCATCTTTCCTCTGCATCTTTTTTTCTTTCATCGCGTGAGTTGTTGCCATTATAATCAGCACGCCAAATCGTCTAAGGTCAGTGTTGGGACGAGTCGCTTTTGAATCGAGTACTTATTTTGGTACGAGTACCAAAATTCTATCTGAGTTTTATTTTGGTTTGGTATTTGTATTTATAACCTAACAATTACTTGAGTATTTTTTGACTAATAAACTAAGAATTTTGTATATGTAATACGTACTATTACACAGAGAAAAAAATAAATAAAGTAAAAACTACAATAGGTTCAGAAAACTAGGTAGTATTTAACTAACTTTTTTGCAATACCTCACATTAGGTTTTGCATTTAACCTATTTTTTTTCTCAGTGTACTATTATAACATCATCAACTGTATCGTTCTAAATCGCTTCTATTATGAAGAAATCCTAGTGCCAACCAGATCAGGGCAAATTACGACTAAGCCGTTCTTTAAATTTTCCTCAACAGATATCAATTCTCCAACCACCCCGTACCGGTCTGCTCGGTCAGTCAGTAGACTACATACGCTCAAATCAAACCAAGTTTTTTTGGTTTACCAAAAAAACTTAATTGGTACGCTACTGTACACCTCACTAGTCCAAATAAAAGAAAAACAACCTCCATATTATCAGCGCGCTCGTGTTACGAGTGTATCCCTTTCCGCAGTTATTCATGGTGGTAACAAGATATTAATTATGGCAGATTTATGGCGTGCTACGCTACCCAGTATTAGTTATTATTAGATGTTGTGTGCCTCGGGTTTAGTTGTACGCTCCATAAATGGTGATGAAAGGGAGAGTATCAGAGTCGTACCAATATGTCGGGACATATCTTTAGTACTTTAAAGACAGACATAATGATGTCCCATCGCTCCATTTAGTGTCAAGAGAATTTAGACCACATTTGGGACTTGCCCCGTCACGCACTCCCAGCATTGCTACTACTAAATAAATAAGAATCGCCACACTAACACACCAACTGTATGGTCTCAAACTAAGCTCACTTGTGGCACCGTGTTATGGATTGCGGGCGATACTATACATAAGCTAAGATCTAATATTGGTGAGAATATGTGGTGGACTAAGTCTGGATGTAGGCCATAGTACACGACTACCCACCACAGTAACTCATGAGAACCAGTAATTCATTATTGTCCAATGAAGAAGCTAAGGTTTGACCCTTGACGAGTACCAGGGAAAGTTGGAACCCGCACCAATGTAATCAAAAGTATGAAGGAGTTAGTGAGGGTTAGTGATAGTTAGTAAGAGTTAGTAAGAGTTAGTAAAATTATTGCATAGTAGTTTGGAAAACTTCACAATGTCTTTTGGTTAAGTTTATAGTCAGTTTCCTCAGGTTTACCTTGCTCTCATGATGTTAAGTGATGGCAATGAACTGTCAAATTAAGAATAACTGCCAATGTGCTATTAACATCTTTTTCTACACCTAACCTAACGTCACGTAATATAAACGGTTTTGCACGCATCTTAGTACTTTTTTTAGAAGTCCGCTCTAAATTCCTAAAATACTCTCAGACGAACTAGTAGTAGTTACGTAGAAAGCCGGCGCATGCGATAATTAGCGTTGGTCCGTTGATCGCTTGGGATCAGTTCCTAGGATAACTTGCTAAGTTGGGACACAGTGACGTAAAATGTAGAAGACTTGTGTCTCAAGCATGTTCGCTGTTTTTTTTAACGTGCACAGTGGTTGTAATAAGTTAGCTTGAATATTTTATAAGCTTTCTAATATTTATTATATATCGCCAGACTTAAACACCTACTCTATGGTCCCAAACCAAGTAACACTTGTACTATGGCTACCACATAATGGACTGGGAGTGATAACAGTGACACCCAGATCAGGGAAAATTACGGAAAGGCTGCTTCTGAAATTTTTATGTTTCTCTGGAGGGAATAGAACCCGCAACCCGCTGCAGGGAGCTGCGTAGCCAACGCTCAAACTACTGCACTAAGCGGTTGTCATTTTACACATATAAAATGTATTCATCTGGTACACAAATTATAATTCTTTTTTAAAGTATTATAGACAGATTTAAAAAAAATACCTCATTAAAAAAATAATACAAATTGGAACATGAACAGAACACAATAATATAGAATTTTTATCTCAATTCTTTTCATTATAATGCTGCAATAAAATAAATCACAAACGGAAATTTTCCCGATGCTAAAAATAAATCCACAACTTAGTTTAAAACTAAGCCCACGAGCAAAACTAATACCATTAAACCCATATAACATTTTTTATTGCCTCCTACATTAAAAGTGGGAGAAAAAGTCTGTCATCCTTCCCGGCCGTATGTCACCGCACTATGTTCTGTACCAGTGCGGGCAAAGTTTAGCTCTTATATAGCTATATTTACGTTCCAGGCTGGACCGGTCTTCCAAGGAACTAATAATAATATCAGCCACCATTAGAAGTTAGGGATATTGAAATAAGCACGAAATACTTTAGATTTCTAGGAATGTGTACCGCCGCTTGGCTCAGTGGTTCGAGTTTTAGGCCGATCGGCTCACTGCATCCAGTGGTCGCAGGGTCGACTCCCGCCAGAGGCAAATTTAGGAAACGGCGTTCGTAATTTGCTCTGGTCTGGGTGTCACTGGGATGGGAGTTCATTGTATGGTAGCTATAGTAAAAACGTTGCTTAGTTTGGGACCATACAGTTGGTGTGTAAGTCTGTTCTGAGTATCAAGACAGTTTAGTATACCAAGACCATCTCATTTGTTATTTTCTATAGTTTAGAGCATTAAACAAGCTTCATAATGTCTTTCAGTTCTTCCAAATGGCACTCAGGAAGATGCCCCAATACAAAATGATATAGGAAACGAGCAAAATCATGTTCTTATTAAGTAACTGAATTAATGTAAGCACAAAAGGAAGGAACGACACGTGTTACGATATCTATACATCATCCCTCCCTCCCTCCCCGATATCTCAGACAAAAACCACATGCCCCACTTTCGGAAGTACAATCAAAAGAACACGAATAAATATTATAAGCCGCAAGAAAAATTGAAAACACCGTATTCTGCGCAGGCGTGTTCACACAGGAGTGGTAGGCGCTTTTGGCGGTAGAGCCAAGCTGTAGCCAATTGACTACAGCTCGTGTATGGGCTGGCTGGACCGGGAAGGTATCACCCTCTTACATAAGATCGGCGTAAAGTAGCTATAACGGCTACGTTTGGTACGATGAGTGAGACAGCCGGAAACCTAAACCAGCAATTGTCTCTCATGAACCATTTATGGCTACCTACTTAGAATATTGTGCTTAACCTACAACACTATGTGGTACATCGATAACGCTATTCCCAAATCTGTTAGTGGACCTGTATGAAATAGCCGCGCCCAGATGTCTCACAAACCGCACGGGCCAAGCTTTGCCTAGGTTGGATTTGACAGGGCACGCACGAGCCAACTGCTTGCCCTGGCTCATCCGAGCGCTGTCATTTTCTTCACCTAGTTTAGCCTGATCATGAGCCAGAACGATAGTGTAATTATGTAACCGATTGCTTGTATACCCTTCTCTGTTTAGAGTGTAGGTTGGCTCGCCCTTTGGTTCACCCGAGCACGTGACTGGAGCTGCCATGCGTACCGCGCACGGGTAGGTGACGCAGCCAATAACGCGTATATTTGAACGGATCTCATAAATATGTAAATCGCTACGTATCTCTCACGGTTTTTAGGCGTGATTCCCCCATTTTTTCTCCGTCAACTCTCGTAAATATGTAAATACGGCGGGGACGGTGTGTAAGATTTCGGATAGTATTGATTGAGATTTTGAATATACGGAAAATATGTTTTTTTCCAATTACCACCTATTTGATGTTGAAGGTTTACAAAAACTTCATGCAAAGAAGAGTCAAATTCTTTGGTATTCTTTTTCTAACTTCGTCCCTCTGCTGGGCAAAGGTCTCCCCCAGAACTCTCCACTTTACACTGTTATTGGACATTTCTGGCCAGTTGGAAGCTTGGAAGACCGGTTGACGCAGTGGTTCGAGCGTAGGCCACTCGGCTTACTGCACCGGTTGGTTTAGGGTTCGATTCCCGCCAGAGGCAAATTTCGGAAACGGCCTTTTCGTCATTTGCCGAGTACCGTACAAGCGTTGCTTAGTTTGGGACCATACAGTTGGTGTGTAATTCTGGCGGTATGTAATTGTTATAGCGAGCATCCTGGATCTGCCTCGGCGACTACGCCCATCTTCAGGCACCCATAGCGTGACAACACGTCAACTTTGGTAATGTACTTATATAAAAATTAATCTTTTTTAATTGGCATTCATAATGGTGAATTTGTGAACATGACCAATTCGAAACGGTATGGCTAGTCGCTTGTAATAAGAGATTTTCATAAAAGTTCCGAATTAAAAACAAAATACAATTTAATTGGATAGCTCCCTTTGATGTGAACCTGTTTATTGAATCTTTATATTTTTTATTTGATGAGATTTTTTTAGAAATTAATTTGTTTTTCGAAGTATAAATGAGATGGTTATTGGATGTGCTTGTAATTTGAATTTTAATTATGCAATACAAATTCATTTTCGAAATATCATGTTTATTTTGTTGTTAATAATTTATTTCTGTTAAACAAGTGATTTAGAAAAAAATATTATTCATAATGGACTGAAGTTGGAAAATTACAGTTTCAGAGAGTTTTATAATTATACAGAAATAAACATAGATATACTGAAATAATTCTGCAAGTCTAATTAATATACAGAGTATTTCAAAAGTATGAAATAATCCCGCGGAATTTAGTTTTTTTTTTAATGGTTGCTAAAATAAAAGTAGCCTCACTTACTCCTTATAACACCAACTATCTGGCAGTGAACGTCCTGTCAAAACCGGTCCAGCCATTTCGGAGTTTAGCCAGAATAAACAGACAAACAACAATTTTAAACATGGGTATTTTGATAAAAGTACCGTATAGGTAATATACTTTATATGCATTTAGAAAAAGCTGTTATTTTTCATTACAAACGGACACTTTAATTTTATTTATTTGCATATGTTTATACATTGAAAATAACGATTAGGATCAAATTGAATCACTCGATACTCGATAATACGTCTGCTTCTCAAGTAGCGATGCAACACTATAAACGCTAAAACAAAACAAGATCGTAGAATTTTATCGCCTCTCAGTGCTGAAGTTGGCGCGTTATTCACAAAAGTTGGCCGTTAATAGTGTTGCACTCTGTAAACAAGGAGCCATCGTGTTTATTTGTTTGTCCTTTTGTTTAAGATTGTCTTCCTTGATAAATACTGCACTACTACTGAAAAATCTTAGGCGTGCTTTAACTGGTTACGCAAATTTGTTGATGAATCCGTTGGTCCATATGCTTTATAAAATACTCCACATTAAACTTTAGAATGTCAGGAATAAAATGTATATTCTAAATTATGTTTAAATGTTACCGAATATTGTAGAAAATAAGTTAAAAATATGTTGTTTTCAACCTAAATTGTAAGTACTCTGGCTTTTAAAATACACCAAATTAAACTTTAGAATGTCACGAATAAAATGTTTTTATTTTTTTAAAGGAAGTATTTGCATTTAATAATTACGTAAATTACATTCAAATATATACTATATACAAAATATCATAAAAATAAATTAACCTACTTACTTACTACCTATAATTTATAGAGAACAAGTTAAAAATATGTTGTTTTCAACCTAAGTCGTAAGTACTCTGCACAATGTCTCACAGGTACTATGTGAATCTGTACTAAAATGATGCTTAAGTCATTTGAACCAAAATGTATTTGACAGATGACAGATTTGGGTTTTTAGATTATGTGGTATTTTTTGGAAGTTTCAAAGTTTCTTTGGTTTAGGACCACAGTTAATATCAGACCATACACTTTCTGAAGCTGTGAATCCATTCATCCTAGACGATCCAGGTTTAAATCAAACAAAACTCTATCGTCGTTATTTAGAGCGTAACTCACATCGGTAAGCAGTTAGCGGCGTTGTATTTAATAAACAAACACATTACAATCCGTGGTTAATTTATGATCGCTTTTTGTTCCCGATCGGAATTTATAGCGTAAACTTCGAACTGCCACTTATTAGTGACGTCGTGTTTGAAAACTTGAAAGTTTGATGAAAAATATTAAGAAAACTTTGGCCACCTGTGGCCGTTACTTGCTTGGGTTTAGTTTCCAAGTTATCCTAGTCGTTCTTTTTCATTTACCGGGATGAAAAGTATCTTGAGTTATGGTTCTGGAATGTACGCTATCATCCTGATAAAGATAATTAAAATCGGTTTAGTAGTTATCGCGTAATTCACGTTTTAATAAAGGTATTTTCGTCTATACCAAAATGTCGAATACATCCTCGGTTTTATTATAATAACGTTCTTTATAATAACAATTACTTTTTCGGACTGAAATTAGAATAAAAATTACATTAGTTTCAGTTACTTACCTAATTATTATTTTTTACAAGTATATAGGTACCTACAAAGTTTCTATATTTTATCTTTTCAAATGTAATGTAGGTAAATCCTACTAATGTTATAAATGTGAAAGTTTAGATGGATGGATGGATGGATGTTTGTTAGTCAATCACGCCAGAACGGCTGAACGGATCCGGATGAAATTTGGCAAAGAGATAGATTATAGTCTGGAATAGCACATAGGTTTTTTATCCAGATAGTATGTTCCCGTGGGACAAATGTGCGGACGAAGTCGCGGGCAAAAGCTAGTTATCCCAAAATTTATTACACTCGCATTCCACAAAATTACTGCTGACATAATTTTGGTAATTAGTGACAGCTGTAATTAATAAACGTCACTCATGAGCTGTCAAGGTTGGTCCGTACATGCAAATTGGTATGTTCATAGATATGGGTCACGAGCATTGATGTATTATTACACGACTGCCCAAAAAAAAAAGAGTGTATATGTGTTTAGGGTTCATGTATGTATGTATGTTTGTATGTTTGTATGTTTGTATGTGAGATTCTTTATTCCACCATAACTTATAAATGCCTGAACGGATTTCGATGTATGGGGTATCGTTAGAATCCTTACATCATTCCGGGTAACACTGGGTATATTATTTTTGAAAAAAATCAATATGGCGGCATTATGGCTCAACTTTAATATGTAAAAAAAACAAATTTTCTTCCATTATTACAATATGGGTATCAAATTGAAGGCCTTGATGAGCACAGTCCAAAACTGTAGAATTTATAGGCATAATTTAACATAGGTAGGGTGTACATGCAAAACAAATATATCATTTTTGGCTGCTGTCACTAAAATGCATAAAATAAAAATAAATAATTTAAAAAATTAAAAACACGACTGCCCTGCCAAAAAACGAACTAAAAAGTATAAAACAAGTGCAGTGTCATTGCAGTCGGGGGCCCTCTTAGATTAAATATGTTCCACAGAACGGTCCCCCGACTGCAATGACACTGCACTTGTTTTATACTTTTTAGTTCGTTTTTTGGCAGGGCAGTCGTGTTTTTAATTTTTTTAATTATTTTAGGAGATATGTTACCTCCTAACATTGCAATCACTAGACTTGTGCTCAGCGCACCACTACATGCAGCAAAATCCACACATCTGTTATCGCACTCGTAATTCAACAACCATGTAAAGATGTTTTGATGCGTGTTATTCAACAGAACAAGAGGCATGTACTCATGGTAGAGCTAGGTACAGCTAGGTAGAGCTAGGTAGAGCTAGGTAGAGCTAGGTAGAGCTAGGTAGAGCTAGGTAGAGCTAGGTAGAGTTAGGTAGAGCTAGGTAGAACTAGATAGAGCTAGATAGCGCTCGGTAGAGCTAGGTAGAGCTCAAGGTAAAACTAGATAGAGCTAGATAGAGCTAGGTAGAGCTCAAGGTAGAGCTAGGTAGTAAGGTAGTAACAAAGAGTAAAAAAATAATTAAGATTCCAAAAATTACACCATCATGTAATTCAGCTATCTCGCTTGGTGCTACCATCGGACATATTTACGTCATTGGTTCTCGCTTCGGAGACCCGTAACGTGCCACCGGAGGCACATTCAGCCACCCAGCTACGGATTAATGTTGTTCTTGTTTATTTAAACGGGGGCCGTTTCTGTCCCGCGTACGATTTGTGGACGAATATTTGTGCTAGTTCGTTCCAAGCCACGGCACGCTCCGTTGGTTTTATTGTTTTTAATATATTCAAAGGAACAGCTAGAAATATGGGATTTTAAATTTTCAGAGGGCGTGAAGTTTCAGTGGTGTTTATGTGAGGCACTTTATAAGGCGTGTTTATTTCCACATTTTATTTTATGTTACTAAGTTTGCAAACAAGCGTATGGTCGGCCTAATATTAAGTAGTTGCCGTAGCCTATAGATACTTGCAACTCGAAAGGCATCGCATGCACGTTGCCGACCTGAAGGGGAGTGGGACAGAGGGAGGAAAATGGAGAGGGGTGGAGTTTGGGCTTCCGGCAACTTTACTCCAATCTCCTGTGTGAGAATAGTACTACCCCGGTCAAGCCAGCTCGTATATGAGCTTGACTCTACCTTCGTTAAACAAAAATGATATTTTAATATAACCTCTTGGCGCAGTGGTTTATGTGTTGGAAGTTCGGCTCAATGCATCGAATGGTTGCGGGTTCGATTCTTGCCAGAGTCAAATTTCGAAAATGGCGTTTTCGTTATTTGACCAGGGGGCTTACCACAAGCTCTTATTGCGATTCAATTATAGGAACGCTTTAACGACGTTTTAATGACGTTTCTTATTGTCATGACAATAAGGTACGTCATTGCACAAAAAGTCGCTGAAACGTTAATACGTTCCTGTAATTGAATCGCAATAAGAGCTTGTGGTAAGCCCCCAGGTCTGGGTATCACTGGGATCGCCCCAAGTCCATTGTATAGTAGTTATAGTAGAAGCGTTGCTTAGTTTGGGACCATACATTTGGTGTGTAAGTCTAGCGATAAAAAATACACTGTAGCGTTCATATGCAAATGATAGCAATCGATTTCGCACCAATAAAAGCTTAATTAAACCGTCCGTGCTACGAATGGCACGTATCAAAGTAGGTAATGTAGCGAATGTTACTGATGAAAGCGATAAGCCTCCACCCTCGTTAATTCCGCTGGCGGCGGGAAAAATAAATATTTACATGTAGGACAGACACACTGAGATGGAAATGTTCAGATGTTTGGAGGTCTGAGCGAAGCAACTGATAATGGTTTCACAGATGTGTCGCTGAAATTCTGGCTTCTAACTGTGCACTGTCTAAACTGTGTATAATAATACACAGTGTGTAATAGTGATAAATAGAAAGTGATAGTTTAGATAGTTATCCTGCAACTGTTAATGGCTTCACAGATGTGTCGCTGAAATTCTGGCTACTACCGAACACTGTCTATACTGTGTATAATAATACACAGTGTGTCAAATAATAATAACTGTGTGTAATAGTGATAAATAGATAGTGATAGTTTAGATAGTTATCCTGTTTCAAAATCGTCATATATTTACGGGCCATAACACACCGGGTAGCCACGGCGACGTCACGAGCCACCGTAGCCAACTAATTCGTATTGGTTCTTATCCAACTGTTAAAACGCCATAGTTAATTGAAGTTGTCTGAAAATTCTGAAACAGGCCTAATAATACAGGGTATGTAACGTAACTTACGTTACGTAACTTAAATCCACCAGATAAATATGGTGTTTTGACAGTTGGATAAAAATTATATGAAGATCCTGATACAGGCCCTTAGATTGTATTAAAGAGAGTGGAGTTTAGCCCCTACTATTTCGTTCCTATTCATGACACAGTTTGGCTCACTTTTATGTACGCAGAACTTGAAGAACAATTTTGTCGCTCAATTGTGACGAGTTTAGCGCGATATCGCACGAGGCAACCATGGTGGCACCACCAGTGGGTGATTCGGTAGCCGACACCGAATTGGTTGCGCTACCAAGCGGACACCAGGTGCGATATCCTCCATACAGCTCTATACATTTTTTTGGTCGAGCGACTGGTTGCACTACCACTGCGCACTGGTGTTCTCATGCGATATAGCCCTAAACCCTTTTGACGATATCAAGAAGATAAAAAAAAAACAAATAATAAACTGCACTAAATTTTAATATCATTAGCTACGTCCAGAAGTGTCACATGCCGCGCGAGGAAAATTTTCCTCGCCAAGTTTGACTTGCCTCACGTGAGGCAAATGCGCGCCCTGCCTACCCTGAGCACTCACATTTGCCTCGCCTAGTTTGGCAGTCGTAAGACAGAACGATGCTATCCCTGTCTAGAGTGTCAGTTGCCTCGCCATTTGCCTCGCGCGGCATGCGACTGAGGCAAACGCCGTGCTTCGCGACGCATGTGGGTGAGCAGCCTCGCGCGGCATGTGCATGTTGTAGACACGTCTATTTACTAATTCCCTTTGAGAAGTAGATTAACCCTGCCCAGTCAATTTATTCGCGTTACAAAAACAAGCCTTTAATTTTACAATGTATTTACAAAGAACATTTTTTCCTCAAGTAAACATCCAACCGTGTGTAGCACCGCATGTAATTTCATTTACAAATTGCCCTACATCACAAAGGGAGTTATCACAATACCTCCACAAAACAAGCCCGAAGCTAAATGATTTGGCCCACCCTCCTTTATCTGAAAGAAACAATAACTAGGTATATTACTACTATTTTTCTTCTCTAATGGCTACTACAAAGGTAACTGCAGGCTTACCATGACCTCTTATCGCGCTTCAATTATATGAACGTTTTAACGTTTCAGCGACTTTTTGTGCAATGACGTACCTTATTGTCATGACAATAAGAAACGTCAATGCACAAGAAGTAGCTGAAACGTTAAAACAATACTGCTATAAGAGGTCGTGGTAGGGTCCCTGTTTTATTAACTCAGAGCCCAAAAGTTTTTTTTTATTGGACGGCGGTACCATAAAAGCGTACGGCCCGCCTGATGTTAAGCAGTTACCGTAGCCTATAGATGCTTATAATACCAAAGGCATTGCTCGCACATTGCCGACCTGAAGGGGAGTGGGATGGAGGGGGGGGAGGGGGGGTGGGCTTACGGCTCTCTCACTCATCGTACGAAACGCAGCTGTAATAGCTGCTTTACGCCGATTTTTTGTAAGAGGGTGGTACTACCCCGGTCGAGCCAGCCCGTTTCGTGTTTTTTTACCAGTGGAAAACCACTGTCGCTAATATTATCTTCCTGAATTCTTTACTGTAAATGGTAAATTCTTGATAATTGGCATGTTGTTGGCGACATAGATTTTGCCTGTTGTTATTAATCCTATTTGTTACAATACTCTGGCAAAATACCTATTCAATTGGGTTTGCGCAATTTATAAAATGCTTATTGTACTCCCCCCTACCTTTGTCCCGTTCCTCTTCAGGTTAGCAATGTGCAAGCGATGCTTTTGGTTTTACAACCATCTTATAGGATACGGTAACTGCTTAACATCAGGCGGGCGTACGCTTATTTGCCGCTTCGTAGTATAAAACAGTCCGAATCAAGCCCCCAATAATAATAATAATAATATAACGTTACGACCTTTATCCCCATTCGGGGGTAGTCAGAGGCTTGAGTGGCCATACACCACCACATTGTGGAGGTATTAAGTCAACTCAAAGCCCACGTTTCACCAGAGTCAGAACCCAACGTGACAGGTGGTGAACCTTGACGCCGTTGTATACAGGAACTGACTATTACCTAATCCCGAGGGATAGGTAGGTTTCCTCACGATGTTTTCCCTCACCGTACAAGACCTCAATAAACTCAAAATAAATATAAGTAGGTAAGTAAATAAATATAATTTTGACAGTGCCCAGTGGGACAAAAAACTTGTCTTGTGTAAGCAGGCTTTATTTCATTTAATTCCGCCACAGTCAGCACACTGGAAAATTTCATTTATCAGTCCACAGGCAAGTGCCGGTCGATTCCAACGCATCATTTGGCGAGCGGGTGTGAAAATTAAAAAAAAATCCCCGTATATAAAATTCAGGAGGAATAATCAGAAAAAGCGGTGCTACAAACCCGATTCAACTTTTTTTGCGTGGTATTGGAATGGAAATTACGTAGAAATGATATTGGGGTATAAGGTAGGGTTGCTGCTTTTGTCAAGTATGAAGACAAAACGCACCAAATTTTTTTTTGTCTTACACTTACGTTACGAACATTATAAAGAAGGCAATACAGTTTATTCAAGTTTCGTTCACGTTACAACAGAATTAGAACCATTGCTTTATCATTTTTTTGTATTTTATGTACGCAAGGCGATTGCGACGCGACAGCAATCAAACCCAAACCAACATAGGTATGACATACGTTTAGAAATCGCCGTTGCATTGCAAATACCTAGCCTTCTTTCGGGACTTTCTTTTCAATTTCTATGTTTCTTGGTGGTAGAGCCAAGCTGAAGGCAATTAACTGCAGCTAATATATTATGGGCTGCCTCGAGCGGGGTAGTACCACCCTCTCACAGAAGATCGGAGTAAAGTAGCTAATCAGTTTTCGATGAGTGAGAGATCCTGAAGCCCTCCTTCACCTCCCTCTGTCCCACTTCCCTTCAGGTTGGCAACGGAAGCATCTATAGACTATAGTAACTGCTTAACATCAGGCGAGCCGTACGCTTGTTTGCCACCTTAGCAACATAATAAAAATATTCAGGTCGGTTTTCAGTGAACCCTTATTACCGATATTTACACGGAGCATATATTTATGTCAAGCTTACTATTATACTACCGAGTTTTTCGACTAAAGAGCAGAAATAAAAGCCTAATACGATGCTTGATGAGAATTCCTCCCTGCTTCTAAAGTTCAAGGCCAAAATAAAGTGGCAACTTTCCTGAACGAAGTTTCGTGAAGAGGGTTTTCAGTAATATCTTCCGCTATTTTTGTTGAGGACTATAAATTCCATATTTGACGTTCCGAGTTTTCTCTCAAGATTAATGTAATTAAGATTTTATATAGACTAAAGTCTCCCAAACTTCGACTTTAAAAATACTTAGGTCTTTTTGTACTTAATTATTTTTCGTAGCTGAATATCAACGGATTCAATAGAAATATAACAATTTTAACGTCCCACTTCTGTGTACGGGCCTCTCCTCAATACAAGGGGGATTCAAGCCATACCCAATCACGTTGGACCATTGCAGATTGGTGAATTTCACATGTCTTTCGACAATTTGTTAGATTTCCTAAGACATACAGGTTTCTTCACGATGTTTTTCCTTCATCGCAAGCAAGCGTATATGATATTAAAGTTATGATTCGCACATAAATTTAGAAGAACCCAGAGGTGCGAAGCAGGGTTCGAACCCTGGACCTTTAGCCCGCAAGACGCGTGTTTAACCATTTGGCTATCACTGCTTTCTCAATATAAATATTATTAAAGCAAATTATAATGAATATCGCCAAACTGACACAACAAATGTATGGTCCCAAACTAAACAACGCCTGCCCCCTAGACAAGTGGCATGAACGCTAATCGAATAGAATAGAATAGACTTCACTATGTATGGAAATGTCAAAAGTCGCTATGTAGATCAACAACAAGTTGCTATGTAGATCACGTGACTTATGCCATTTCCATACATAAAGCGTAGCGATTTGAAGGAACGCTTGTAGACGTCAGCCACTTGTCTAGCCCTTCTGTACTATGGGCAAAGGACTGGAGACGATCCCAGTGTCAACGGGAAAATTATGAAAAGGTTCTTTCCGAAATTTTCACGGAGGGGATTTAAACTCGAAAAGCTATAATATAACAAAGTATATTATTATATACTTGGTTATATTATAGCTTTTCACAGTAATAAGAGTAATTTAAACGGACGGGCCCGTTGGCGTGGTTGGCGTGATCGCGCCTTTCACGCTGCAGGTCGTAGGTTCGATTCCTACCCGGGACATGCATTTGTGTGCATGAACATGTCTGTATGTCCCGAGTCTGGGTGTATATGTATATTAAGTATGTATTTACAAACAAAAAGTAGTATATGTAGTAATATCAGTTATCTGGTTTCCATAGTACAAGCTCTGCTTAGTTTGGGATCAGGTAGCCGTGTGTAGAAAGTGTCCCAGGATATTATATTATTTATTATTATTAAACCATGTATTCCGTATTTTCTTTGCACTTACGAAATCCATTTTGCTATTCAGGTAATTTACACATTCAACTTACTCAATTGGTACGTCCAGAAGTGTCACATGCCGCGCGAGGAAAATTTTCCTCGCTAAGTTTGACTTGCCTCACGTGAGGCAAATGCGCGCCCTGCCTCACCTGAGCACTCACATTTGCCCATCGACGTAATACCATTGAACATGACTGTGGACTACAAACTTTATTTTCCATTCATTTAATCAAAAATAATCCTTATGTGACGGACTTAACGCCCACGATGCACGCATTATAAAAACCGGTCCGAGCCAGATACCTATAACTGCGCCTTCTTTCCCTTTCTAATAGTACAACCTTTCATCCCTTGTGTTGCCAGTTAATATTTATTCGATCACCTTATACTTGGTACATTTTCATGTTAAGAATAATAAACAATAAAGTCGATTAATGAAATACCTATGGTAAAGTATAAGAATATCCTAAGATTAAAATTTCAAATATAAATAAATATCTGGAAATAAGTACTTACCTTCTTTAATAATTCGCTTGTAATTGTCAGTTCCGTGATGTCTATAGGAATCGTAGCAGAAATAAAATTAAAAACTTGAAACACAGAACGTCAATTTACGTGACACACGACATTTTCAGCTAATTTTAAATCTAGAGGATTGTGCTGAATTTTCTCATAAAAATGGGTAGAATATGCGTAATGGAAGGGTGTAAAAGCGAATATTATCCGAATTAAGGATTATCTTAACATAGGTAAGTGGGTAACTATGTTTTCCACGTTAAGTACATTTTAGATGTTCGGGTGACACAAATTTCTCTAGTAAAAAGGACTATAATATAAATCTTATTATGTGTCTGTGTTAACTGAGGAATATCGTCCACGGGAACTGTTTGCAGCGATAAAGTCGCGCTTTTCGTTGCCGCACGACTACATCGCTACTTTTTGAAGTCGGTCGCATTTGCAGCGCGCGACAGACCACACGCTGGTAAAACGCGACGCTCACGCCGCGTTGTCACGGCTCGCCGGGCTCGCACACGGCGTTCGCGTCGTTCACACGCTCGAGGAACGCGCACGTCTAGGGCCAGATTAACCATTTCAGGCAATGTAATTCTCGGGGCCCCTTTCCTTTACCCTTTTGTTACTTTTTAATAGTACATTACTGCCACGGTCTGTAATGAGTGTGTTGCTGGGCGCGTTGTTGATGGCCGAAAGCGCGGCGCAGCGCCGCTCCAGGCCTCCACAGCGCGGTCAGCATTGCAACCCTTGATGGACAATATAAAATAAAGGCCGAGACCGATGGTTTGTCGATTGAAATTGTTTGCAATTGGGACGACTTTTGACTTTACACTTCCCGATTACTCCTAAGCAATAAAAAACAAAAAAACAATTTTATCTTTTACAGATCCCAGGCGTGTAAATTGGTTACAACAAATACCTATTGGCTACAGAAAAATTACCCAAAATTCCGTCATATACAGCAAGCATTTTAAGCCGACAGATTATGTCCCTAATTTAACACAACGAGTTTTAAAGGAAAATGCCCTGCCCTCACTGTTCCTTTTCGTTAGCACAAAGGGCAATGGGCAAAAATGGTCCAAATGTCCACCACTTCCGAGACCTACGTCACTCGATAGACCACTACATACTGAGTAACTTTTGCAAAGCCAGTTCAACAAAATAGGCTGCCAGTAAAAAAAAATTTGTAGTTTAAAAAAATATTTTAATTTTTTATTTCACACTTATGCTGCGTTCCATTCACCGTAATTTTTGTTATTTTCGTCCACAAAAAGTGTTAAAAACGATAATAATGATAACTTTCAGTACAAGTTGGTGCGAGTGGAACGTGATTTGTGGACAAAAATAACGAAAATAACAAAATTAACAGTGATTGGAACGCACCACCAGTGTTATGTCTTATACATTTTTTTCGAAAGGCAACAATATAAATACACTTTCTAACATTAAATAAAAATAAAATAAGCTGTCAGAAAGCAAAAAATGCCGTGAAACATATTTTATTATTATTTTTGTTACCTGATGATAAGTGAAAAAGTAAGGTAACGCATAGAAGGTACCTGCTTATTTATTTTATAGAAGCGCTTGTTGTTCACTTTTCATCAGGTAACAAAAATAATAATAAAAACTTTTCACGGCATTTTTTGCTTTCTGACAGCTTATTTTATTTTTATTTAATGTTAGAAAGAGTAT
>OX401915.1:2257500-2572790 GCA_947859195.1 Drymonia ruficornis
GAGCGTAGCGAGGGATTCTTTAGTAGAATCCTGAACGTAGCGAGGGATTCAAAGTACGTCGCCCGAGCCAAAAATATTTTGCGCCCGAGAGATACACTCTACTTTTCATCACCCTCTATGAGAAAATAAAGGGCTCCTCATATTTTATTGTAATATTATTATTTAATAAGACATTTAAAGGTGGTAGAGCCAAACTGTAGCCAATTGACTGCAGCTCATATACGGGCTGGCTCGACCGGGGTAGTACCACCCAAGATCGATCTTTACGCCGATCTTCTCACAGAAGATCGGCGTAAAGTAGCTATTACAGCTGCGTTTCGTACGATGAGTGAGAGAGCCGCAAGCCCAACCGGCCCAACCGGGTCGGCAACACTCGAGCAATGCCTTCGGTATTGTAGGCATCCATAGGCTAGTTCGCGCGTTTCAATTCGATTTATTTTTTTATTCAGCTGGCGGCTCGACTATGGGCCCCGTCGCGTCGTACCAGCCAGTCTTTATTCAAACAATATTTGTGTTGGATTTATTTGGCGCTGAACACTAAGATATTCTAAATTCAAAAAGTGCGCCGCAATTTACTTTCCCGCACACTTAGGTATTTCATAAGTGTGCGGAAAAGTTCATTCCGGCGCACTTTTTGAATTTGGAACAAGTTTCTTATACACCGCCTTAAAACACCACTTTTGGGCTCACTTAAAGGCGAACCAAGTCGTCCTTTTCGAATAGATGGGATGAAAAATAACACCTTAGGTACATTTGTATTTGGTGAAGTTCTAATTTAAAAGGCGAATTTATACAAACTTATTTAATGCAGAAACACGCTAAAAGCAACTAAATGCCTGTTGTAATGTATTTTTAAGACAAACACTGTAACCTGTACATGTGGTGTCATTTAATTACATGTTATTTCAGCTACCAAGTGAAATGTTTATCTTGTAATAAGACATCAAATACCAATGACATTACCAAGAAAGAGGGAGGCATGTGCCTGTCCAAAATAATTAGTTCTACTAAACGGATTCCAACAGAAGATTCTCACAGAAAATCGACATAAAGAAGCTATTACAGCTGCGTTTCGTACGATTAATGAGAGAGCCGGAAGCCCAAACCAGGGGGGGTTACCCTCCATCTAGCTCACTCTCCTTCAGGTCAGCAATGTGCGAGCAATGCCTTTAGTATTGCAAGGATAGGCTACGGTAACTGCTTCACATCAGGCGAGTCGTATGCTTGTTTGCATCCTTATTCACATAAAAAATGTCGAATTGCGAGTGCGATAATATTTATGTGTGAATTTTGCTGCATGAAGTGCTGTGTAAGTTTGTAATTGCGATGTTAGGAGGTACCATATCTGCTAAAATGATACATTAAGACGATACAAGAAAAAAATGAATTTTAGTTTCGGGGTGTGGCTAGCGTCGCGTGAGCTGCCGAAGGATATATCCCTCTCGCTTAGCTAGGACAGAACAGCTATGGAGTAGACTATAGTATAGTTATTTTTTGAAGGAACAATATTGTTTAATTCGTACAATTAAAATAATATGTCCCAGTGCACCTTTTAAAATAGATGAAATGGATGAAAATATTCAAATATATTTTTTTCGTTTTATATGGGATTTTTATGTCGAGTGTATTTGAAAAAAATAATTTAATTTCTATGTTGTTTTTATTGCTGAAGACAAAGTAAGTCAAAAGAAGACAAACGATACCTACAATATGCTGATAGATACGTATAACAATATTTCGATCGTATAATAGCCTATAACCAGCGGACGATCCAGACGCGTCCAACGATATCTCATTAGTCAAATTATTATGATATAAAAATAGTTTGGACGTTATACGGGAGCAGATGAACATACATACATATCGGTCAAAATCCTAACCCTCCGCCCACCGTAGTCGGGTAAAAATGTACATACTCTGTGTCAGTGACTGACTGCCGGATATGAGTATCTTTTTCATGTTTCGTAGGCAAAGGAATACTTTGGTACTTAACTTCGATGCCGATCATGAAGTCATCAGTGGTGTCATAATATTTATTTTTACCATATTTAATTTATTTTTTAATTTAATTTTCAGTTTTTATTAATTTTATTGATTTAACCATGCATTTATTTATTGTTTATCTTTTTATCTTTATTTTTTTATCTATCAAAATCACCCTTAGACTGGTTACCGCCACAGGTGACAAGAGGGCTGGCTCTTTCCTTGCTCAAAAAATTCGCTTGACAACAGGAACAGCTTGAATACAGGGAGGACATGCAGCCAGTATCCCACGCGGACGGTATTTGTTTAATTAGGGGTAGGTTTTTATTTTATTGTATTTTATTTTAATTTATGTTATATTATATTGTATTTTAATGATAAAACATGAAAAATAAAAAATATTTTTTTATTTTTTTTAATTTAATTTTACTTTTATTTATTGTTTTATATTTATTGTGAAATTATAATAATTTTAATAATCAATATTGGACTATGTCTGAAACAATTACATTGAATTGAATAATTTAAATACAAAAATTATCACATTAACTCGTTAAATCACGGTTTACACCCGCTAGAACGAAAAAGATCCTAACATGGTAGGTAGGACCTGAGGGTTGGCCAGTTAATTACTTAAAATACACTATATTTATTTCAAGAAAACATTCATAAGATCTGAAGGCGTCGGACTCGCACATAAAGGGTTCCGTACCACCGTAGAATAAACACATCAAAAATATCAAGTTTGAGACTTGATATTTATTTTTAAATGTTATTATATTTTTAGTATTTGTTCTGCACCGGCAACAGAAATACACATTCAGTGAAAATTTCAACTCTCTACCTGTTACGGTTCGTGAGATACAGCCCGCGCTGACATACGGACAGACAGACAGACGGACAGCGTAGGCCTAGTAATAGGGTCCCGTTAGCACCCTTTGGAACCCTAAAAAGTAGCCTATGTTCTCCGCCAAGACCCAGTCTATCTCCATACCAAAATTCATCAACATTGGTTCAGCGGTTTAGCCGTGAAAAGGTAACAGACAGAGTTACTTTCGTTTATAATATAATAGATTGAATAGGACGGACAAACATTTTCCTATCCATATCTGTAATGTTATTTTTTACGATAATTTATTGATGTATGATATATTTATTACTTGCCCATCCATACCTACAACAAACGCAATAAAGCGACTCCATTGTTTTGACAAGCAATGTATTCCCACTGTCGGCCCAAGACCATGCTGCAAGTATATAACAGTAAGCGAAATAGGGAGTTTTTACAGAAATGACACGAATAACTATGAAATGACAAGAGATGACACAAAATGACAAGAGATGAAAAGAAATTACACAAGACAAGGAAAAGCAAATGAAAATCACGCTGCAGTGCAGGTCGTAGGTTCGATTCCTGCCCAGGACATGCATTTGTGTGCATGAACATGTCCGCATGTCCCGAGTCTAGGTGTAATTAAGTGTATATTTAGTTTGTATTTACAAACAAAAAGTAGTATATGTAGTAATATCAGTTATCTGGTTTCCATAGTACAAGCTCTGCTTAGTTTGGGATCAGGTAGTCATGTGTAAAAGAATTTCCAAGGATATTTATTTATTTATCATAGGCGTCGGCGGACTGTAAATACTGTACTGTACCTGTAATGTGGCACGACCGTAATATTTTTTCGTAATATTTTTTAAAAAATCCTTCACAGGTCCGACGTCGAACAAGTCCGAGCGGACACTGACAATACAAAGTTAGAGAGAGACATGGTTAGTTCAAGTACTTAAAATGTGAGATGGCGATATTGTGCGCGCGCTCGGAAATAAACAACGTAAGCGCCAAACCACATTTACTTGAATTAAAAAAAAACTACTTCATGAATTAAAATATGGTTGAAGGGTAGTTTAGATATCATTATTTGCTATGTTTTAGAAATAATTTCGTGATCTAAATCGTAAAAACATCGTGGTAGCAAGGAAAATTGTAAATAATTAGAGCTCATTTCATAAATTTTTTTTATCGAGAAAATTTCATCAAATCGTGATTTGGATTTAAAGATACTCAAGATAATATAGTCAAAAATCATACATCTAAATATAAGATTCCTAGTCCACATACTTACTTAAAGAAAAAGTAGAATAGAAAATCAACCAAATTTCGAACCCTCCTCTTAATGACAAATACGCGTAATTTACACGTCAAACAGAGGTGACGTTCCTAGAATTCCGAGTCCCTAGACGCGTCCCTGTGTAAGTAAATAGAAATAATTGTATAACCAAATTCCTTAGGCCTTACATTTGAAATATTATTCAGTAGGGAGTAGCTGTAGAACCCTGGGGGCGAACAGGTTGGGCTAGCAATCAGAAGGTCCCAGGTTCGATCCCCGGTGGGGCATGCACCAATGGATGAATTTTCATCTATGTGCATAATTTACAGTTCGCTTACGGTGAGGGAAAACATCGTGAGGAAATCTACCTATCCCTCGGGATTAGGTAACAGTCAGTTCCTGTATACACAGCGACAAGGTTCACCACCTGTTACGTTGGGTTCTGACTATCTGGTGAAACGTGGGCTTTGAGTTGGTTTAATACCTCCACAATGTGGTGGTGTGTGGCCACTCAAGCCTCTGACAACCCCCGAATGGGGATAAAAGTCGTGACGTACCTATATTTCATTTCTTTTCGATTTAGGGAGTTAAGTAGAAAGTATGTAATAATGTAATAACTCCGGTAGCTAACAAGTCATATTTTTTGTTGAGTGTACAAGATAAAGAAATATAAGATTTACAAAGGAATTTGCATATTTATTGAGCGTGAGACTCTTATGTAAATGGGTCTTTTCTGTCGAGTCATCTCTGTAATCTGAAGTTATATTTGCAGACTCAATTTTCAGATGAAACAAAATTTCGCTTTCATTCAAAATTAATGTTTTTTATTGGATTTTTCAATACCTTAACTTATCATTTTCTAGCAGTTACATTATGGAATTATCAATCAAGGTAACGAAAATCATTTTTACCCCCGCACATGTAGGGTTTCGTACCCAATGACGAACATTTGCAAGAATCTATGCGACATAAATACTTGTAGCTTTTGATGGCGTTGACTTAAAAGCTTGAATTTTTAACACCACTAAGGTACCATAGTATTTGATATTAATTTCAACTTGATAACTCTACCCGTTCCTGACAGAAAAAGATCCTGACAGACGGACAACTTAGTGATCCTATAATGGGTCCGTTAATTTTGTCGAGGTAAGATGTCATCAATCAGATTAGGATTGATAATCAATCATCAAATTCTTAATTGCAAAGACTGATGCCCAAACTTCTATCTGACTTCAATTGAAACTTGAAGAACAATTAAAATATTAATTATTTATCGGTCCTTCCAATTAGTGTCGGCGAATAAGTTTACTCCTGAATCCGTTGCGGCCATATTGTTGTCCAAGTGGTAAGCGTATGGTCTATTTATATTTCAAATGAGAGTAGATCTGAATTTGTCGGTTTTGTTGTAAACAATACCACAGTTTGACTTAGGGGAATAGGAATAGGAACGGCATAGGATGTAGACAACTTAGGAAATTGGACGATTTGGGAAGTGGACGGCCTAGGAGAGTGGACGACAAAGAAATTGGATAACTTAGGATAGTGGACAATTTGGGAAGTGGATGACTTAGGAAAGTGGACGATTTGGGTAGTGGCCGACTTAGGAGAGTGGATGATAAGTAATTGGATGACTTAAGATAGTGGACGATTTGGGAAGTGGACGACTTAGGATAATGGACGACAAAGGAATTGGATGACTTAGGAATGTGGATGAAGTCCTACCAAAAGTAAATAATGGAAATAGTGAACTTTTGAAAATAATGTTACGAATTTCTAAGAACTTGCGATTTTAGTAAATAGATGTTATTACTTCGAAATGAAATTATGTTTTCAATAACTTCAATTTTTCATTCGTAAGTTTTATGTGGCATAAAATATTCTGGTACTCTTTTAACTTATACCAATTAACGAAAACGTAATGAACAAAAATTCGCCAGAAAACAATTTTTATCGGAAACATTTCCAACGTTCGGACCAATTTCAGCGGATGCTGTATTGTTGTGAATATTTCAGCTATTTTTCAGTCCATCTGTAAAACTTTATGAATGACACATTTTATGAGTATAACAAGCTACATAATTCAACGAGGCTTGAAAAAAAATGGCGGAAACATGATTTATGCAGGTTTCATAATATTTACTTTTACCGGATGTGTTTCATTTTCTGTGAGATTTTCATCGTGATTACCATAATGATGTAATAATAAGTAAGTGTATACAATTTATTTGTCGTAACTGTAAGTAAAAAACTGTGGTGAATAATTCTAGCTTCAAAAATACATTCTTCCAGACTTATTTTGCTCTTGTCGGTGAAGTTTTTCAGTCTATTCTGCAACGACGAACTTACTTTCTTAACACTGGCATATGCGAAAAGCGACGCCATAACAAAGGAAAAAAACTCATATGATGAATGAGGTGAATTGTCAAATTTTAATTCACCCACGGATTCCCGCGTGAGATATAAAGCCTAGCACTGGTAACACAGCCGGCTGTGACAAGACAAAACACGAGATACATCTATTTTGTCTTATTCTCTCCTATGCTAGTAAGAGAGAGAGCGATTCGGTGAGACGTGATGCGTGAAAAATATCTCGACTTAACACGTGTGCTAGCCCTGCAGAATAGCACTGCGGACCTAATGCATACGGATATTACCAAGATATTACTATACCAGACGATCTAGTTTTGTGGCTGTGACGTCATACGCGGACTCATTCACGCTCCGAAATTAATAGGACGCCGTCTGTCTGATTTGTTACAATGCGGTGGAGATGATCTCATTCGGGGTAGACGCTGATCTAACATCTCAATTTACTAGCGCGTGGAATATCCTAAAAAATATCAATAGACCTTCTTTTGTTTTAATGCACATGCGTAGGTGCCCGCGACACGCGATCGGCTAGTGCACGATACTTTACAAGACATCTCGGTCAGCTAAATATCGTAAGCTTCTTATCGGATGGTTAGTGGCCAACCTGGTGTCATTGTCCAAGCTGCCCGAAGGCCTCTGACAAGGTTTAACAACTGCTGCCTAGATGACAACAATCAGGACCGGCTTTTTACGTGCCCTCCGAAGCACGGAGACGCTCAGTTCAATTGCCACTGAATGGTCATCTCTGCCTGACCTTGCCAAGGGATGCTTAATCTCCGTTCGTTTACCCATCAGTGATTGCATCCGAGTATAAGCGCCTCATAGAGCTAAAGATGATTACCTACATATTACATGAAAGCAAGCATTTTCTTATTATATATTTTTTTTATGAGATTTGAATGTAATGCAAAATAATTCCATATTTTCCCATTACAAGGTTGCAATATATCCGCTGTAAGTCTCGTCCTTTGTTTTTGAGCTTTGGTTGTTTATCAAAATTACTGGGAGATAATAAATTTCAGTTTGCGGAAGCAGAGGGCGGTGTATACAGTGAAAGCCGATTGTTTGACGTTAACTGAAATGTTTTAGGTAATTTATAATGGCGGTTAATAATAGAACGGTTGGCATACCAAGATTTTTATATATTGGGAAGCGGACTAATAAATAAAAATATCGCCAGACTTACACCAACTGTATGGTCCCAAACTAAGCAGCTTATACTATGGCTACCGCAACATCGACACCCAGATCAGGCCAAATTACAAAAACGCCATTTCCGAAATTTGCCTCTGACGGGACTCGAACCTGCAACCATCCCATGCAGTGAGCAGAGCGGCCTACGCTCGAACCACTGCGCCAAGTCGTGAAAAATATTATATGTTATTCTTATTATAGCATAAGTTATGTCTTTATACGATGGTAGAGCTCAGAAGTAGTTAATTTAGTTGCGTTTCGTACGATGACTGAGAGAGCGGCCAAACCTCCCCTCTATCCCACTCTCCTTCGGGTCTACGGCTAGGCTAGCATACGGATTGGCTACGGCAACTGCTTAACATTAGGTAGGCCGTACGCTTGTTTGCTACCTTAGTTATTATAGGAATAGAGATAATACATAATATGGACATATATTACTTCGTAATAGATATGTAGCAAAAACCGCTTGGAAAATAATGTAAGCCAATTTTCGTACTGAAAACGTATTTATAAAACTTTTTGCAATTCGTGTCTGAATGGATGTGTGTCAAGGATACACGTTTCATCTACTGTTTTATGGAGCTATAATTCTAGTGAAACTGCTGATTTATTACCATTGATAAATAATATTACAATGAATGCATGCTATAAGAGTATAGTTTGCATATTCAAACCTTATTTATCGACATACATACACACATATACGTCGAGGGAAAACATCGTGAGGAAACTTACCTATCCCTCGGGATTAGGTAATAGTCAGTTCCTGTATACACGGCGACACGGTTCACCACCTGTCACGTTGGGTTCTAACCATCTGGTGAAACGTGGGCTTTGAGTTGGTTAATACCTCCACAATGTGGTGGTGTATGGCCACTCAAGCCTCTGACTACCCCCGAATGGGGATAAAAGTCGTGACGTTACAGGTTACAGGACACACACCAACTGTATGGTCCCAAACTAACCAACGCTTGTACTATGGCTACCATACCGTGGATTGGGGGCAAATTACGAACTGGACGTTTCCGAAATTTGCCTCTGACGGGAATCGAACCTGCAACCACCCGATCTAGTGAGCCGAGCGGCCAACGCTCAAACCACTGCACCAAACGGTCGTCAAAATTAAAATCGGTATTATTTTTCCATCAAACATTATTCCCCTTTTCACTATGATTGGGTTACCCAAACAATCTAAAGAGTGTTAACACAACAAATCTACGTGAACTTTACAAGAGGTATGTCCGCTAATGTTATTGACCGCATTGGCGCTCGTCTGCTGGCCTCTTTAGTGTGGCGAATAATATAATATTTGTACTAGTGATGTGCTGTATATTCGCAACTAAAATATTCGGATATAAGTATGTCGTTATGTACAATCAATATCAACCAATAAGCTGGCCAATACCATCGCCAAAATATGGGTGAACTGCAGTATACTTCTGCCTATCTCTTAAGGGTATATAGGGGCAGGCCGTGACGGTATATAAATCAACGAAGAAAGTTAATAGAGACCGTTACAATTATTAAGGTCAGCTATGCACTTGATTTATATTTATCTGAAACCAGAAACCTTATCTGAAATCTAAGAAAATTTTCAGTAAAATATTCTGGAAAATGTAATTCAGATATTTCTTTTATATTACCCTTTTTTCTGACGTGTGTTAACACTGTAATAGTAAATTCTAAAATAACTTGATTACAAATTTATTAGATTTTCAGACCTACCTCATGACATAAGGACATTGTACCCACCATAACCTTAACAAGTAATGAAATACCTAGCCAAATATGATTTGAAAATGTCTAATGTCGATCGTTCGCTCAATGTGCGGATATAAAATATCCGAATTCGGAAAACTAACCGCACATCACTATCCGCAAAACGAGGTCGGTAACTCTCCATTAATTTGTTAAGCGCCGTTTTTAATATTTCCATAATTTAATTAGGTTCGTGAATTGTACAAATATTTTATTCTATATACCAAGAATTTTCTTTTATTATATGATTCCCGTAGGAAATTTGTAATTTACTGGCTTGATTTTTGAAGCTTTAAGGCTAACTTTTAGTTATGGCATTTTATTTTCTACACTCCAAAGGAAAGTTGAAACTACCGTCAATCTTGTGCGAAAAAAATCGGTTGAAGAAGGTATCTATGTTATTTTTTCACAGCATCTGTAATACATTCGCTATGCGGTTAAAATAAACTGTTCTCTGTAAAAAGTATGATTCAGTGATTTCTTACATCCATATGTGGGTAGTGAGTCATTTATATAGAATAGTTTAGTAGGTACAAAAACCTATTATATTCTATCCTCTAGAGAGTTTTAAAAATTTATTGGCGTTCATAAATATATTCCTGAAAATTAAAAGATAAACTACATAAGTTTATTTTCTTACCGTAAAAACAGATGATTCCCGAAAACAAAAACCACACACAATCACTGAAACTCATCCGTTTTCAAATCCACAGGGCCACTCAACACCATATTTGAAAAAAAAAGGACAACCAAATTCCGGAATGCGAGAAATCCGTGAAACATCCGCCGCGGAACTACGCACGCGCGGGCGCGCCGACCGTCACTGACTCACGCGCATCCCGAAACACCCTTCGTTTCTATTTTTTGAATATCGAAATAGGAACAAAAGAAGGGGGGAGCGCCCTAAGCCGGCGTTTTAAATTTAGAACGGCGCAAGCCGCGACACGTCGCGTTCCCGGTCGGGTGTATTCGGGTTCGTTAACTCGTAACGACTGAAAGGTATGTCTAAATGTCATTCGCTTTTAACTAAAGTTCGGGGGAGAGTCTTCCGTGGTTTACGAGGATTTTAAATAGACAAACAATTGTAGAATTTTTGGACTATTGGTCCTGGAATCGACGAGCCGATGCAACTAAAAGCAGGGAAGTGGAAATTTCATCATTATTACTAATTAGGTCGCAATTTGGCTAAATTAGGAGAGTGAGTTGATGAACTCAACAGCCGTCAGTATACCTTGACCTATAGCAATGTAATTCGGCTTGATCTTTTCTATTAAAAACGATTATTAACAAAGATATCCAAGAAAGAGGGAGAAATGAGGCCGTCTACAATATTATGTCCTACTAAACTGAGTCCATGGACACAGTACGATTCAGTCGTTTGAGGAAAATACTGTTGAAAATATGTCGGTTTTGTCAAGATGGCTCACCTTGTAGTGCATAATGTCGTATTTTATATTTTAATAAGTTAATTGTGAAATTGAGAGAGCGATAAATGATGTGTGAATTTTATACCAGACGACTTAGTGCTATATCGCACGAGGACACCAGTGGTAGCGCAACCAGTCGCTACACCAACAAAATGTATAGAGCTGCATGCAGGGTATCGCACCTGGTGTCCGCTTGGTAGCGTAACCAATTCGGTGTCAGCTAACGAATCACTCGGTGGCGCAACCATGGTTGCCTCGTGCGATATCGCTCCGCCGAAGTTTAAAAACTTCACACATATTCTTATTCTTCTTTTGATTGGTATTTAAATCTGATTACCAAGTATTGTACCCTCCGAGAATTTTGTAGAAAATAATGATGAACTTACACTGGCATTACAAATTACTTCTGTTCTTAGGGCCTCCGCAGACTTGCTACTTTTAGCATCGGCGATCGGCGATTTTGATGCTGCGTCTCGCTCGTTCGCGCTCGAAGAAACGCGTCGCAGCATCGATACGTCACAAAATCGCGTCGCCGATGCTAAAAGTAGCAAGTCTTTGTTACTTTTAGCATCGGCGATCGGCGACTTAGTCGCTTTTCAGAAGCTCGATGCAGCGACTGAACGCTACACCCGGCACGCTTACGGATGCCGGTCGCAGCGATTTTTCAAGTTGACTACAGGCTACCGGATCAGCATCGGAGCAGTCGCTGCGTCCGATCGCAGGAAGTCGCAAAATCGCGATGCTGCATCGATGCAGTCACAAAATCGCGGGACTTTGATAATGCGATCGAACGCAGAGTCGCCAAATCGCGATGCAGCATCGATGCAGTCGCAAAATCGCCGATCACCGATGCTAAAAGTAGCAAGTCTGCGGAGGCCCTTAGAAATGCTTTGTAAAACCATGTATACATTTAGAGGTTTTGTTGTGTAAGTACATTCGAAATCTTTTAAATTAAGATTTTGAATTATCCATTTTTATCGCCTGTCAAGTCATCTTATTGTATATACTCTAGAAATAAATATATTGCTATGTATACTTTGATTATTTTTTGTATATAGGTCTATGGACTACCATGACTCATCATAGTTAAATCTTTTTATACTGATAGTATTCGGGTCAACAATATATTAGGTTTAGTACCGACATCGTTTACAAGAAATTTATGCAGTTTAAACAATAAATTAGAATCAAAACTTGAACGTTTTATTTAAAAAATATAACCTAGGTACCTAAGTATATAAATTTCGCCAGACATACAACTATATGTAGCGACTGTAGGCTAGGGGTGAACAGGTTGGGCTAACAATCAGAAGGTCCCAGGTTCGACCCCCGGTGGGGCATGCACCAATGGATGAATTTTCATCTATGTGCATAAATTACAGTTCGCTGACGGTGAGGGAAAACATCGTGAGGAAACCTACCTATCCCTCGGGATTAGGTAATAGTCAGTTCCTGTATACACGGCGACACGGTTCACCACCTGTCACGTTGGGTTCTGACTATCTAGTGAAACGTGGGCTTTGAGTTGGTTAATACCTCCACAATGTGGTGGTGTATGGCCACTCAACCCTCTGACTACCCCCGAACGGGGATAAAAGTCGTGATGTTACATTTTTTTACAACTATATGGTCCCAAACTAAGCAACGCTTGTACTATGAGTACCGTACAATGGACTGGAGGCGATCCCAGTAACACGCAGGGCTGAAGAGGCCGTTGCCGAAATTTGCCTCTGGCGGGAATCGAACCCGCAACCACCCGATACAGTGAGCCGAGTGCCCTACTCTACCAAGTGGTCGCGGATTTTAACTATTGTTCATTAGTAAACGTACAGTATGCATTGTATAAAACTTATTATACATAAGGTACTAACAAATTCAAAGCGCCATCTATACGTCAGCTAGAATGCAGACACTGACTCAGTAAACACGTATCTGATGTCTTCTCTTTATACTACAGCCTGGGGTTCTTAAGGGTGCGTTTCCACTGACGCAGGCCGGGCGGAGCGGACCGTGAATTGGCCAATTGCAGAGCTCGCAATCTCCACTCCGCTCTTGGCCCATCACAAGTGGCCAAACACAGTCCGCCGCTCCGCTCCACTCCACCCAGCTCCGCTTCAAAGGAAACGCACCCTTAGAGGCTTGTTAACCGTCCCCTGAAAGATCGGCACCGGGTCTGCTCCCCCTTAAGTTGCAAATGTCCATGGTGACGGTCACCACTTACCAGGTGGACCGGCTGTCCGTGTCTTCTTAGGAAATAAAAAAATACCAATTCATCAATATTCACCTTCGGACAATCCATCCCACACTCTAGGTACTACCTGTCAATAGATAAATCTTGGAATTTTCAATACGTTTCCCCACAAAGTACTTCCCGACCCTACACATTCATAACGAGGATAGTGAAGACCCAGAAATAGATATCCGTTCCGTATCCAATAGAGTTGATTCCGGCTGGGTGCTGACTGATAGATCCCACTCATTAACGCGGGCCACAAGACAGTGATCAGCGAATTCTCTTCGCTTAACGCGTGTCAGGATTGGGCTATGAAAAACGCTGCGTAATTCCGGGCGAGAAGCTTGCAAGACTACTTATTGAAAGGTTAAGTAGGCATACGGAAAGTCGTCATCCTGCTTGTAAGTAATAATTGTCACCCAGGTCATCTGCAAATGAAGGGAGCAGACGCATTGCTGGACGTTTAGGGACGTGTAATCATGCTATTTAAGGAACTCCATGTTGTGAGGAAAGGAACAAATCAGGAACGATCATTTTGCACGTGCGTGGAAGGAAGGCTACAGCAAGATTCTTGATTCCGAGAATTGATTTGGGAATTAGGAGATCACAATACTAGCAGATGTAACATCGAGACTCTCGATTCAAGAGCGATCGTTCCTTTATCATATCAATCAACAAATGAAATTAAAGTAGTACAATGTCCCTGAAAATAAATTTCCTTAAAGTCTAGCGTTAAATCGTTAGTGATTTCGTTGAGCTTTAGAAAGTGGGTACCTACTTACCTATTGGATGAAACTTTCGCACTTAAGTCATAAATCTGGGCTGACTGTTTATCAGTTCTCCAAAAATAGCCGACTGATTGAGTAACTTTTGTAGGCCGACAAAACAGTCGTCAAAAGTTCTGAGATTAAAGAAAATTACTTTTCAAGATTGTCCATTTGACTAAATAGTTCAAATCTCGTGGCCCAGCCAATAAGCGTCGATCAGCTCAGTGACGTAGGCATAGAGTGACGTCGTAAAAACTCGGGTATCGTCGTAAATTACGAATGGATAGGGGTTGGAAGTCCGTCAATGGGGATGTCGATTTAAAAAAGTTAGTAGCACGTGTCTTATTGAGGCGTCAGAGAATTCGTAGTGACTTAATCGAAACGTATTTAAGAGCTTCCAAATCCAGATCTGAAACGAGGAGGTTACCGCCTAGTTGGTAAAAACTCGACTTTTTCGTTCACGTAGACCAACTAAGTACTAATGAATGGTCAGAATATACCACCGGTTCGGAATGCTGCTAACACTGAGAAGAACCGGCAAGAAACTCAATGGTTACTCCTTTCAAAAGAAAACAGTTGACATTCGCAAGAACAGCAACGCAATGAGATTGCAACAACCAAAATATTTGCGCTACGGGTAAGGTAAAATTAAATCAATACGGCAAGAACTAGCTTGGATATATCTTTATAGTAATGTCACCATCAAATACTCCGACGCAATAACTCCATTTTCGCACCAAGTCCTTCTTAAAAGAGGCTTGTAAAAAATGTCCCGGTGTCAAATTACACATACTCTAGAAGCGAAATAACTGCGTTGAGTTTGTATGAATCGGCTTGAACACATTCTTAGCGAGCGGAGTCAGCTGATATGCTTAGACTATTCCATATCAGAGACTAGCGATAAATTCCATCAAAGTTTAAATTTAAAGTTACATTGCTGTTTTTGAACGAACTTGTATCAACGTGTAAGTAACAAATCCCGCAATGGTCTGTGTTTGAAATTGTCAGCCATTTCTCATTGTGTTTTCATGGTACAAGTTCTTAGTCGTCGTCTGAAGCAAGTATTTGAATAATAAGTCTATTTAAGGAATAGTATTTTCAGAATAAAAGCTTTTCTTTCTCGATGTATAAATGTCTAAATTACAGGTAGATACTCATCGAATGGAAATCGACGTTTTACCTAATGATAAGATAATGTTTCGATCAAAAGGGCGTATCGAAACGGGCTTAGGTGTCTGAGACAGAAACTTATAGGTATAGATACGAAGTAGAATCAGATTTCGGATGTTTTTTTAATAACTAAGGGCTGTTAGATTAATGGCAGTTGATCGATCGTGGAGATTTTAAGATGTCGATTTTATATGGAAGGCAGTAGATTAAATCCCCGTTAGAGTAGATCTCCGTGGTGTAAACTATAATTATTAATCTTACGACTCTAATAGCCGAATACTCAAACGCTACTTAAATATTTAAGTCCCACTTAGCAGTTTGAGACGTCGTTAACTGTCATTTATGTATGGCGCGTCAAAGTTAAGCAGCTCTCAAATTTAAGTTGTGTACGAGTATTCGGCCGTAAGGCAGCAAATAAGCGGCAATAAGCCAATAGATTTTTGAAATATCAAAGATATCGCTTGAACATTGCTGGCTTTAAGGGGAGTGGGACACAGGTAAAGAAAGGGAAGGTGTTTTTGACATTCCGGCTCTCTCACACATCGTACGAAACGCAGATAAAATAGCAACTTTACGCCGATCTTCTGAGAGGGTAAACTACCACTGTCAAGCCAGCCCGTATGAGAGCTTACAGCTTGTCTCTACCACAAATATAAAAAAAAAACTTAGCTTAGACCGAGTAACCGCTATGTATTGTTGTATACCCCACATTTTTATGTTGGTGTTCAATGAACTGGGGGCGATCCCAGTGACAACCAAATCAGGGCCAATTACGAAAAGGACATTTCCAAAATTTGCCTGTAACGGGAATCGAACCCGCAACCACCCGAACCATTGCGCCAATCGGTCGGTATTTAGTTCAATCGTGATTTGACAACTGCAGAACATCACTCATTTAACTACAAGCTACATACAGCTATAATAATCGTATTTCATAGGACTTCTTTCCCATAACTTTCAATACAAAATAGCAATAAAATCGAATTCGAAGCAATTCTTTACACTAACGTCGTCAGTCGGGACCAATTTCTGATACTATTTACGTGTTCAGAAATTCGAAATAGAGAATATGCATGTCGTAAAATCGCTTGAAACATTGCAACAATGGCGTCCTAATCACTAGAAAAACATACACTTTTATTATTTCATCCGTTTGGTCAGGAGTTTTGAAGTAAAATAAATTACTAGGAATCTTCTTCTAATTTTGAAATTTAAAAAACCTTGCGTTGAGTGTTTGTGTTCACACACTTGGGCGCAACACATCATTTTATAGCTTTAGGTAAAACTGCGCTAGAAATATACAAGAGCGCGCGCGTACTGCTGACTGTGCCAGAAACAAGACCTATGGCCACACGAAGTACACTCTAGCATTGACGTGTCAAAAATTATATATATATATATATATCTCAATAACTATTGGATATATCCAAATAGGTAATTTAAACGCATTATTTTTTATTATCAAAATGAGCTAAAACATGCATATTCCCTATTACTAATCAAAGGTATCGTTTTAGTAAACGTCAAAAGGAGGGGGACGGATTTAGAATCCGGATATCGAGGGGACTTCAGCTTTTTTCTCGGCGTTACGACTCACAACAGTCACAACTGACGGCTAGGGGTTGCAGATGTAGTATTTAAATACATTACTGGATGTGACATCTATAATAATATTTTTTATTAAACTAACATGATACTTTAGGTATTTTTGTTAACATAGAACTACTTACATTAATGTAATGAGACTGTTTGTTATCTGAATAAATAAATAAACTAAACAGATAGATAAGTAACTCTTTACTACCGCACCCCACAAAATAAAAATAAAACTAATTTAAAAATTTACTCAAAAAGTGCCACAATGTGTGGAATTATCACTAATAGTGATAAGGCAAGTTTAGTATTATACCTACACAGGACTTAAAGGAAGTAAGTTATCTAAATTTGACATTACTAAAAATATTGCTACCTCTATCGTGCATAACAACCATGAAAAGGACGGAAACATTATATTTAGTCAAGTAACGCGCTCATAGCTAGCTGCAATCACTGATCATCGGTAAAACGATCGGAGGTTAAGTAATGCTTGGCAAGGTCAGCCAGAGATGGGTGACCATTTAGTGACATTTAATATGAGCGTCTCCGTGCTTTGGACGGCACGTAAAATGTCGGTGCCGGTTGTTGTCATCTAGGCAGCAAAGCGTTAAGCCCTGTCAGAGGCTTCGGGCGGCTTGAACAACTCTGACACCAGGATGGCCACTAAGCATACGATAAGAAGGAGTTGGAGAAGGAGGAGGATTGAAGTTTATCTTGCGAATTAGGGGAGCGAGCCTATTTTCGATTTAATTGCTATTATACCGGGCTCATTCCCCCGCAACATTCTAACATTTCCATAAAATCAGAACATGAGGAATCACATCTAGTATAGGATATCTTTGTCACAACTACGATAGGGCACTTTTTCGTTCCCTTTTCCTTTTTTAGTCACGCCTCATGTATTAAAGTGTTTAATTTGTTTCCTACGATGGCCCCAAGATGAATGGCACAAAGGCCCGCTTGCCTCCTCGCGGTGTGATTGATTGTACTTCTGGGAGGACACTGGATGACATCTGTCGAGTGATAGCTGCCGTTTTAAAATAGATGTTCTATTGAATTAGATTTTTGGAGTAAGTGAGCCAGTTCCTGTATTGGTAGAGTCAAGCTGTAGCCAATTGACTGCAGCTCATATACCTACGGGCTGGCTCGACGGGGGTAGTACCACCCTCTCATAGAAGATCGGCGTAAAGCAGCTATTACAGCTGCGCTTTGTACAATGAGTGAGAGAGCCGGAAGCCCCCACCCCTCCAGTTCCCTTCCCTCTGTCCCACTCGCCTTCAGATCGGCAACGTGCGAGCGATGCCTTTGGTATTGCAAGTATCTATAGGCTACGGTAACTGCTTAACATCAGGCGGGCCGTACGCTTGTTTGCCACCGCAGTCCTATAAAAAAAACTAGGGATTACCCAAGCAATACCCAAACCCGAGAAAATTCCGAAAATTATGTTTTCAATACCGAAAAATTTTTTCATACCTACTGTTTTTTATTCCCGGCGTCAGTTCGTGTAAAAGTTTTAGTTTTCAATGTGTGCTTTTACGTTTTTTCAGTACCTAACAGACATTGATGGATCGCCATTCGCCTCGTGTGGGGAAGTTGATTCTATTATATCGTGTTTTTTTTATGTCCAGTTCCATGTTGATAACGTTTCTTATATCATCATCATTTCAGCCAAAAGACGTCCACTGTTGGACATAGTCCTCCCCCAAGGTTTTCCACGACTGGTCCTGTGTCACTTGCATCCAGCGATTTCTTGCGACCCTCACTAGGTTGCCGGTACACCTCGTATATTTCTTATACTATACGGTTTAAGTAGCGACTGTAGCCTAGGGGTGAACAGGTTGGGCTAGCAATCAGAAGGTCCCAGGTTCGATCCCCGGTGGGGCATGCACCAATGGATGAATTTTCATCTATGTGCATAATTTACAGTTCGCTGACGGTGAGGGAAAACATCGTTAGGAAATCTACCTATCCCTCGTGATTAGGTAATAGTCAGTTCCTGTAAACACGGCGACAAGGTTCACGTTGGGTTCTGACTATCTGGTGAAACGTGGGCTTTAAGTTGGTTAATACCTCCACAATGTGGTGGTGTATGGCCACTCAAGCCTCTGACTACCCCCGAATGGGGATAAAAGTCGTGACGTTACATTTAATTTTTATATGGTTTAGCTTTTTTACGTAACTAAGGTGGCAAACAGGCTTCTAGCTCGCCTGATGCTAAGCAGTTACCGTATCCTATAGATGCTTGCAATACCAAAGGGATCACTCCGCTTAGCGCAGTGGTTTGAGCGTTAGCCACTCGGCTCGCTGCATCGGGTGGCCTTTTCATAATTTGCCCTGGTCTGGGTGTCACTAGAATGGCCCCAAGTCCATTTTATGGTAGCGATAGTACAAGCGTTGCTTAGTTAGGGACCATACAGTTGGTATGTTTGTGTTGCGATATTTATTAGTAAAGATGAAGACGCGTAAAGTCATTACAGTTAAATAAATGTAAAACAAACAAAACAAACCAAATTAAATTCACCTCACCACACCATTTTCTACACTGGTGGCCAGAAAAAATATTATCCCTATTTCCTTGGGACGGCACGGTTCGTTTAACAGCGATCGCAATTAATTAGCGACGGTCTTGTTCCGGGTCGAAACCTGAGATCTCGCGACTTTTCGAAAAAATATCTCAGGGAAAAGGATAACTTTTTTTTGCACGGGAGTGTAATGTTTAGGAATGTTTTAGAATTTAGTTTAAAAATTAACTCATGTTTTTTGTGATCTTGGTAATTTAAGTTTAAGTGAAATTAGTGTACATTTTATAATTTAATTGCGCTTTTTAGGGTTCCGTACCCAAAGGGTATCAACGGGACTCTATTACTAAGCCTACGCTATCCGTCTGTCCGTCTGTCCGTCCGTCCGTTTATCAGCGGGCTGTATCTCATGAACCGTAATAGGTAGAGACTTGAGTTTTTCACAGAACGTGTATTTCTGTTGCCACTACAACAACAAATACTATAAAAAGTATATAAACAGATAAAGGGGGTGCCCATGCAATAAACTTGATATTTTTGACGTTTTTAGTCTACGGTTGTACGGAACCCTTTATCTGCGAGTCCGGCACGCACTTGGCCGGATTTTTTGGGATTAGTACCAGCACACATCCCACCACTGTTACTTCTGCAAGCCACGATCAGAATTTCGAAACTGATTATCCACTAAATGAGTTAGAAAAGCATTATTTATCTAAACTCTTAGTTGGTCTTTCGGCTCTCTCACTCATCGTACCTACGAAACACGGCTGTACTTTACGCCGATATTCTGCGAGAGGGTGGTATTACCCCAGTCGAGCCAGCCCATATCAGCTGCAGTCATTTGGCTACAGCTTGGCTCTACCACCGATAAACATAAAAACAATTAGTTACTTAATCCAAATATTAATCAAAAGAAGATTAGCCAAAAACAGCCAAGTATTTAAAAGGTTTCATATGACATAATTAATAGTAAATCCTAATAATATTTTACATGCGTATCCGGAAACTATCAACTCCGATAACATACCTACCCGGAAAGGTTTTATAAATGTATCATCCCCTCCGGGATTTGAACTATTACCTCTATTAATATTACGAATGCGGTTGAACCTTCGCCAATTTAAGAGATTAAGTTATTTTTACCCGACTACGGCGGAGGGTTATGATTTTGACCGGTATGTATGTATGTATGTGCATCTGTTCCCACCTAACTTCCAAACGACTTGTCGTAATTTGACAAATGAGGTATCGTCAGAAGCGGCTTAATGGCGCGCTGGTTATAGGCTATGTGACGTCACATAAAATTGCATATGGCGCCCTCTAGAGGACATAATGTCATGAACTAAAAAAAAACATTTTTTTAATGAAACCGTAAGGGGTATCAAATGAAAGAGCTTGATGAGCACATTTCAAAAATATATATATTGTTACCTATAACTCCAAAATAATTAAATAAAAAGTAAGTTTAAAAACTAAAACCCGACTACTGAAAAATCGCGCTCTAAAACGTATGAAACAAGAAAATATTCTCATCTAGAGGATAGCCGTGGTCCGTGTTCATATGCCATTTTGCCCTAAAAGACCTACACGGACCACGGCTATCCTCTAGATGAGAATATTTTCTTGTTTCATACGTTTTAGAGCGCGATTTTTCAGTAGTCGGGTTTTAGTTTTTAAACTTACTTTTTTTAGAGGTTACTATTCAATAGAGGATTCTAAATAATGCATATATTTTTTTATTTTGATGAAAATAATATTGGTTTCTTCATTTGAATGTAGGAATAAATAAGTCTGGCGATATATTTTTGCTTGCCTACGTCAAGATATACCTACTGTCCAAATTCTATTTATATAACTTCAGTAGTTTCAGCTCTGGGTTGACGAGTCAGTCAGTCAAATAAAATTGCGTAACCTTACTACTCGACCAAGTAAATTAGGAGCCTGTCAAATGTGACGTCACCCGCACAAAAAACGGTGGCGGTGAGTGGGAGGTGTGGCGGGCGGGAAGCCTCAGGTAGTGGCGGGTGTGCGGGCGGTAGCGGGCGGAGATGCTGTATTCCATCCGAGCTCCTAGTTGGCGTGGTGGAGTGGTAAGTCAATGTATTAATCAAACATAACGCACTTAAAATTCTAATTAAGAATCCAATATTATTGTTAGTTTAGTAAGGTTATAGGTAATAATAATAATAATATCCTGGGACAATTTTTACACACGGCTACCTGATCCCAAACTAAGCAGAGCTTGTACTATGGAAACCAGATAACTGATATTACTACATATACTATTTTTTTATTTGTAAATACATACTTAATATACATATACACCCAGATTCCGGACATACAGACATGTTCATGCACACAAATGCATGTCACGGGTAGGAATCGAACCTACGACCTGCAGCGTCAAAGTCGCCTCCGCGCCAACCACGCTAACGGGCCCCTCGTAGGTACTTGACTAAATATACTTCAAAGAATAAAGTTCCCTGTATACCTAATTAATCTTTGGTATTGTATTTGTCCTCTGGGTGACGTTAAGTTGCGAATATAAATCATGTTTATCTTAGCCCCCAATTGCTCTTTAGGGAGCTGATTGCCTTAAAACAATCTAATATATCTACTTAGGATAGTGTTGCACATGAAATGTTTTGGCTAAATATTAAGCAGGGTGTAGTCGATCTCATAGAAATTGTAATGCCGTCTGCCGTCGCGGCACATGTCATCGCCACAATTTGTATGAGATCGACTGACGTCCGCCATCTGCCGCTTGCATCAAACTCCTACCTTAAGACGAGGTATTCAAGCCCATGATAATGCAAGCTTACACGTAACTAAAAATTATAAATGAAATAATTCACTAATCAATGACAGATATTGCTAAGATGGTTTGGCATGTAGAGAGTGATGGGTGAAAGTCGACTGAAGAAAGAGATATACGGAGCGAAAGTTAGTGGATGCGTCATCAGGGGGCGCCCAAAGAGAGCTTTTCACGACCAGATTAATGGTCAAATGATACAGGAAATATATAAAAAATATTGCAAAAAGTGTCGTAACTTTGGCCACCCTTATCTTAGCGAGCGACTATTTAAGAAGTAAGCCAATTATAGCCATGGATTTTAGTAGTGTACAAATGGCCTTACGTTAATAAAGTTTTGAAATTAAACTCGCAATATTGATACATGTGTGTATACTTCGACTACAAATCCTAAACAAACAAGCTTGTGCTCAAGTTCACCTGTCTACGGCGAGGGTCACCGGACAGGGTTCAAACCCGTAACGAATAATGAATCAACTTAGTTACAAATTGAACTAAAGTTATTGATTAATGTTTATTTGAGAATAGATGGTAGAAACTTCGTATGCCTGAAACTGTACAGGGGGCTTACCACCACCTCTTGTAGCAGTTTTGTTTTAACGTTTCACCGGGCATTTGTGCAATGACGTTTCTTATTGTCATGCCAATAAGGTACGTCATTGCACAAAAAGACGCTGAATCGTTAAAACGTTCCTGTAATTGAATCGCAATAAGAGTTCGTGGTAAGCCCCCAGTTAACAATAGTAAGTCACTACCAATGACGTTTAATATAATAGACACGAGTCATGAATACACCAATTTTGGTACTCTAAAAATAGCATATTAAATTATACCTACATGTCAAATTTAATTTTAAGGTGGTAGAGTCAAGTTGTAGCCAATTGACTGCAGCTCATATACGGGCTGGCTCGACCGGGGTAGTACCATCCTCGCAGAGAAGATCAAAACGTAAAGCAGTTATTACAGCTGCGTTTCGTACGATGAGTGAGAGAGCCGAAAGCCCAATCCCCTCCCCCTCCTTCCATCCCTCTCCCCTTCAGGTCAGAAATGTGCGAGCAATGTCTTTGTTATTATTGTAACGGTACGCTTTGCATCAAAGCGTCCGTCACCTTCACAAATATTAAAAATAATAAATATTTAAATTCAAATAGTTTTGATTGACATAGGGAATGACAGGGGAAGTGGATAGGAGGTGTCACAAGGGAATTGGAGGCTTTTTGGGGGTGAAATTTCGCTGCAGCGATAAGGAAGTTCTTGCTAATAATTCTCGGTACCGAGTGATGTTAGGCATATTAGAAGTTTAGAGCTTTAGCTGGAATGCTATTCACGAATCTAGTGAATTTTAGTTACTAAATAATGTGTTCAGTGCTGAACTAGTGTTGGAGTTTGTGTGAGGAAATCTACGATTGCTTTGGTTTGAATACCCTTTTAAGTTTCTCGCTAGCTCTTCTTGAAAGGGTCGGTTTCCGAGCTAGTGGTAGCATAACTATGTGTTTCAAAACATTCCGTTCATTTAAAGTAATTAAAACTAGCTACTATTTGGCTAACATCATTTATTTCAATGGATCAAACAATAGTCTTCCTTTGAACTGCAATCACTACTGGCACACGTTGAGATCTACGGTTCTTGACTTGTGCAAGGTTTCAGATTGCTGAAATGAGTAAAAGTGTCTAGTGAGAACTGGCAAGGTTGCTTATTTCTTTATGGGAAGATTATTAAGCTCTTCAAGCTTCCTAGGAGTAGAAGCTAAATTATCAGGAGTCAATGCATCCACTCAATAAAACACTGCGTTGACAAGCGGTGGGGGGATTATCGTTTGGGTGACGTATCTCACAATGTAGCGCGGTGGAGGAGCGTTACATCTTGCCGCTTTTCATTAGGTTATTATTTGCTGAGGTAAGATTATAACAAGTTACCTTTAGGAATGTTTGTTTACAAGTTTAGTAGACTTGTAGGTCGTTATAGTGTAAGGTATTCTTATAGAACCATTCTGGAAGAAGCATTCATTAAATAGTAAGACCGCTAGGTATCTGATATAGGATATATAAGTAGTTAGGTAGCAGGAAATCCAATCTTTCACTAAAAGTTCTTGGGTACAAACGAGCATAACGTAGGGGTCTTAAAAACCACTAGACGATGACGATTATTTGGCCTAAAGTAAAGGTATAGGCAGGTTTTATTTAGGTAGAATAGGCTAGGGCTTAGGTAGGTGGTTTGGGTCGTCTATAGGCTACGGTAACTGCTTAAAATCAGGTGGGTCATACGCTTTTTTGCCACCGCAGACCTATTAAAAAAACATAATAATGATAGGCGCGCGCGTAGGTGCAGCCATGCGGCTGCGACGCGGGGTGGTGCGTAATTAAGTGGATGTCAGGCAGTTGCCTTCTATCATGTTGCCAATATAAATGTGGTAAGGTGCATCTTTGCCCACTACTGATTGTAGCAAACCCGACGAGAAGTTGGAAAGAAACTAGGAGAAGATACTAAGTTCGTTGTGATGGCGGTGTGTACCTTACAGAAGTGTATTTATTAATTTACTATGTAACCTAATAACAAGCAAGCATGAAATAGACATAAGTTCTCAAACCATATTATATACCTAACCAGCTTTTATAATTACTTTGTACCTATCTAAGTGAACAGTGAATGTTAAACTTTTTAAGTGAACTTATCTTTATGGCAAATAAATTTTATTATTATTATAATCTATTAATCGGTATAAACCTAGATGCATAAAAGACGAGATATGCCATTGAGTTAACTTTTTCATATTAGCAAATCCTTAAAGACTGACTTTAGTCATACATCATTAAAATACCATCTTATTACCCAATTATAATATTTAACGTAATATTTATAAACGTATGTAAGATGGATACCTGAAATTTTGCCCACTGAAGGGTACACAAAAAATCCAGACGAAACCTCAAGAGGTTTCATGAATTACGTATTCACGACGTAAAACTCACTTCACGAAATAACGGACAGCATTATCGGTGGTCCAAAGGAAATTCAGGAAAATATCATGAAAAAGTCTACAGACTTCACGAGACTGCGTTCAAAGACATTGCCACCAAGAAGAGAGTGACAAGTGATTGTCCAAAATAGTTTGTCTTAAAAAACAGAGTCCATGGACACAGTATGACTTAGTCACTCACGGAAATATTAATCACTCGCAGAAAATAAATTAGTCATGCACCGCCCAACGTCGCGGTGGCACGGTTGCACGATCGTGCGCCAGTGATTATGTAGCTATTAACGCTACAATGTTTATTTATCTATTTCTAACATCAGGTCAGGCCTATATGCCTTGCATTCATTGACATGTAGATATTGTTTAATGTGATGGTTTTTGGAGCACTAGTGTCGATGTCGTGTCTCTTATATTATACGTCATTGGTAGTCACTTACTACAGTAAAAATAACCATACAGGTTTAGGCATGAAAACATGTCGGTGTTACCAAATTTCTGAATTGCGTGTGCGATTACATTACAGGGGCCCTACCACCACCTCTTATAGCGGTATTGTTTTAACGTTTCAGCGACTTTTTGTGCAATGGCGTTTCTTATTGTCATGACAATAAGGTACGTCATTGCACAAAAAGTCACTGAAACGTTAAAACGTTCCTATAATTGAATCGCAATAAGAGGTCGTGGTAAGCCCCCTGAATTTTGCTGCATGTAGAAGCGCGCTGAGCATAAGTCTAGTGACTGCGATGTTAGCAGGTACAATCCCTAGTAGCATTACGACGTACGTCTCCGTCATAAAGACATACGTTTACGTCACTGACCCTAAAGAGCTTATTACACCTTCCTAAATTTAGGCTACTTAATTTAGTCGTGACTGAATTTAGGCAAGTGTAATCGCATTTAGCTAGTTATAATATTAAATTTAGAAGGTAATCAGAAGCTTTCTAAATTTAGGTGACTAAATTTAGGAAGGTGTAATAACCCTTTTAATTGCCTCAGATTTACGTATTTTTTTCGTCGCCGACCTTATTTGCTACCTGGGATATCTGCTTATATAATAAATCCATGCGCAGTGTACAAAATTGTTGGCACAATGAATAGACTAGCTGTTGCATAAATAAAATTAAAGATATGATCAACCCGCGTATTCCTTCTCCCTTGCACCTCAAAGGAACCGCCTCAACAACCCGAGACAGATTTCAATTTAGAGTGTACATGTTTCTTACTTGGCCCTAATTTCCCGCACGATTGCATTCCAAACGGAACGCCGCCGCGTATTTTATATTTGAATATCATTAAATGGAGATGGAGGAACTGTCAGGGAAATGGGATTCTAGTATTTCTTTAGTGGAGATATGTGGATGGATGTATGTGAACTTCCCGCTTTAGATATGGTTTCATTGTTATATCAAACGTCACGACTTTTATCCCCATTCGGGGGTAGTCAGAGGCTTGAGTGGCCATACACCACCACATTGTGGAGGTATTAACCAACTCAAAGCCCACGTTTCACCAGATAGTCAGAACTCAACGTGACAGGTGGTGAACCTTGTCGCCGTGTATACAGGAACTGACTATTACCTAATCCCGAGGGATAGGTAGGTTTCCTCACGATGTTTTCCCTCACCGTCAGCCGTCAGGGGATAAAAGTCGTGACGTTATATTTATTTATTTTATTTTATTTATTTTTGTTATATCAAAATCTGTCTGTATATTTATTTTGATACATGACCATGACCATGATATTTTGTTTCAAATAGTAATATCTCAAAAATGATGTATGATGTATGTACGTTTTTTTATACTTGTCCTATTTGGTAAGTAAAGATGGCGTCCAGCGGGGCGATTGCGTAACTTTTTGACAATGTTTCAATTGGTTTCGTATATAATTGACACAGGATGAACGAGACCAATTGAAACATTGTCAAAAAGTTACGCAATCGCCCCGCTGGACGCCATCTTTGCTTACCAAATAGGAAAAGTATAAAAAAACGTACTATAGGTATTTTTTGGCTGCATTTGCAAATGCTGTTAGCACTGTTTTATACGCCATTTTATGTATTCTAAAGCTGCAACACAAAAGTTGTCACAAATATTCAAAGGCCCATAACTCGGAAACTATGGCCAGTATTAATAAATGCATCTCAAAGTTGAGATCGATCTTAAGATGCAGGTTTGCCGTTTAATGTATGGAACATCTGTCAAAAACAGCATCTTAAGTTCGATCTCAATATTGAAATCGATTTATTAATACGGACCTATGATAGTCTACTAGTTTGTCTTCAGTACCGTAAATGTACCTAAATAAATTATTTCGTACATTAAAAACATTCGGTATACCATATCATAACTCTACTTGTATCCTTACTAAAGTTATAAAATGTTATAAAACGTTACAAGATCTCGAAGTATCAGAAGGCAGGTATCGTATAAATACAATGAACTAAAATATCAAAAAGATATTTCGTCATGATAATGGTCCAGCCTGCAGACATCTGAGATATCCCGTCTATCCATTATCTTGCTGTCAAGAACAAAATCTTCACCTTTTACGATTTGGAAAGCTGGCTATTTAGGTATAGGTATCTAGTCCTAGACAGTTGTGAGAAAGACGTAAATGATTTCTAGAGAAATCTTGTAGGTTATATAAGGTAGAAAATGGAATGATGCTTGTTGACCAATTTTTTTTTGGTTCAAAAGGAAATAACTCTGGGGTAGTTTCATAAATAAAAAAACCGACTTCAAAAAAACCTGGAGCACTAAAAAGCCTGAAATAATATTTCTATTACCACCACTGCCTACCCCTTCGGGAAAATAAGGCGTGATGATGTGTTATCGAGTATTTGGGGTCGGTGCCAATCTATCTTCTTACTAATAGAAATATTATTTCAGGCTTTTTAGTGCTCCAGGTTTTTTTTTTAGTCGGTTTTTATTTTTTATAAAAATAATGTTATTTCATGATTTTTAGTGGCGCCATACAAACTTTATCACCCCAAATGACCCCTTTGGGGGGTGACTTTTCCAAGATTCCAAAACAAAAGTTTCTTAGTTTATTATATGGAGTATACATACTAAGTTTCAAGTCAATCGGACACAAATATATTTTTCTACCGTACTTCTACCCCTAGTTTCCCCCTTTGGGGGTAGATTTCCGAAATGATTTTTTTACGGGATCAAAACAACTTAGTCACCTACCAAATAACAGTTTAAAAAGAAAAATTGGTTCATAAACGTTAGAGATAAACGGTAACTCTCCATACAAACTTCAACACCTTGTTTTACCCCTTTGGGGGGGGGGGGGGGGGGGCTTTTTCTAAAATCCTGAAAGATGAGTTTCATTATTTCTTATGCAAAATATACATATTAAGTTTCAAATCAATCGGACAAAAAAATTTTTTTCAGACGACCTTCATCCCCCAAAATTACCCCCTTAGGGGTTGATTCTAGGAATTATTTTTTTATGGGACCAAGTTGGAGCTACGATATACCGAACAGCAAAATAATTTTTCAAATCGGTTCATAAATGCCGGAGAAATCGGTGAAAGTACATAAAAAAAAACAAAAACAAAAAAAAAAATACATACAGCCGAACATAGAACCTCCTCCTTTTTTGAAGTCGGTTAAAAAGAACTGATGATGATGAGTACTTGATTGGAAAATATATGACCGACTCCAAATATAAATTGTTTATGTCCCTAGAAGTCTAGGGTTTTGGAGTTTGTCTCTTGTTTTTTCAAAAATATAATGCTTCTAGGGTTTTTGGAGTCGTAAATAGTTGTTACTTTTTCAAAAATGGAACTCCACCAGTCCCTCATTTAGGTCCAAAATGAGCTAAAAATTAATCTACGACGAAACTAAATATAACACGACTGAATTTAGAAGAACGAAAATACATTACCTAATTAAGTCAGGTTTTGCACAAAATTATGAAAAATGTCATGGTTAACCTAAATTATTATGTCATTTAATAAGTTACTATAATTTTCACAGCTGCTCGTATCATATTCTTAAACCTTTATCAACAAGTTAGGACTAATCCTTCTCATAATATGAAAATAGGTTCAACTCAACAACTCGACGAACACCCGAATAAGTGGCACTCAAACCGAACTTCTCAAACTAGTCCCGTCATTCCCACTTATTTATTGTCACTTAGCCAACCTTTGCGAAGAAAAATAAACGTTAATAAATCAAAATTGTCCGTATTTGTGGAACAGATAGTGTCACTTCCATGTCGGCCTACATATCGGAAGGGATTATGAATAATAAAAGGGCCGAGGCGGGATTCGCTGTTCCTAGTTACTTATTACGTGTTTTGATAGAATCTGGTTCTATTTAATAAATACAAACCATTGGTTTGGTCTACATCAGGTGCATGCCGCGCTCGAGCACTCAGTTTTGACGTCGGAACGCATAGATTTAATGTCATAACATGAGTGCTCGCGCGGGGGATCTGGACGCACCATATAGCTTAAGGTTACTAGGATTTTTGAAAATAGAACCCTTCTAATAATAATTTGACTTCAATTTTATTTTAAAACTAGCTATGCCTGCAACTTCCTACGCGTAAAATTAATATTTTTTTTGTTAATTTTTGCTTAAAAGTAGCCTATGTTAATCCTTATAACATCAGCTACCTACCAGTGAAGGTCCCGTCAAAATCAGTCGACATATTGTCGGCCAGAGGACTTCTCCTTCTTCTTCTTATCGTATGGTTAGTGGCCAACCTGGTGGTAGGCCCCTGACAAGGCTTAACGACTGCTGCCTAGATGACAACAACCGGGACCGACATTTGACGTGCCCTCCGAAAGCACGGAGACGATCAGTTTAAATGCCACTAAATGGTCACCCATCTCTGACTGACCTTGCCGACTAGGGCTAGGGCTAGAGGACTGCTAATAGATGGCCGACAACATATCGAATTTACGATTTACAATTAAGAATTCTTGAAGATAATATTAGAGACCAGACTGAGGCTGCAGCGCGTGCTTCAGACAAGGGCATACCATTATCCCATAATTATCACTACCGGGTAGAAAAATACAACGTCACGACTTTTATCCCCATTCGGGGGTAGTCAGAGGTTTGAGTGGCCATCCACCACCTCATTGTGGAGGTATTAAGCCAACTCAAAGCCCACGTTTCACCAGATAGTCAGAACCCAACGTGACAGGTGGTGAACCTTGTCGCCTACCGGGTACCGGGTTGTACTACCGGGTAGGGTATAACATTATCGTTCTGGCTCATGACTTGGCCAAACTAGGCGAGGCAAAAGACAGCGCTCGGGTGAGGTAGGGCGAGCATTTGTTTCATGCGCCATGTCAAACTAAGCGAGGCAAAGCTGCCTCGGCATGCGAGCCATCTCGTCACAGCATGTGTTGCCATCGCCACTTGTCATTCCGGTACTTAATCCCGCCCCACATGTTGCGACTCCGAGTTGCCTTCATGTGACGTGTATAACCATTGTCAATAATTTAAGCGCAGTCCGTTTTCTGTCAGCAACCTTTGTCAAATGTCGCCTTTGCTCATACAAAGGAAGTTTTTGGGACACATTTTTATGCCACGAAATCAGAGGGCCTACTCTGTTTCAAACGAAAACGACATTTCGGACGAAATTCGCGTATTTCCTACTACGTTTCTCATTGATTCCGACATTTCTTACGAACGAAAATTGTTTGACGTCTTCGTCGTCGTCAAATATAAACGTCAAACAATTTTCGTTCGTAAGAAATGTCGGAATCAATGAGAAACGTAGTAGGAAATACGCATATTTCGTCCGAAATTTCGTTTTTGTTTGAAACAGAGTAGGCCCTCAGATGTACGTGGATTCTATTTACAGTTGTCGTATCTCAAAATGTGGGTTATCAACACCCACATTTTAATTTAATTATTAATTTGGTTTAATATTTTGAAAGTTGACAATTCCGAGGGTGAGTGGTGGTCCCTCTCCATAATTGTTTACCCACATATTTTTTTTTAAAGAGTAACCATTTAGTTTCTTGCCGGCTCTTCTCTTTGGGCACTGCATTTTCGAACTAGAGGTAAATTATGTTTAAGTTTTATGTGACTAAGATGGCAAACAAGCGTCCGGCTCGCCTGATGTTAAGCAGTTACCATAGCCTAAAAATGCTTGCAAACGTTTCACTAAGTGTTCGGGCGCGGTATGCGCCTCATGTATATAGTTGTACCCAATAACAAATTAAATAGGTTATTCATTAGAAGATTCACTTGTAAATATTAAAACAATATGTCGTTGTAAATTCGTCATGTTAATAATATATCACTTCCAACCTTTTCACGTCAGTTATAAATTCCCAACACGTCCAAATCGATGTTGTATTGTTGACATAGGCCACGTTCCGACTGCCACAAAGACATTACCAAGAAGAGGGAGATACGTCACTGTCCAATAGTTTGTCCTACTAAACGGAGTCTAAGGACACAGTACTACTTAGTCGCTCGCGGCAAATAACGTTGTATGCATATCGATATATAGCTCATCTTCCGTTGAATAATACCTTCTTAATTGTCGAATTGCAAGTGCGATAACAGATGTGTGAATTTCGCTCTTTGTAGTGGTACGCTGAGCCAAAGTTTTTTCGATGTTAGAAGTTACCATATCTGCTAAAATAATACATCAATGGACTGCCATTAATATTCAAAGGGTGGGCCAATCAAGCGAGCCCCATTTAATTTCGACAAAGCAAATAATCGAAATATCTCACTGAGACAGATTTACAAGCTATTAGTTAAACCCTACCGATAACAAGTTAAAGGTATTACGATTTCGAATTAATGTTTTAAGTAATTTTGTTTAAGGCCCCGCTACCCGGCCGAGCGTTTTTGCCGTCTGGATTGGTCGAGAGCGCACTAACCCCGCCCACTTTTTTTGCGAAAATGTCGAAAATCATTAATGTGACTTGAAAAACTATTGCATCGCCAAAATCGAACTAATTTTTTTTAGGTATTATCTCTCTCCATCTTTTGGTGAAAATAAAAATTTGAAATTCCGAGCCGTTTGGAAGAAGATACAAATTTAAATTTGAAAACTGCTACATTTCGTTTTTTTTTTCACATAAGTACATAGTATATATGTTGCATGTAGCACTTTTTACCTGCTTAAAATTTAAAGGTTCTTTAATAACGGTGATATTTTTTCAAAATTTTTACTCCACTCGTCTAAGAGGAGATAGCCTCCAAACATGCCTCGTTAGGTGCAAGTACCGTCTGAAACTAAAGTGTTTCTCCCGATTGTTTTGTTTTAAAGTAATTTGTGCTTCTGAAAGAGATCAGGCAGTGACAAACTGCAATATCGTGATTGGAGATGAACAAATTGAACAGGTGAATGAGTTTGTGTATCTGGGTTCAAAGTTTACAAGAGATGGAAAGTGTGAGAGTGATATTGAAAGAAGAGTGAATGCAGGAAATATGGTGAATGGAGCTTTGCACTCCTTTATGAACAGTCGGAAGGTGTCTTACAAGGCTCGTTTGGCTGTGCATGGGGGGGTGTTGGTTCCGACACTCATGTACGGAAGCGAAAGTTGGGTATGGCAGAAGAAACATGAAAGCAGAATAAATGCAGTTGAGATGAGAGCGTTAAGAAGTATGATAGGAGTTAAACTGAGTGACAGGATAAGAAATAGTGAGATAAGGAAACGTTGTGGTCTGAAAGAAGATGTAGTGACAAAAATTGAGAAAGGTATGCTGAGATGGTTTGGCCATGTCGAGAGAATGAAGGAAGAACGATTGACGAAAAGAGTGTATAAGGCGAGTGTGAATGAAAGTGTTGGAAGGGGTAGACCTAGGCGGACGTTTAGAGACCAAATCAGGGACGTCTTGAAAAAAGGCCAGGTCAAGAGTACCCTAAACCGAAGAGCATGTATGAAGGGAATAATGAAAGTGGACGAAGCGAAACAAGTATGTAAGGATCGTAGCAAGTGGAAAGAAGTGGTCTCTGCCTACCCCTACGGGAAACAGGCGTGATTATATGTATGTATGTATGTATGTATGTATGTATGTGCTTCTGTGAGGCACTTTATAATAGACTAAATACCGAAATACTATAGTTGCTATATCTATAATAGTTTAGAATAGTCGAAAACATGTACATTACAGTTCGCTGACGGTGAGTGAAAACATCGTGAGGAAACCTACCTATCCCTCGGGATTAGGTAATAGTCAGTTCCTGTATACACGGCGACACGGTTCACCACCTGTCACGTTGGGTTCTGACTATCTAGTGAAACGTGGGCTTTGAGTTGGTTAATACCTCCACAATGTGGTGGTGTATGGCCACTTAAGCCTCTGACTACCCCCGAACGGGGATAAAAGTCGTGACGTTACATTTTTTTTTTACAAAACATGTTTGTCTAATATGTACAGGGTGTATCAAAAACTCTAATTACTCATGCATCATCAGCATTGGACAAATAAATTAATAACAAATAATTTTTTTTAAGTAAAGAAAATGTACTTAAAATATTAATGAGCCAGTATTGTTCCATCATTACTCTGTCTAGTTGGAATAAAATCTCATAAAAGCGTCAGATAAAAGCTAAACAATTTCATTAACCAATCGCCAACATAAAAGTTTCGCTCCACAGACATAGATCTAATAAATAGATGACGCATGTCCCTCGTTTTGTATGAAAACCAAGCGTGCCACTTTTTTCTATCTTCTCTATTCTATTTCTATCTTTTTATCCTTTTATCTCGGTCAAATTTTCTTTTGGAGTTTTTACAGCTCAATATGGCACAACTAGGCATTTTTTTAAATGTCTTATGACGTCCGGTACCGACAGCGTTAGAGCGCGGACTGAATAAATGACATCAAAGGCAGTGCAATGCACTACCTTTTATGCTCATTTTGGCGCGCTCAGTACATACTTGCTGCATCTATTTAGATCTACGTCTGTGTGTCGCTCGCATCCGATTTCTGAAACACCTATAACTTTAACAAAGTTAGTATCTCCGTAACATTGTAACACAACGCTCTCATTGGGATCCGGTCCACGTTTTCTATTTTACTCAACGGAGTACAATTTTTAAGTCTATACCGACTGATGTGTGTAAAACTGGTACGTGAGTCAGGGTTTATGCTCGTATGCACTTATTGAATTTGTAGATTACTTGGGTAGCAGATATTTGATGCCTTCGCCACGTATTTTTACCTCACGAAGTACTTTTTATACCGTAGCCTATGGACGCGTGCAATACCAAAGGCATCACGGAAGGGGAGGGGGTAAGGGGAGTGGGATTGGTTGGCCTTCCAGCTCTCACACTCGTACGAAACGCAGCTGTAATGAACCCTTATTATAAGATCATCTAGTCCGTCCATCCATCTGTCCATCCCAGTCTATCACAGCGCTGTAACTTCTACAGTTTTTGACGGAAATTGATGAAACTTGGTAGAAAAAAAAAAACGATCCTCATTTTAAAAATATAAGATGTCATAAAATTACTTTTTTTGAGGTACCTCAACGTATAGTGGGGATATTTTTTTCTAGTTACCTAATTATCTGGGATATCGCTGAAAAGATCTTTTCAAATGAAATGACGTTTCGATACAACATTTTCTTATAAGCCGTACCATTCGCGAAATTTTAACGTAACCTAAGTAAAAAATTATTAAATCTAAAAATAAATTTTCGGTATTGAAATGGCTACGGAACCCTTGTATTGGCCATCAAGCACTTCGCCGGGTTTTTAAATTAATATCAAGTCCTACACAAAACATGAATATCCAAATCATGAAATGTAATAATATGGATGGTTTAGCAGAAAATTAATTTAAAATCCGCTGAAAGTTAAACCATTCGGCAGGAAACAACCTTTCTTTTGTGTTTTCAAGAACTTTTATGATTTTTCTCATTTCAGCTGAAAATTTCAATATCTACCGACTGTTATTAATATTCATAATTGTATTTTTTCCTTTGCATTATTTATGTTGAATTCACTGGAAAATATATTTTGATGGAAGGGAATAATTAATTAGGATACTGACTAGTGTTGAACTGGATAGTCTGAACTTCAGAGAAAATAGAGAGTATAGTACGTTTTTTTATACTTGTCCTATTTGGTAAGCAAAGATGGCGTCCAGCGGGGCGATTGCGTAACTTTTTTGTCAATGTTTCAATGGGTTGCGTTCATCCTGTGTCAATTATATACGAAACCAATTGAAACATTGACAAAAAGTTACTCAATCGCCCCGCTGGATGCCATCTTTGCTTACCAAATAGGACAAGTATGAAAAAACGTACTATAGAGGTGTTCTTATTAGATTTCCCTATGAAACGACACTTGAAAATTTGCGCGGGTGAAGGGGTGTAGATAACGCCGACTTTGGAATTTGAATCTACCGGTCAATAGCAAAACTACTCGCTTCGTTCTATGTCGATGTTAGTACGTAGTTTAACTTTTTCACACTAGGTGTCACCTTAGTGAGCACTAGTGTGAAAAAGTGTTAGTGTAGGGTTTTAAAAATGACGTACACAGGGTCGCCATCTAGTGTCGAGTAGAATTATATTTGGGATTCGAACGTTTGCAAAACGTATGCAAAGGACGAACGCCAACAGCACACTGACTTAAGCCACGCCTATGTGATGACGTCAACGGGCTAGTTGAACCACCACAGTGCCACTGCGGCCGAGTTGCTTAGACCCAGTCCTTATTAGTATTAGGTTCATGGTCTGAACCTAGTGCTCATACAAGGAATCTATACAAATAAATGAAACTGAAGTGTGAAACATCGTGAGGAAACCTACCTATCCCTCGGGATTAGGTAATAGTCAGTTCCTGTATACATGGCGACAAGGTTCACCACCTGTCACGTTGGGTTCTGACTATCTGGTGAAACGTGGGCTTTGAGTTGGTTAATACCTCCACAATGTGGTGGTGTATGGCCACTCAAGCCTCTGACTACCCCCGAATGGGGATAAAAGTCGTGACCTTACATTTTTTTGTTTTTGTAGTTTCTGTTTGTAATGTCAATATAACAACTTTTTACTAATTGCATATGAAAGTATATAATTATGGATGTTTGTTCCTGCGAATCTCCGAAGTGGCTGGAGCGATTTTGACACGACTTTCACTGGCAGATAGCTGAAGTTATGAGGAGTAACTAAGGCTACATTTATTTTGTAAAAAGAATTAGGGTTGTCCGTACCGGGCAAAAAGCGGACGAAGTTGCGGAGAAAAACTAGTGCGACAATAAAAAAAGAACCGGAGTTCTTGTCGCTAAAGATCCTGTAGAGTGGAAGGCGTAAAATAAAAATTTATGGCCGCTACGTTGAAATTTATTGCTGAATGCTCGGATCAGTATGTAAATTGTGAAATAAGAGGCATGGGAGAAGTAGGTATTAAGTAATTGCTTTAAAATTAATTTTGTTCGGTACTTAGTTTTGTTCATTTGCTGCCCTAGGGCGGGTAAAATCTGGATTCTTTATGTTTTTTATATTGCTAAAGTGGAAAACAAGCATACGACTCAGATATAAATTACCAATGGCATCGCTCGCCGTTGCCGGCATAGAATAGAAATATCATTAAGTTACACATTATTATAATCAAAGTATAATAATGTCATGGTTTAGTATATAAATGTGTGGCTCGAAACTAAGCAATGCTTGTACTATGGCTACCATACAATGGCCTGGTGGCGATCCCAGTGACACCTAGACCAGAGAAAATAACGAAACGGCCGTTTCGAACATTTGGGGCCATCCATAAATTACATCACACGTAAAGAGGGGGAGGGGGGGTCAACGAAATGTGACATTGTGTAACAAGGGGGTGGGAGGGGTCCTAAGTTTTGATACGTCACAATAAAAAATCTAATATATCTAAGTATTAAAACCGAAATTTGAATTTTTAACGAACATTTTTGAAAAAATCTTAAAATTGTAAAAATATGTGACGTCACACAGGGAGGGGGGAGTCTCGCAAATGTGACCAGCTGTGACAAGGGGGGGCAGAGTGGTCTAAAAATCATGAAATTCGTGTGACGGAATTTATGGATGGCCCCTTTGCTTCTGGCAGGAAACGAACCTACATCCTCCCGATGTAGTGTACCGAGCGGGCAACGTTAAAACCACTGCGCCAAGCGGTCGTCGTTGAAAATATTTACATACGAGCTTAGTAAAAAACGTAACATTCGATAATCAAATCCTTCTCTAAGGGCCACCGCAGACATGCTACTTTTAGCATCGGCGACCGGCGATTTTGCGACTGTATCGACGCTGCGTCGCGTTTCTTCGAGCGAGAACGAGCGAGACGCAGCATCCAAATCGCTGATCGCCGATGCTAAAAGCAGCATGTCTGCGGTGGCCCTAAGGTTCGTGTTAATAAATACCTCTCAAAGTTGAGATCGATCTTAAGACGCTGTTTTTGACAGAAACGTTAAAACTGCATCTTAAGATCGATCTCAAGTTTGAAATGCATTTTAATACGAAACTAAGTCTCTAACTGGCATAGTCCAGAAAATATGACACTTTATTACTCTCATCCACAGCATCATGTTGAAATATGTTACACTCGACGCTACACGATCTCTCGACTTTAAATCAGGTACTTAAGCTACATCTGGGGCACTAAGCTCCTATCTTGAGCTGGGACTTAAATCCTTTCTAAAAACTAGGCGAGGTCGGCAGCAGTTGACAGCTTTGAGATACTTTGTAACGGAGCAAGATATGGGGCAATTAAATCGAGGCTGTTCTTGCTAGATCTCAAGAACACTTGGAATAATGAAACGTGGAGATAGATGGGATAAAATTATAAAATTTTCTTTTTTGTGCGTTATTACAATGTTTATGGATAATTGGCGTCCATCATGGATAGCGTGAGTTTAGGTAACTCGGTAGAAAGTAATAAAATACTTTTGCCAAGGTTAAAGTAAGCGCCACTAATGCATAATAGTACATTGTTATCCGAGGGGAAAAGTAACTTATTAATTGGTCCCGAGACGGGGTTTAGCGCCCGAGCGTAGTGAGGGCGCTAATAGTTCGAGGGACCAATAATAAGTTACTTTAACCCGAGATAAACACTGTGCTTTTCATCACGTATACAAGGAAAGTAATAATAAAATAATTTAGTAGCTAAAGAAAAAAATAGTGAACATTTACACATACAAACACATGTGTACTGACGTAGATTGCGTATTTTGCTTTTTGATATTTTGACGCTGTCACTTTGTTTTTTTTAGAGGCCAGTACTTTTTCTAACATTGTAAAAGGTTTTAGTCTGTGATTATAGATTTGGAGCAGGAACGATTTGTGATTGATTTAGGGGAAAATGTTAAATAAAATATTTGCCCAAATATATGTTATTTTAAAGAAATAGTTGAAAGTATATTATAATAAAGTCATTAAAAAAAAAATTATTCTTTAATTAATACTTAACTTGAAAATATTATTTTCATCACTCATACGCGGAAAGTACGTCGAAAGGTGCCTGAAGAGCCGACAGAAGGTGATAATTTTTTGATCGGGCAAAATCGTTGACAGAACGGGCACAATCGATATCCAGATAACGATTGGGCCCGTTCTGTCAACGATTCTGTCAAATTATAAAAAAAAAATATGAGTTCATATTTAACCATGTTCCAACCAAAGACAATGTAATAGTTCGAACCTTCTTACAGCCACTCAATTACAGCGCGATGTAAAATCGAAATAACATAAAGTTAAGTATTAATTAAAGAATATATTTTTTTTAATGACATTATTATAATTTACTTTCAACTATTTCTTTGAAATATCATAGATTTGGGAAAATATTTACCATTTTTAAACCGACTTCAAAAAAGGAGGAGGTTTCTCAATTCGACCGTATATATGTTTTTTTTTGTTATTTATGTGTGTTCGCGAATAATTCCTAAATCAATCAAAAATCGTTCCTCCTCCGAAACTATAATCACAGACTAAAACTTTTTTAATGTTTGAAAACTGGCCTCTAAAAAAAACAAAGTGAGTGTCAAAATATCAAAAAGCAAAATACACAATCTACGTCAGTATACATGTGTGTGTATGTGTAAGTAGTTGTTCACTCATTTTTTCTTTAGCTACTTAAATAATATTTTATTTTTTCTTTCCTTGTACACGTGATGAAAAGCACAGTGTATATTATCTCGGGTTAAAGTAACTTATGATTGGTCCCTCGAGCTATTAGCGCGCCTCGCTACGCTCGGGCGCCAAACCCCGTCTCGGGACCGATAATAAGTTACTTTGCCCCTCGGATAACAATGTACTATTTAAAAAGTTAGCCTGAAGACAATTTGACAATGTAAAGGCTCCTAAAAATATAGATTTGTATATTAATAGTGTAGGCTTCAAAAATTTCAATGCATTAGTGTATTTCTGCAAATATAGCATTAATATTATGTCTTTTTCTCAACCCTACCTAAGAATCAGAAGAGAAATGCGTAAGTAAACTGAGAAACAAGACACAAATAGCACTGACTGGTTGGAAATGTCACTACCGCGATGTAGAATAATTCATGTCCATATTGTACAACTAGTTAATCTTGCAAACCATTTCATATCTGCAAACTAGATGCCAACTAGTGATGAGACCCTCACTCACGAATTGGTTCATTTGAGGTTAAAGTTCAACGAAATGAATGAGTTATTCGGAATTCAACTTTGAGGGCCTCCGCAGACTTGCTACTTTTAGCATCGGCGATCGGCGATTTTGATGCTGCGTCTCGCTCGTTCGCGCTCGAAGAAACGCGACGCAGCATCGATACGTCACAAAATCGCCGGTCGCCGATGCTAAAAGTAGCAAGTCTGCGGAGGTCCTTTGGCAGGTCATCTATCTAGGTCTTTATTTTACTTGACACGAATTGTGAGGGTAATTGAGGAAGGGACTACTGAGTGAGTAGGGATCAAACAGATTACATTTTATTTCTATGTCTCTATGTTAGAGTTTCATCCTTATTTTATAGTTCACAAAGTTTAGCTTAATGTCAGTCAGTTACCGTAGCGTATACTTGCATGCAACGCTCATACGTTGATGACCTGAAGGGGAGTGATATAGAGGGAGGGGAAGGGGGGTTGGGCTTCCAGTTCTCGCACTCATCGTACGAAACGCAGCTGTAACAGCTTCTTTACGCCGATCTTCTGTACGAGGGTAGTACTACCCCGGTCGTATATGAGCTGCAGTCAATAGGCTACAGCTTGGCTCTACCATCATAAAGAAACCTCAATAAATTAAATGCCTCACATCATACCTCGACTCAAATGAGGTATGACTTGCGAGTACCTCGTGAACTCATCCTCAAGAACAGATGAAGTACCCATCGCTAATGCAGATGTACCCAATCATTTAAAATACATGATGAAACCGCAGGCCAGATGTCAAACTATAAAACAATACATTATTGATGGCATCGCAAATAGCTAGAAGACCTTCGTTAATAGTTTATGGGTTCCGCCACACTGACGGACACAAAGCGGGATTAATAGGCCCAGGCAATTTGTAATTAGGGCTTGAATTATTGATAATTAGATCGTAGTGTGTACTATGTGGAATTTAATTGATGTAAAATTATATATTGTACTCGTACCAATCTAATAATGATAACGTTACATATTATCTAAATCTCTTGCAAGCAGTCATAAACAAGAAAAGGGGGGAAACGTGACCCTCTAATGTACCTGTCCTAATAAACCGAGTCCATGGACACAATATGAATCAGTCGTTCGCGGGAAATATTGTTGAAAACATGACAGTATCGCCAATACGGCTCATCGTCTGGTGAATAATGCCTTCTAATGTATTTAATAAGTAAAGTGGATAATCTTCTTCCAACTCCTCCTATTTTGTCTTTTGATTTAGGGCCTCCGCAGACTAGCTACTTTTAGCATCGGCGACCGGCGATTTTGTGACGTATCGATGCTGCGTCGCGTTTCTTCGAGCGAGACGCAGCATCAAAATCGCCGATCGCCGATGCTAAAAGTAGCTAGTCTGCGGAGGCCCTTAATCGGTGCGGGTTCCGAGACAACTTAGCTTTTCCCCGGGACTCGTCGAGGGTCAAACCTTGGCGTCATCGTTGGACACCATTGTCGATCCTGGCTTACAGGAGTAACAGTGGCGGGATGTGTGGCGGGCCTAGTCCCATTAAAAAAAAGTAAAGTGTCGAATTAGATGGGCGGTAAAAGTTGGACTTGGCTTGTTTGACAACTATCACAGAAAAAGGGTTACATTAAATGTAATAAAAACTAAAACCCGACTACTGAAAAACGCGCTCTAAAAAGTATGAAACAAGAAAATATTCTCATCTAGAGGATAGCCGTGGTCCGTGTAGGTCCTTTAGGGCCAAATGGCATATGAAGACGGACCACGGCTATCCTCTAGATGAGAATATTTTCTTGTTTCATACTTTTTAGAGCGCGATTTTTCAGTAGTCGGGTTTTAGTTTTTAAACTTATTTTTTATTTAATTATTTTGGAGTTATAGGTAACAATATATATATTTTTGAAATGTGCTCATCAAGCTCTTTCATTTGATACCCCACACGGTTTCATTAAAAATGTTTTTTTTTTAGTTCATGACATTATGTCCTCTAGAGGGCGCCATATGCAATTTTATGTGAGGTTACATAGCCTATAACCAGCGCGCCATTAAGCCGCTTCTAACGATACCTCATTTGTCAAATTACGACAAGTCGTTTGGAAGTTAGGTGGGAACAGACGCACATACATACATACATACATACATACATACCGGTCAAAATCATAACCCTCCGCCGTAGTCGGGTAAAAAAAGTTTGCGATTTCCGATAGAAAATACGTTTTCCTGTCGCAACAATCTTTAGCCTTGCGCTGTAGGGCCTGCAGGTGATCGATCAGTGTGTATACAAATTTTACGTAACCCGTGGGAACCCATTGAAAGGTCACGTGATACGGACCGGTGTAGAGTCAGCTGCGAGATGTGATCCGAATGTTGAGAAACGGGTGTTTTTTTTTTGCCGCACGTGTATCATTGTATGTTTAGGTGGAGTCATAAAAGTTTCAGGCGCGCTTTAATCTGTTGAAGTATAGAAACGGAACGCAAACACCCGTCTGTCAGTGTCACTGTCACGGTGACTGACTCTGCTCTTCGCACCATCTTTTTGTCTCTCTCACTGTTTGTAATCACTCACGTCTAATTGCTTTTGTATAATTACCATAATTAAATAAACTCAATTGAATCTAATCAATCTCGTATTATTACAAGATAATCAGATATCGCAAGTCATTTCCAAGACCGGATTTAATTATTTTGGTTGCTGTCAAATCGCGTTCCTAGTACGGTAGGTACTAGGAACCTACTTCAGTACCTACTTCGGCGTAGTAGGTATCTGTTGCATTTTATTAGTGCGCAAGCTCACACCAAAATTAACCTATGTTTATAGTTACTTATGTATTTTAGGTAGGTCAACTAAGCCATATTATCCACTATATACGCTGTATGAAGGGTAAATTTTAGTTAAGTTTAATTATGTTCTTCTATCAGCATAATTAGTACCAATATAAGTATCTTATATTAATGGTATTAATAACTCAAATTAAATATATAAGTATCAAATTAGAATTAAATATTCAAGTCAGATATCTGCGGACTTTATTGAAAATTATTACGTAAATGCAAAGCGGGCTTAATTATGATGGAAATTTTCGAAGGCAATTATAGTTAACTAATTGTAATAACTCATCAAATGAGACCAATTAGATAATGATTTAGAATTGTAACCTATAATTTTCTATGGAGTTTCAGAGTATTACGGGTTTGTATTTCCTTTTCAGGTAGGTTATGTAATACCAACCACATAATAACACCACAGACCCTCTAGCCAAGTGGTTTTGTCTTCAAGCGTTTCTACAAATCGCTACGCTTCTTGTCTAGAAATGACATAAGTCAAGTGATCTACTTATCGACTTGTAATATCATTTTCAAACATTTAACGGCCCGGCCACGACTTCGTGCTTCAGCGACGGGCGACAGCGCGGGGGCCGTAAGCGTAGCGATTTGTAGAAACGCTAGTCGAAGCCACTTGGCTAAGGGGGCTGTAGTATTTGTAGGGTTGATCAGAGACAGCTAATTTATAATTATGAGCCAAACCAAGGGTCAAAGATTTCAGGCTGCCCGAACACCCCCGACATGGCTTAACGACTGTAATACCCGCGTGCTAAACCCTGCTACCGGTAGCTTAACGTGCACCGAAGCCAGAACAAAAGCGCTCTGTTCTTGTAAATGCCACTGGTACTGTTGTAAAACAGTATTCCTTTTTATATGACTACGGCGCCAAACACGCGTACTGCCTGATGTTAAGTTGTTATCGAACCCTATAGATGAATATCAAAGGCAACATTCGCACATTGTCGAACCGAAGGGGAGTGAGAGAGATTGCCGTTCTCTCGATATCTATATATAATAATAATAATATCCTGGGACATTTTTGTACACACGGTTACCTGATCCCAAACTAAGCAGAGCTTGTACTATGGGAACCAGATAACTGATATTACTACATATACTACTTTTTTATTTCTAAATACATACTTAATATACATATACACCCAGACTCCGGACATAGAGATATGTTCATGCACACAAATGCATGTCCCGGGTAGGAATCGAACCTACGACCTGCAACGTGAAAAGCGCCTCCGCGCCAACCACGCTAACGGGCCCGTCATTATATATATAAATATGTACTATCTTACATAAATAGCATTCTTAACCACCTTATAATATCTTCTTCTTCTTATAGTATGGTTAGTGGCCAATCTGGTGTCAGTTCTTCAAGCCGCCCGAAAGCCTCAAAGCTTAACGACTGCTGTCTAGATGACGACAACCGGAACCGACTTTTTACCTGCCCTCCGAAGCACGGAGATGCTCAATTCAAAAGCCACTAAATGGTCACCCATCTCTGACTGACCTTACCGAGCGTTGCTTAACCTACGATCGTTTACCGATCAGTGATTGCAGCTGGCTACGAGCGTCTTCTAATATAGATATAGATTAATCAAAAGACCAAATTCTAGTAATATTGTAATAAAACTATCATCAAACATTCAGACAATTTCAGGCACTATGTCATCTGAAGTTTCACTGAACTTCAACACATTCAGTTTTATCAGGAATCTTGTAAATACGACCCCTAGCTCTCCAGGCTTTGATACTCTGAGGAAATTAATATGCGATCTAGCTCTCCAGGCCTTCATACTCCGAGCAGATTAATCTTAATCAAAACTTACGTTTACAGCTCAAGTTGAAAACTTCTGTATATACTTGTCGACCGTGAAATTATATATCATTCATGAAATATTCGGCCTGAATTTCAGCATCATCTGAAACTATAGGGTTTTTCTATAGGACTGAGGTGGCAAACAAGCTTGCAGCCCGCCTGATGTTAAGACGATACAAGAAAAAAATGAATTTTAGTTTCGGGGTGTGGCTAGCGTCGCGTGAGCTGCCGAAGGATATATCCCTCTCGCTTAGCTAGGACAGAACAGCTATGGAGTAGACTATAGTATAGTTATTTTTTGAAGGAACAATATTGTTTAATTCGTACAATTAAAATAATATGTCCCAGTGCACCTTTTAAAATAGATGAAATGGATGAAAATATTCAAATATATTTTTTTCGTTTTATATGGGATTTTTATGTCGAGTGTATTTGAAAAAGATAATTTATTTTCTATGTTGTTTTTATTGCTGAAGACAAAGTAAGTCAAAAGAAGACAAACGATACCTACAATATGCTGATAGATACGTATAACAATATTTCGAACGTATAATAGCCTATAACCAGCGGACGATCCAGACGCGTCCAACGATATCTCATTAGTCAAATTATTATGATAAAAATAGTTTGGACGTTATACGGGAGCAGATGAACATACATACATATCGGTCAAAATCATAACCCTCCGCCCACCGTAGTCGGGTAAAAATGTACATACTCTGTGTCAGTGACTGACTGCCGGATATGAGTATCTTTTTCATGTTTCGTAGGCAAAGGAATACTTTGGTACTTAACTTCGATGCCGATCATGAAGTCATCAGCGGTGTCATAATATTTATTTTTACCATATTCAATTTATTTTTTAATTTAATTTTCAGTTTTTATTAATTTTATTGATTTAACCATGCATTTATTTATTGTTTATCTTTTTATCTTTATTTTTTTATCTATCAAAATCACCCTTAGACTGGTTACCGCCACAGGTGACAAGAGGGCTGGCTCTTTCCTTGCTCAAAAAATTCGCTTGACAACAGGAACAGCTTGAATACAGGGAGGACATGCAGCCAGTATCCCACGCGGACGGTATTTGTTTAATTAGGGGTAGATTTTTATTTTCTTGTATTTTATTTTAATTTATGTTATATTATATTGTATTTTAATGATAAAACATGAAAAATAAAAAATATTTTTTTATTTTTTTTAATTTAATTTTACTTTTATTTATTGTTTTATATTTATTGTGAAATTATAATAATTTTAATAATCAATATTGGACTATGTCTGAAACAAATACATTGAATTGAATAATTTAAACACAAAAATTATCACATTAACTCGTTAAATCACGGTTTACACCCGCTAGAACGAAAAAGATCCTAACATGGTAGGTAGGACCTGAGGGTTGGCCAGTTAATTACTTAAAATACACTATATTTATTTCAAGAAAACATTCATAAGATCTGAAGGCGTCGGACTCGCACATAAAGGGTTCCGTACCACCGTAGAATAAACACATCAAAAATATCAAGTTAGAGACTTGATATTTATTTTTAAATGTTATTATATTTTTAGTATTTGTTCTGCACCGGCAACAGAAATACACATTCAGTGAAAATTTCAACTCTCTACCTGTTACGGTTCGTGAGATACAGCCCGCGCTGACAGACGGACAGACAGACAGACGGACAGCGTAGGCCTAGTAATAGGGTCCCGTTAGCACCCTTTGGAACCCTAAAAAGTAGCCTATGTTCTCCGCCAAGACCCAGTCTATCTCCATACCAAAATTCATCAACATTGGTTCAGCGGTTTAGCCGTGAAAAGGTAACAGACAGAGTTACTTTCGTTTATAATATAATAGATTGAATAGGACGGACAAACATTTTCCTATCCATATCTGTAATGTTATTTTTTACGATAATTTATTGATGTATGATATATTTATTACTTGCCCATCCATACCTACAACAAACGCAATAAAGCGACTCCATTGTTTTGACAAGCAATGTATTCCCACTGTCGGCCCAAGACCATGCTGCAAGTATATAACAGTAAGCGAAATAGGGAGTTTTTACAGAAATGACACGAATAACTATGAAATGACAAGAGATGACACAAAATGACAAGAGATGACACAAAATGACAAGAGATGAAAAGAAATTACACAAGACAAGGAAAAGCAAACGAAAATCACGCTGCAGTGCAGGTCGTAGGTTCGATTCCTGCCCAGGACATGCATTTGTGTGCATGAACATGTCCGCATGTCCCGAGTCTAGGTGTAATTAAGTGTATATTTAGTTTGTATTTACAAACAAAAAGTAGTATATGTAGTAATATCAGTTATCTGGTTTCCATAGTACAAGCTCTGCTTAGTTTGGGATCAGGTAGTCATGTGTAAAAGAATTTCCAAGGATATTTATTTATTTATCATAGGCGTCGGCGGACTGTAAATACTGTACTGTACCTGTAATGTGGCACGACCGTAATATTTTTTCGTAATATTTTTTAAAAAATCCTTCACAGGTCCGACGTCGAACAAGTCCGAGCGGACACTGACAATACAAAGTTAGAGAGAGACATGGTTAGTTCAAGTACTTAAAATGTGAGATGGCGATATTGTGCGCGCGCTCGGAAATAAACAACGTAAGCGCCAAACCACATTTACTTGAATTAAAAAAAAACTACTTCATGAATTAAAATATGGTTGAAGGGTAGTTTAGATATCATTATTTGCTATGTTTTAGAAATAATTTCGTGATCTAAATCGTAAAAACATCGTGGTAGCAAGGAAAATTGTAAATAATTAGAGCTCATTTCATAATTTTTTTTTATCGAGAAAATTTCATCAAATCGTGATTTGGATTTAAAGATACTCAAGATAATATAGTCAAAAATCATACATCTAAATATAAGATTCCTAGTCCACATACTTACTTAAAGAAACAGTAGAATAGAAAATCAACCAAATTTCGAACCCTCCTCTTAAGCAGTTACCGTAGGCTAAAGATGCTTGTGATATCAAAGGCATTGGTCGCAAGTTGCCGACCTGATGGGGAGTGCGACGGAGGAAGGGGTAGGGGAGGATTGGGCTTGCGGCTCTCTCACTCATCGTACGAAACGCAGCTCTAATTGCAGTATTACGCCGATCTTCTGTGAGAGGGTGGTACTATCCCGGTCGAGCCAGCCCGTATTTGAGCTGCAGTTAATTGTTGATCAACTCTACCATAATCAAATTACTTAAGGAACAATCGATTTTTGTATGGTCATAATTATTTGCCCTATATTTACTTACTGGTGGTTGAGCCAAACTGTAGCCAACTGACTGCAGCTCATATTTGGGCTGGCTCGACTGGGTAGCACCACCCAATCACAGAAGTTTGGCGTAAAGTAGCTATTCCACCTGCGTTTCGGACGACGAGTGAAAAAGCCGGAAGACTAACCACCTTATCTCTCTGTCCCACTCCCCTTCAGGTCAGCCTTTGGTATTGCAAGCATCTTTAGGTTACAGTGTCTGCTTAACATCAGGCGGGCCGTACGCTTGTTTACCACCGTAGTAACATAAAGCTTTTTATACCATAAACTGCCTGTGGCTAATCTTATTTGCTGTTTATTTTCAGTACGATTTATTTTTATGAATACAAGGAAAATAAATAATATTTCTTCCGCCATGTAACTGATACTCGTGTTTTGTGAATACATTATTATTCCGTTAACCGAGTTTTGTATGTATTATTTATAGATAACAGCTAAGAACAGATTTATGGTAATGTAATCCGTAAAAGGGCAAACCACGGCCTTCGGAGGCAAGCTCGTTATGAATAAAACAAGTGATGTAGTTCTGACTCGGCAGCCGTTTTTAACTATTCCTTAGCAGATTGTGCAAGCTAATAGTCATACTGCCCAAAACTCAAAAGATACTCAAATGTTTAAGATCCATTTAGCATTTTTTTTTCACCAGACCAACTGTATGATCCCAAACTAATCAACGCTTGTACTTTGGCTACCATACAATGGACTGGGGGCGATCCCAGTGACACCCAGACCAGTGGGTCTAATAGCGACGCTATGCAAAATTGGCAATGCAAACCATTTTTCAGATTTTCTGATGAATCCTTACCAATTCCGCTAAATTTCTGTAAAATAGTCACACATTTTACGCCATTCGTGACGGTTTCACGGAAATTCAGTGGATTCTGCTGGAGGGTCGGAATAATGAATTACTTTTGCAGAATTGCGCTGTGTCGCTATTGTGCGCTGTGTGCAAAAGTGTCGCTATTGGCCCCGCAGGCCAAATTACGAAAAACCTTTACCGAAATTTTCATCTGGCGGGAATCGAACCCGAAACCACCCGATGCAGTGGGCCGAGCAGCCTACGCTCGAACCACTGCGCCAAGCGGTTGTCAAGTGTCAACTTGGAATAATAATTTTGTATCAGTTCTTGACCCCAAAAGTATTTTTAATGTTGTTCAGATTTCAATCACGACTTAGTAAGCGTTTTCGTCTCGTTACTACCAGTTTCTTCAAGTCATATCGTTCCGAGGAATTTCATTAAAACATTGCTATATTGGCTTTCTTCACCGCCTGTTTGGAGAAATACTTGCTTTTATTGCTTTAATTACTGTTTCAGGGGTTGGTAAGAGGGGAAACTATTTTCTTAATTATGGTACTTGATGGCTATGTGACTATGAAGCTGCAAACTCAGATTATTCTGGCGTCTACAAACGTCAAGCTGCTCGCCCGAGCAGTTTTTACGTCTGACCGCATATATATAATGTCATAACTGATTGCTCGGGCGCTTCTGCTCGGAGCTTGTGGATGCACCTTAGGGTGCGTCCACTCGTGTACTCTTAAGAGGAGGGTTCGAAATTTGGTTGATTTTCTATTCTACTTTTTCTTTAAGTAAGTATGTGGAGTAGGAATCTTATATTTAGATGTATGATTTTTGACTATATTATCTTGAGTATCTTTAAATCCAAATCACGATTTGATGAAATTTTCTCGATAAAAAATATTTATGAAATGAGCTCTAATTATTTTCAATTTTCCTTGCTACCACGATGTTTTTACGATTTAGATCACGAAATTATTTCTAAAACATAGCAAATAATGATATCTAAACTACCCTTCAACCATATTTTAACTCATGAAGTAGTTTTTTTTTAATTCAAGTAAATGTGGTTTGGCGCTTACGTTGTTTATTTCCGAGCGCGCGCACAATATCGCCATCTCACATTTTAAGTACTTGAACTAACCATGTCTCTCTCTAACTTTGTATTGTCAGTGTCCGCTCGGACTTGTTCGACGTCGGACCTGTGAAGGATTTTTTAAAAAATATTACGAAAAAATATTACGGTCGTGCCACATTACAGGTACAGTACAGTATTTACAGTCCGCCGACGCCTATGATAAATAAATAAATATCCTTGGAAATTCTTTTACACATGACTACCTGATCCCAAACTAAGCAGAGCTTGTACTATGGAAACCAGATAACTGATATTACTACATATACTACTTGTTGTTTGTAAATACAAACTAAATATACACTTAATTACACCTAGACTCGGGACATGCGGACATGTTCATGCACACAAATGCATGTCCTGGGCAGGAATCGAACCTACGACCTGCACTGCAGCGTGATTTTCGTTTGCTTTTCCTTGTCTTGTGTAATTTCTTTTCATCTCTTGTCATTTTGTGTCATCTCTTGTCATTTTGTGTCATCTCTTGTCATTTCATAGTTATTCGTGTCATTTCTGTAAAAACTCCCTATTTTGCTTACTGTTATATACTTGCAGCATGGTCTTGGGCCGACAGTGGGAATACATTGCTTGTCAAAACAATGGAGTCGCTTTATTGCGTTTGTTGTAGGTATGGATGGGCAAGTAATAAATATATCATACATCAATAAATTATCGTAAAAAATAACATTACAGATATGGATAGGAAAATGTTTGTCCGTCCTATTCAATCTATTATATTATAAACGAAAGTAACTCTGTCTGTTACCTTTTCACGGCTAAACCGCTGAACCAATGTTGATGAATTTTGGTATGGAGATAGACTGGGTCTTGGCGGAGAACATAGGCTACTTTTTAGGGTTCCAAAGGGTGCTAACGGGACCCTATTACTAGGCCTACGCTGTCCGTCTGTCTGTCTGTCCGTCTGTCAGCGCGGGCTGTATCTCACGAACCGTAACAGGTAGAGAGTTGAAATTTTCACTGAATGTGTATTTCTGTTGCCGGTGCAGAACAAATACTAAAAATATAATAACATTTAAAAATAAATATCAAGTCTCAAACTTGATATTTTTGATGTGTTTATTCTACGGTGGTACGGAACCCTTTATGTGCGAGTCCGACGCCTTCAGATCTTATGAATGTTTTCTTGAAATAAATATAGTGTATTTTAAGTAATTAACTGGCCAACCCTCAGGTCCTACCTACCATGTTAGGATCTTTTTCGTTCTAGCGGGTGTAAACCGTGATTTAACGAGTTAATGTGATAATTTTTGTATTTAAATTATTCAATTCAGTGTATTTGTTTCAGACATAGTCCAATATTGATTATTAAAATTATTATAATTTCACAATAAATATAAAACAATAAATAAAAGTAAAATTAAATAAAAAAAAAAATTTTTTTTTTTTTATTTTTCATGTTTTATCATTAAAATACAATATAATATAACATAAATTAAAATAAAATACAATAAAATAAAAACCTACCCCTAATTAAACAAATACCGTCCGCGTGGGATACTGGCTGCATGTCCTCCCTGTATTCAAGCTGTTCCTGTTGTCAAGCGAATTTTTTGAGCAAGGAAAGAGCCAGCCCTCTTGTCACCTGTGGCGGTAACCAGTCTAAGGGTGATTTTGATAGATAAAAAAATAAAGACAAAAAGATAAACAATAAATAAATGCATGGTTAAATCAATAAAATTAATAAAAACTGAAAATTAAATTAAAAATTAAATTAAATATGGTAAAAATAAATATTATGACACCGCTGATGACTTCATGATCGGCATCGAAGTTAAGTACCAAAGTATTCCTTTGCCTACGAAACATGAAAAAGATACTCATATCCGGCAGTCAGTCACTGACACAGAGTATGTACATTTTTACCCGACTACGGTGGGCGGAGGGTTATGATTTTGACCGATATGTATGTATGTTCATCTGCTCCCGTATAACGTCCAAACTATTTGTATCATAATAATTTGACTAATGAGATATCTTTGGACGCGTCTGGATCGTCCGCTGGTTATAGGCTATTATACGATCGAAATATTGTTATACGTATCTATCAGCATATTGTAGGTATCGTTTGTCTTCTTTTGACTTACTTTGTCTTCAGCAATAAAAACAACATAGAAATTAAATTATTTTTTTCAAATACACTCGACATAAAAATCCCATATAAAACGAAAAAAATATATTTGAATATTTTCATCCATTTCAACTATTTTAAAAGGTGCACTGGGACATATTATTTTAATTGTACGAATTAAACAATATTGTTCCTTCAAAAAATAACTATACTATAGTCTACTCCATAGCTGTTCTGTCCTAGCTAAGCGAGAGGGATATATCCTTCGGCAGCTCACGCGACGCTAGCCACACCCCGAAACTAAAATTCATTTTTTTCTTGTATCGTCTTAAGTGGGATTTACACGCGGCAATTTCCGCAGTGCGGTTAGACATAGAATCCTGGATTCCTGAAATCCTGCATGGGATGCTGATCCTGCTTTTGATAGATTTGTTTGCCCAATGTGGCAATCACATTGGGCAAACAAATCTATGGACAATAAGTAGCAACATAAAGTGTTAAGTTAATGTAAATAATACTACACGATTAGTAAATAATTCAGTATTTTTTATTTATATTTTAATTATTGGAAACTATTTGTGTATTTAATGATTTTTAATTATTACATTTTATAATTTTACTTTACCCATATTTTTTTACTGGCAATTATGCAAGCTGGAAGGCGAAATATGGAGGCTCTCTCTTTAAATTCTAACAACCATTATTGTAATAACCCATATTATTAGCAAATAAATGAATTGAATTGAATTCACGGTAAGAAGCTTGCAACTATAAACGGGTCAGCAAAATAATACTAAAAAGTCGTTTGTGGCTTGAAAAGCTTTAATAAGTCCGATGCAGACTGTTTAATAATGTAGTTTGAGAAATCGAGTTTCTATTTTAGGGCCACCGCAGACTTGCTACTTTTAGTTTCGGCGATCGGCGACTTAGTCGCTTTTCGGAAGCTCGATTTAGCGACTGAACGCTACACCCCGCACACTTGCGGATGCCGGTCGCAGCGATTTGTCATGTTGACTACAGGCTACCGGATCTGCACCGGAGCGACTGTGATACTGCGATCGAACGCAGAGAGTCGCCAAAACGCGATGCAGCATCGATACAGTCGCAAAATCGCCGATCGCCGATACTAAAAGTAGCAAGTCTGCGGAGGCCCTTATTCTGACTTTACTTGCCTTTGATTGGTTATCCTTTTAGACTTAAGCGCTTGAAAGCAAAGTTATTACTTTATTCCACTTCGTTCTTTACCAACGAACCAAGAATAAGATTTTGAAACAAATTACTTATACCTAATTAGATAAAGAATTTGAATTAAGTAGTTTAAATAAACGTATTTTTGCTTATTCGAATAAATACCGCCCAATTTTCCTTTTGCATGCGGCTGATGACAGATATCGTTTGTTCCGGCTAATCTCCGAAACAGCTGGACCGATTTTGACGGGACTTTCACTGGCAGATAGGTGATGTTATAAAGAGTAACTTGGGCCACTTTTATTTTAGCAAACCAGTCGCGGGCACAGCTCGTATTGCATAAAATACTACAAAAGACCACCCCTCCCCTTCCCCTTCCTTCTTCCCACTCCTCTTCAGCTCGGGAAAGTGCGAGCAAAGCCTTTGGTATTATAAGCATCTATAGGCTACGGTAACTGCTTAACATCAAGTCGTACACTTGTTTGCCTGTTTTGCTTGTTTTTGTCCTGTAAAAAAAGCAATAAAACAAAACGGGAACAATAAATAAATTGCCACATTCCCAAAACAAGCACTTTATCTCGAAACTCGTGAACACTCTAAGTAGTCATCTTCCCTGAGATCACGTACGCACCTACTTGACCCTGCCTCTGCTAACAAAGTACAACTTCCTAACGAAGTTGCCGAGTATTTCGGCACGTTAATGCTTTTGTTTATGTTTGGGCTCAAATATCGCTCAAGTATTTTAAACTTTCCTCCTTTCGGTGAGTTTTGCTCATCAGATTGTCGGAGTTGCCTGTGATGTGGTTGGGGAATTGATTGGAAAGCCGAGGTGTTTCGAGTTTCAAATGAGGAATTAAGTTGGACTCAAAATATATTATTTATTATCTTCTTCTACGTCGTTAAGCTCTTGACAGAGCGGTCGTGGTCATCATGTAGACCTACTATGGGATGTTGCTCGCCTCACGATCTCTCGCCAGTTGACGACCGCTTGGCGTAGTGGTTTGAGTGCTGGCCATTCGGCTCACTGCATCGGGTGGTTGCGGGTTCGATTCCCGCTTGGGGCAAATTTCGGAAACGGGCTTTTCGTAATTTGCCCTGGTCTGGGTGTCACTGGTATCGCCCCCAGTCCATTGTACGGTACCCATAGTACAAGCCTTGGTTAGTTTCGGACCACACAATTGGTGTGTAAGTCTGGCGATATTTATTTATTTGTCCCTGTTGGTGCTGGCTATGGTGTATTAATGCAAGGTCTGGTGTATGCACCAGACCCTTGCATGAATGCACCAGATGCAATGATTTGTAATGATTAATCATTGTTCCCAGTCCATTTTGCAAGTTCAAATAGTTTGACTTATTGACTTTATTGGATTCTCATAGACATGAGATATTTAATAAAAATAAAAACGCAGAGGCATTCCATAAACAAAAACTGCAAACACGTATCTCAGTAATCTTGCATACCATTTGTGGAGTAACTAAGCAAAGAACTAAGCTTCCGTGCAGTGCAAATCCCTTGTTAGTCGCCGAACTAAATTGGCCCCTGTGACAATTTTAACACTGCGCTTCTGTGAGGGAAGATGAAAATAAAAGAACGACTGTTTTGGGTTCCGTATCAATTTCAAATGTGATTAATATTCCGCTGGATCCATTGATGTATTATTTTAGCAGATATGGTGCCTCCTCACATTGCAATCACTAGACTTTAGCTACTTTAGCAGCGGACTAGTACCTACATGCAGCGAATCTTACACATCGGTTATCGCACTCGCAATTTGATGCATGTGATTGACAAATTCATCAACATCATCAGCCTATTGCTGTCCACCACTGGACATAGTCCTCCCACAATGCACGCCACTAAGCTCGGTCTTCAGCTCTTTGCATCCAGTTTTTGCCAGCCACCTTCCGCAGGTCTTCACTCCATCATTCAATAAAAATCGTAAATTTGCTGAAAACTTCATCACTTTTTCAATACCGTAGCTGTCATCAACCGCATTGTTCCAATAAAGTTAATGTACGGAACACTGCTAAAAAAAATGCATATACCTAGAGTCGTTCGGGGAGCGTCCGTCGGTGCAAAACTCCGCTCGCCTCGCTTTACATCCGAATGGGTTTTCCGTTTGATTTGATAGAGAACGGGGACTGTTGCTGTGCGGTGTGAGTTTCATGTTTACTACCCGTTTTATTAGCTGTGGACGTTTGTGAGATCTAATAATTGCTTACCAAAGATTGTTAGTTAATAATAATAATAATATCCTGGGACATTTTTTACACACGGCTACCTGATCCCAAACTAAGCAGAGCTTGTACTATGGAAACCAGATAACTGATATTACTACATATACTACTTTTTTATTTGTAAATACATACTTAATATACATATACACCCAGACTCCGGACATACAGACATGTTCATGCACACAAATGCATGTCACGGGTAGGAATCGAACCTACGACCTATTAAATATTAATTATTATTTAATTTGATTTCGGAACACGTAAATTTAAGTTTCAAAAACTAATTTGTGATATACTAAGAGCCGCCACATACATACGGAATTCCGAATCGGAATCCCGTTTCGAAATATCGAATCGGTGTTTCCGAACGCGATACGTACATACATTTGGATGGATTTACTGCGTTCGGAATCACCGATTTGATAATTCGAAACGCAATTCCGTACGGAAAATTCCGTATGTATGGGGCGGGGTTTAATAAATGTATACACACCTCAACGGATGACGTCACACTTCGGAACTGTCACCGGTACGGAACGGACGTCTCCGGTGTTTTGTGTACACCTATTTACTGAATTCTGTTTTGATTTTCCCAATAACCTGAGATCGAATCTCGAGACATCACATAATTTATAACGATAGATAAGTAGATTGGTGGTAGAGCCAAGCTGTAGCCAATTGACTGCAGCTCATATATGGGCTGGCTCGACCTGGGTAGTGCCACCCTCTCACAGAAGATCAGCGTTACGTAGCTAATACAGCTGCGTTTCGTACGATGAGTGAGAGAGTCTATCCCACGTGCGAGCGATGCCATTGGTATTGCAAGCATTTATAAGTTACGGTAACTGCTTAACATCAGGCGAGCCGTACAGTTGCCGCCACACATGTACATATAATACTTATACGTGCTTATACCATAATGTACAGAATTCCTAGCCTTCACTTCTGATCCTATTTTCCATTTGTTCCTATTTATATCCCACACCCCAGTCCTTTTGATTGCTTTGACGCATCAAATTAAATTACTAAAATCCAAACGCGAAAGAAAATATATTTCTCCCCCGGGATTTCTCTTGCCCGTATGTTTATTTACAGCTTCCCGGCTACAATTTCATGATATATATCAGAAATAAAATATCATATTTTTCCCTTTACTAACGCGAGTCTATTTGGTAGGTCGTTTGATGATTTTTGGAGGGATTTGTATGTTTTTGGACTTGCCCCTATATTTATAGAGTTATTATGGACTTACACTGGTATTACAAATCGCTTTTGTTCCTAGAAATGCTTTTTAAAACCTTTGTAACCTGGCTAAAGATCTCTATAAATTTGACGGTATCTTTGTAATTGGCGGCGTCTTCATCAGGAGCATGCCTCGCGCGAGCACTCACTTTTGACGTCGGAACGCATAGACGTAATGTCATAATAATGAGTGCTCGGGTGAGGCATGCGCGCCATATGGACACATCTATTGTATTGTATCTATGTGACTATGTAACGGATTGCTCGGCCATACATTTTTATGTCTAGAGTGTTGTTGGCTCGCCCTTTGGCTCACCCGAGCATGTGACTGAGGCTGTCGAGCGTGCCGCGCGCAGCATGTGAGCGAGCAGCCTCGCGCGGCATACGCCAGTTACTTTTTCTTTCATTATATATCATAAAAAGCAATGGTAGCCGATCGGTTAAGCACGCGTCTTGCGGGCTTAAGGTCCTGGGTTCAAACCCTGGCTCGCACCTCTCGATTTTTCGAAATCTATGTGTGACTCATAACTTTAATATGATTATCACTTCCTTGCGGTGAAGGAAAACATCGTGAGGAAACCTGCATGTCTTTAGACATGTGAAATCCACCAACCCGCACCGGGCCAGCGTAGTGGATTATGGCCAGAATCCCCCTCGCAATTAGGGGAGGCCCGTGCCCAGCAGTGGGACGTTAAAAGGGCTAAATTATTATTTTTATTTTTTATTTATATATCAATCAACAATTGATGAACAAATATTACATTCAGCAATTACATTATCTCTCTATCTAATATTATTAGTAGATTCGAGACATGTCACGTGATACCTGCCTCAATCTGCTAATGCAAGTACACGGTATGACATCGCATGACAGGGTACCGCTAATGGCAATTTGTGATTTAATTACTCTACCTATTATGATAGAGATCATTTGAATTATAATGGTAGAGTACGTAGGTTGTTAATGACGCTGCTCATATCGATTGACCGAACGATGTTTACTTAGCAAGAAATGCCACGTGTTCTGACTGTGAATTTTCATAGAAATTAGTATGGACAAGTATTGAACTGATGACTCTATCAAAAACTGAAAAGATCTTGCAAGTTCAACAGAACTCAACTAACTGTAGGAAAACAAAACACTGGTGGCAAATTTTATCTTTTTAAAAGTATCCAATATTCGATCAGGATGAAGGAAATAGTTTGTGTAAAAAAAACACAGAATTTTAAATTTCAAATTTACACCGGCATTCAATCGGCAATGTCGTCCAGTAGCACCACTGAGATGAGCGAGGATTGAGCAAAGCTGAGCGAGGTATAAAGATGTAAAGAGTTCGGCTAGTACAGCTACTGTATGTTTAAATATTAATTTTGAGTTAAGCAAATTACTTTGTTGCCACATTTAATACCAACATTATGAAACCGGTAAGCACCGGACGGATGGATGGACTGGATGATCTTATAAGGGTCCCTCATACTAGCTACGGAATTCTAAAACATCGAAGTATAGATAGAGTATAGATCGATAAGGCAGTCGTGTATTAGGTATGTACCATTAATAAAACTAGAGATGGGTTGTACTAGGTAAATTTGGGACTAGGTGCACCTATTCCTAGTATTTAAAAATACGTGATCCAAACACCTGTTCCACCTATTCCACCTAGTCTCAAGTATTATCGGCTATGGTTCGCGTACTTAGTCCTTAAATCCATAATAGGACTCGATACATGAGTTCAAATGGGGACAAAAACTGCCTTTTGCTCACTTCAGATGTCGCTATTGCTTACAATATGTCATTCTCCATAGTAATTATGTAAACAAACTTGTTTAGATTAAAATTATTCCATAATATATTGATTGCGTTGTCACGCTCTCGCAGTACGGTACAGTACTTGGTGCGTCAGTGGACGTGTTGAGCGCTAATACTAGGTGAACTAAGTACTGTCAAAATTGGAACAGGTGCCACCTGGTCTCGTAAAATACCTAGTTCTAGTAAATACGACTCACCTCTAAATAAAACCGAATAATTTTTACCTCACGCAAGCGAAGCCGTACGAAGCTGTGCGAAGCCAAATATATCTTCGCTCGAGCGCTCCGAAGCTACATTTACGAAGGTTCCATCTTGCGTCGCTGAATCCATTACCATTATTATGCATATTGGAAGACTCCCGAGCGGCGTGTAATCTATTTTTCCCTCATACAATTATTGTTGGGGACCGCGTTTCATGAAGTTATAACTGGATATTGAAAATTTAAAGCGACAGAGGAAATATGGGAGCATTAGCAGGTGTGATGTTGAGCATTTTGGTGTAACGACGTAGTTACTACCAACTTCGGGTGGCTAAAAAGGGACATTAGCGTATCGTTCCCTTCTGATCGTATGGTTAGTGGCTAACCTGTGTCAGAGTTGTTCAAGCCGCCTCTAACATGGCTTAAAGACTGACAATAATTGGAGACAACTTTATACATGCTCTGGTGGAATGGTCACCTATCTTTGACTAGCCAAGCGTTGCTTATCCTCCAATCGTGATTATCTCCAATAGTGATTACAGCTGGCAATGAGCCCATTAGCGTATAGCGTATTAGTAGGATGCTCAGATTGTTTCGACAGTTTTAAGAAGACAGTAGCTATTAATAATAATAATAATAATAATAATTTTTTTTTTTTTTTTTTTTTATAGGACTGCGGTGGCAAAAAAGCGTACGGCCCGCCTGATGTTAAGCAGTTACCGTAGCCTATAGATGCTTACAATACCAAAGGTATTGCTCGCACATTGCCGACCTGAAGGGGAGTGGGATGGAGGGAGGGGAGGGGGGGTGGGCTTACGACTCTCTCACTCATCGTACGAAACGCAGCTGTAATAGCTGCTTTACGCCGATCTTCTGAATATCAGCCATTAGTGTCCCACTGTTGGGCAAAGGCCTCCTTCCATTTCTTCCACTTCTCCCTGTCGTGGGCCATACCTGACCAATCCCTTTCAAAGGTGTCCAGTTCGTCACGCCATCTCCCTCTGGGCCTGCCGCGTGCCCGTCTTACATTTTGTAGGATCCATTCGGTAGCTGATTTGGCCCAAAAGGTGTTAGGCATGCGGCAGCCATGACCAGCCCAGTCAAATTTAAGCTTGGCGGCTTTTTGGCCCGCATCGGAAATTCGCGTTCGAGAGCGCAGTGTGTCATTTCTTACGCGGTAGCTATTAAATAATAAGAAAAATGTTGACTTGATAGGTACTGAGGTGTTATTATAGATTTCCATGGCAAACAAAATATAAAGATAGTTGAATATTAAACTAATAAAAGCACTAATCATTACAAAAAGCTCCAGAAAATTCAATAGCCAATTTCCTTCCAAGACGTTTCCTGACCAAAATATATTAGCGCAAACCCAAAACAAGGGGAGAATTTTAAACAAAAAGCCTTTAGTATAAATACTAAGCAACAAAATCCGAAGCGGGCAATCCACTTACGAATATTGTTCCTTTCCAGTAAACAGGTTTTTAATTTAACATCAAAAATAAATTACTGGCCCGAGATTAAATTGAAACGCCAGTAGGCTTATTCCTTCTTTCTTGCCAATGAATAAATTAGCATTTTATCTAAATGCGCTATCTCTTTAAAAAGTGCTTTCGGGACATTCCGGGGCATAAAGGAAATTGTGCTGTGAACGGAGCCGCTTTCAATATAACGTCTTAGAATATTTTCTGGGTATAAATCAGTTCTCGCTGCTAGGCTCGATTCATTCGGCTTTGAATTTAATCTTGGATAAAATAAAAGATAACGCTTTTTGTGACCGTTTGTTGGGGAAAGTGCGAGCGGCTCGATTTAAGAATTTGACAATAAAACGGACGTTAGATTTGCTTACTGTTTACATAAACAAAAATGTAATCAGATTCTTATCTGCGTAAATAAATGGAAATGTGGATGAAATCTAATACGATCACCTTCTAGAACAGTTTATGTTCAGAGTGCCTAAAACTAAAAATGTCTAGTCAACCCTTGGCGAAAATAGTTCTAATTTTGAAAACAAGTGAAGTTCGCTTCGATTTTTTATACAAAAATATGAATCTACAAAATACAATACAAAAATAAATCGATAGCAAAAAAATCGAGAACCATCGAATACCGTAATCTCGATTCCAATTTCGATTCGATTTACGACTCGTTCCGCGGCGGTATCAGAAAGGGGCGTCAACTAAACGCTATCGTATCGAGTGATCGTATCCTTAACAGATTCTCGATGCCGGCAGATTGCGGCTGCCGGCGTAATGTGTGTATCTGCACTCTTTCAATACACACGGAGTTATCGTTTGTGGAGCATAGGAAAAGAAAATATTTGTTAAAAAAACTGGACAAGTGCGATTAGGTCTCATGCCCTGAGGGTTTCGTACAAACTTTTTAGGAGTATAATTTTAAAAACGCTGAAAATGTTAATATTTTTATTTTTAGCAGCCTTAATACAAATTTTCATGTCTGCAGCTTCAGAAAAATTGGGTCCCCCTTTCAAACTTCAACCTCCTATTTTACACCTTTGGGGGCGAAATTTTCAAAAACGCTGAAAATGTTATTTTTTATTTGCGATAATTTGCGACATTTTATTTTTTAGTATATATTCATTGGGTGCGTCTATATGAGGCGAGCTGCCGTGCTGGAGCCATCAATCAGTTATGAAATTATGTCGATACGTTCTACTCGCCTCATATAGATAAACCTATTTACCCCGTCTTCACGCCCCGAGTTATGTACGATATCAGACGTCAAAACGGATTGCCCGGGTGCGCCCCTCCGCTCATGTAGACGCACCAATTTAGGTCTGATAACCAGGATGACTTTTATTCAGCTCTTGCTCAGCCACCTTAGCTGTCGTATAACCCACAACCTTCGGGTCGAACATAAATATTTGAATACCTACCACAGTAGGCGGATGTCGGCTGTCGGAAAATATACACCGTAAGGGCGGTATTTTTGAGAGAAAATCTTTAAATCACGGTACTTTGTGTAATGTTGCGTACATACGTACTGAATATACCATAATATGATATGTAAGTAGTGCAAGTTAGGCAATACTATTGTTACAATACTAGAATACAATACTTTAGTTATTGACGGGCCCGTTAGCGTGGTTGGCGTGATGGCGCCTTTCACGCTGCAGGTTGTAGGTTCGATTCCTACCCGGGACATGCATTTGTGTGCATGAACATGTCTGTATGTCCCGAGTCTGGGTGTAGATGTATATTAAGTATGTATTTACAAATAAAAAAGTAGTATATGTAGTAATATCAGTTATCTGGTTTCCATAGTACATACAAGCTCTGCTTAGTTTGGGATCAGGTAGCCGTGTGTACAAAATGTCCCAGGATATTATTATTTATGTATTATTTTAGCAGATATGGTACCTCCTTACATATAAATAACTACACTTAGTCTCAGCGCACCACTACAGGCAGCGAAATTCACACATCAGGGGCCCTACCACCACCTGTTATAGCAGTATTGTTTTAACGTTTCAGCGCCTTTTTGTGCAATGACGTACCTTATTGTCATGACAATAAGAAACGTCATTGCACAAATGGCCGCTGAAACGTTAAAACAATACTGCTATAACTGGTGGTGGTAGGGCCCCAGTTATCTCACTCCCAATTTGACAGTCAACTTGAAGGCAATTTGTTGCGTATTATTCACCAGAAAATGAGTTTCAACATTATTTTCCGCGTACTATGTCCATGGACTCCGTTTAGTCGGACCAACTATTTTAGACAGTCGCGTATCTTCTTCTATCTTAGTCTTTGGCAGAGGGGAACGCTTATTGGCAGTCAAGTCCCGATACAAAATAAAAGAAGTTCAATAAGTCACACGTCACTTTAAAGACTCTTATACATCATGGCAGTAACAAATGACGTCACACAATCGCAGATTGAAGTGGATATTTCGCAGAACATCTCCCGCGAGCGACCGCCGGGTGACGGTTGAAATAGCTGAATAGTTTTCAAGATCTGCGGAATTTGGCACAAGGCATGGGAAGTATTGCACAAAATCTGATAAATAAAATATTGATGGTAGAGGCAAGCTGTAGCCAATTGACTGCAGCTGATATACGGGCTGACTCGACCAGGGAAGTACCACCCTCTCACCGAATCGGCGTAAAGTAGCTATTACAGCTACGTTTTGTAGATGAGTGAGAGAACCGGAAGCCCAACCTCCCTTCTTTTTGTAAAATAATAGTAGCCCTTGTTACTCCTTATAACATCAGCTACAGGACGGTGAAAGTCCCGTCAAAATCAGTCTAGCCGTTTCGGAGATTAGCCGGAACAAGCATACAGATTAAAAATGTATAACTGCTTTTTTGTTATAAGTACCGTATAACTTTCAAAATCTGTTATTTTGGCAATAAATAGACACTTCAATTTTATTTATTTGTATTTATTGTAAAAAAGTTTTTTCTTATTCTATCCTTTTTTCTCTCACTCTCTCATCACTTATGCTATGGTAAAACGATATCTTGAACATATCTCTTTGATATATAGCCGCAATGCCGCGGCAAACTGTTAACCATCCCGGTGTTGTGTTACCGTAATGTTACAATTTTCTCGGTAAATGCTGTTACTCTGTTACCTTGTATGACCAGCCCGCCAAGTGGCTACATCTACAAGCGTTTCTACAAATCGCTACGGTTCATGTATGGAAATGGCATAAGTCACGTGATCTACTTATCGATCTGTACTTGGCTAGGGGGGCTGGAACCCAAGTCTGCTAACTATCAGCCATTGGAAAACCATTGGTCTGGAATATTATATTGTCGTAGATCGTAAATTCTCGTTATAGCCTTCAATATGACAATCAACTTACAGGCATTTTGATGCGTATTATTCACTAGAAGATGAGCCGTCTGAGTAATACGGACATGTTTTTGACATTATTCTCCGCGAACTACTAAGTCGTACTGTGTCCATGGACTCCGTTTAGTAGAACACAATTTTGGACAGTCACGTTTCCCTCTCTTTGGTGATGACTGCATCCTGAGCTTATTTTGTCTAAAAACAACAATTGCTTTATTTATGCAATTCCACGATTCTTTCCTTTTTAAACCGACTTCAAAAAGGAGGAGGTTTCTCAATTCGACCGTATATATTTTTTTTTTTTATGTGTGTTCGCGGATAAGTTCGTCGTTTATGAACCGATTTTGATGATTCTTTTTTTGTTGGAAAGGAGATATCCCAGCGGTGGTACCATGATAAGGAAACCAGGATCTGATGATGGCATCCCAGATAAATCGAGGGGAACCTTCGAAAATCGTAGGAGCGACTAGTGCGTTTGTAATTTTTTTCATTCAGTATTTTAAAGCACTACTATTTCATGAAGGTCTGGAGTCGATCTGATGATGGAGCCGAAAGACAGTCGAGGGAACTCCTCAACGATTTACAACAATTACCTGGTGTTTGGGCTTGATTAATTTGTATTGATGAGAACTTTACACCTAGATGAGTTGTGACTGTCATTAGGGGTCTGATGATGAAGACGAAGGACAGTCAAGGGAACTCCTCAACGTTTTACAGTAGCTACCTTGTGTTTGTGCTTGATTAATTTGTATTGATGAGAACTTTACACCTAGATGGATTGTGACTGTCATTAGGGGACTGATGATGAAGACGAGGGACAGTCAAGGGAACTCCTCAACGTTTTACAGAAGCTACCTTGTGTTTGGGCTTGATTAATTAGTATTGATGAGAACTTTACACCTAGATGGGTTGTGACTGTCATTAGGGGACTGATGATGAAGACGAGGGACAGTCAAGGGAACTCCTCAACGTTTTACAGAAGCTACCTTGTGTTTGGGCTTGATTAATTAGTATTGATGAGAACTTTACACCTAGATGGGTTGTGACTGTCATTAAGGGTCTGATGATGGAGTCAAAAGACAGTCGAGAGAACTCCTCAACGATTTACAGCAATTACCTGGTGTTTGGGCTTGATTAATTTGTATTGTAGAGAACTTTACACCTATATGGTTTATAAGTGCCATTACAGGTATGATGATGGAGACCATAGACAGTCGAGGGAATTCCTCAACGATTTACAGCAGTTACCTTTTGTTGGGCTTACTTCATACGGTTCAATATGCCAAAATGTTCATTGGTATGGCGCCACTAAAAATCGTGAAATAAAATTATTTTTATAAAAAAAAACAAACCGACTTCAAAAAAACCTGGAGCACTAAAAAGCCTGAAATAATATTTATATTACTACCTCTGCCTACCCCTTCGGGAAAACCAGACGTGATGGTGTGTTATCGAGTATTTGGAGTCGGTGCCAATCTTGGTATGCCAAGTCTACCTACTATAAAAGTAAGAAGATAAATTGGCACCGACTCCAAATACTAGATAACACACCATCACGTCTGGTTTTCCCGAAGGGGTAGGCAGAGGTAGTAATATAAATATTATTTCAGGCTTTTTAGTGCTCCAGGTTTTTTTGAAGTCGGTTTGTTTTTGTACTTACAACTAAAGGCAAAAGAAGTTATGCAAATAGCAAGTTTTGTAAACCATTTGTATACAACTTGTAAATTCGACGCCACAAAGACTGCGATATGGAAATTAAACATCAAAATCTGCTTATGAAAATACAAACAGCTGGGGTTGTGAAAAAAACACAGTCACTAGTGATGCTATGACAATAATGGACTGAAAATCGTAAACTCGAATATTCAGCGAAGAGATGACTATTCCTAGGTTTTCTTTTATGTTGCTAAGGTGGTAAAAAAAGCGTACGGCCCAGCTGATGTTAAGCAGATACCGTAGCCTATAGACGCCTGGTTGGGCTTCCGCTCTATCACTTATCGTACGAAACACAACTGGAATGGCTACTTTACGCCGATCTGTTGTCAGAGGTACTTACTGTATATGAACTGCAGTCATTTGGCTACAGATTGGCTCTACCACCAACACAATATTTTATTGTTTTTTTTTTAAAATATACCTATTTTTTTTAAGTTCCGCAAATTTTATTAAAACCCTCAATGCTAAAAAGATCTGTCAAAGAACTCCCTTAAAATAATCGACTGAAGTCGCATCTCTACAACAGACCTTATGCATGCTAAAATATTCAAGCTCTAGTAACGACGTCTTCAGCATTATTAATGTTCGATTGTAGAAGAGAATATTCTAAAGAGTAGGATTTTTGTGAAGACGGGCGAAGTCCGGATATAATGGTAAGCTTTAGGATATAGTCTTGGATATGAGGGAAACGTGATGTGTTAGGATTTCAGAATGTTTTATGAGAAAACTTTTCAGTAAGATCCATTATTTCTGAATGATTGGTTTTAAATGAATTAAATAACTGATACACGAGGGATTATTGGTACGTGAAGTGTCTGTTCTATATATTATTCTTTGGTTTTGTTGCCTACCGAGCCTCCGAAGATTATCTAATAAAGTATCATGGTGACACTATAATTTATTCATAGATTAAAAAGGTAAAATATATGTATATTAATATTATTCCAAATTTAAAATAAACACAGCTTCACTCCCAAAGACCAATTAATTAAAGTAAAGACACATCAAACGTTTCGAGTGTACATAAGTACCGACATATTGGCAATGCAAATAGGGTTGTCAATGTTTGCCGAGCGAAAGTGAAATTTCGCTGTGTCGGTAAATTATAACGAACAATTTCGTGCGCTGTTATTTTTTATTTTCTCAATTATGGGCACCATGAAAAATATTCTGTCATTTTGTACCTGTTTGTTCCGCGTTCCACATTACTTTTCATGTTGATTTAATTAAAACTGCCACCCTTGATGTCTGTGTTTTGTGAGTGATGCGATCCGCGTGGTGTGGCTCTGGTCTGAGCACAGACCACTTGATGCACTAGATCAGGTGGACATAGGAATGCTTTTGTAATTTAGCCTGGCTTTAATGTTTCTGAAATATTTATGCGTAGTTGTCGTTCGGAGATTTTAGTAGAAAATAACATGTCATGCACACTCATCTTTGCTATTAGTATTAAGACGGTAGCGGCCAGCATTGTGAAATATGTCCTGAAAAGCTGAACACTATGAATTATTAAAGTAACACTCAACAAAAGAAGCGTAAACTCCACGAAGACGGTATAGATCAAAAGAAAACTTCCCCAATAAAAAAGTATGATGAATGACAAAATAGTTGGGCAAAGATTAATCCTCACGACAACACGCGATGACTAGCCATCCGTCTGACAAATTGATACACGAGGATTCGCCGGTCATTCAGACCGAGGCTTTGTTTCTGATGGCATTTATTATTTGTCGTGGCGGAACCCCTCTTGTTGATATTCTTCACAAACGGATATTAATATTGAGAACTCACGGCTGTGGTATTTGGTCAACATTCAGTGATTTCAAATTTGGAACGACAGTGAATCTGAAAGCAAAAAAATCAAAGTCTATGACTGGAAGTTCATTCGAATTTTAAATTAAATGCAAAGAATACAAAGGCAGAAGCGACAGTCATTTGAGTAGAAACCATGAAGCTCGTAGATGCAAGAGGCGGAAGACCGTGACGTGAGAAGTAACTGCAGCTAAATTGTCCAAGACGGGATAAAATTAGAAGCATTTACAGTCTTAACTCTGACTCGTGTCGTTAATTCCTGGTCTTCTTCTTCCACGCTCTCGACCTAAGATGTCTAAGAATATTAGAAGCGACAGAAATTCTGACACAAATAAAATTTGTTTCCTAACATTTTTATTCGTATGTCACGGCGTCGAGCGTGATGCTATTTACGTTTTCCTTTATTACGTCCCCCATTGTGCGTTGAATTGACGGCGATTATAACAAATTATTATCCGCCCTCCGTTCATTAAGGTTTCTCAGTACATAAAATTTGTTTTATTTAATCTTTTCATCGCGTATTGTGAGCTCTAAAAACAATTGTGGAAATGTTTCTTTATTGTTTTATTCTAGGGTACACGCTTGGTATAATTATCATTAGACATTATGATTACAGAAACGTGACACTTTTTGTCACGCGACAGCCAGCAATGTAAGTCTCTGAACATTAAATTTTCATTCAAATCGGAATTACTCATTATTTTACAAACGTTATATTTGACGGGCGCCTACTTGGCTCGGTGGAGTAGTAGACCTAAATACTAAGTGCCATCCCTAAAACATGTGACATTCATTTTAGGTGAGAACACCAACAATTTTAAATTCAGTTCTTAAAAAATAAATTATCTTTGACAATGAAAACACAGCGACGAACTACCACAAAGCAACTAGAACCTATTTTAATAAACCTATTCCAAAATCAAAATAACTAAGTTCTATTTCAACGAATAGACAAAGGGTCCAATGAGGGTTCCGACCATTGATGTATAAGTTTAGCAGATATGGTACCTAACATCGCTATCACTAAATATGCACTCAGTCACTAAACACGCAGCGAAATCTACACATCTGTTATTGCACTCGCAATTCCACAACTAACTTATTAAATACATAGGAAGGCGTTTTGATGCTTATTATTCCCCAGAAGATAAATCGTGTTGGAAATACCAGCATGTTTTCAACATTTTTTTCCACGAGCGACTGAGTCGCACAGCCTTTTTTATAGGGACTAGGCCCGCCACACATTCCCATCACTGTTACTTTTGTAAGCTAGGATCAACAATGGTGTCCAACTATGTCGCCAAGGTTTGACCATCAACGATTCCCGGGGAAAAGCTAAGTCACAAGCTAGTGTAAGTAATATGTTTCCCAATTTATTTATTTATTTTTATTTTTGTAGGTACACCGCTGACTTCTACCCTGTTTAGAACACGAAATATTTTTCATCCATAGGTTGTCTGGAAGAGATCGCACCTTGCGATAAGATCGCCCACTGTTCACTGTTTTTTGTTTCTTATTTTTGTTTGTCATTTTGTTTATGAATTCACATGGTGTACAATAAAGTGTTATCTATCTATCTAGTGGCACCGTGTCTCTGGACTTTGTTTAGTAGACAATCTATTTTGGACAGTCACATATCCTCCTTCTTGGTAATATCTTTGGTTTCTAGCTAATTAATCTACCGGCATCCGTCGGGCCCAGCATTAACATACCAATTTACATACATTGTTATTGTCTCAAATTATAACGTTCTATTGAGAGTAACGAGATCTGAATGGAAGTTCGTGAATTAGGAAGCCGGAACTTGAGGGAGTTGGGAATAATACCCAGTGTATATACCTATATAAGAAGTGTGTTGGGAATAATACCCTGTGTATACCTATGTCAGTACAATTTGGAGCGCGCTATAAATTAGTTTGGAGTTAGACCGTTGTGACTTGGTTTTGGACTTGCTTAGATTATCTTGAACACACATTGTATTTTAGAAGATATGATACCTCCTCACATTAAAATCACAGAAGGAGACAAGTGGCATGAACGCTAATCGAATAGAATAGAATAGACTTCACAATGTATGGAAATGTCAAACATATAGCCGCTATGCAGATCAACAACAAGTTGCTATGTAGATCACGTGACTTATGTCATTTCCATACATGAAGCGTAGCGATTTGAACGAACGCTTGTAGACGTCAGCCACTTGTCTAGCCCTTCTGGACTTGGCTTCCACTTACCATCAGGTGGACCGTCTGCCAGCGTGCCATCCTTGGCTATAAAAACTTGTGCTCAGCGTACAACTACTTGCAGTGAAATTGACACATCTGTTATCGCCATGTTAATTGTTAATTCTATGGTTATCGCAATTCATCAATTGACTTAAACGCGTTTTGATGCGTATGAGCCGAGAAGATCAGAAGATGAGCCATATTAGCTATACAGACATGTTTTCACCATTATTTTCCGCGACTGTAGCCTAGGGGCGAACACGTTGGGCTAGCAATCAGAAGGTCCCAGGTTCGATACCCGGTGGGGCATGCACCAATGGATGAATTTTCATCTATGTGCATAATTTACAGTTCGCTTACGGTAAGGGAAAACATCGTGAGGAAACCTACCTATCCCTCGGGATTAGGTAATAGTCAGTTCCTGTATACACGGCGGCAAGGTTCATCACCTGTCACGTTGGGTTCTGACCATCTGGTGAAACGTGGGCTTTGAGTTGACTTAATACCTCCAAAATGTGGTGGTGTATGGCCACTCAAGCCTCTGACTACACCCAAATGGGGATAAAAGTCGTGACGTTATATTATTATTATTATTTTCCGCTTGGCGCAGAAGTTCGAACGTAAACCGGTCGGCTCTCAGTAGGCCTACAGGAACATGTCATTTTTCCGGGATAAAAAGTAGCCTATGTTCTGCCCCAAGGTCATGTCTATCTCCATACCAAAATTTATCAAAATTGGTTTAGCGATTTAGTCGTGAAAGCGTAACAGACAGACAGAGTTACTTTTGCATTAATAATATTGGACACTGAAAATAATGTTGTCATCACTTCTACCAAATGGTTCGATTGTTTTTCATCGCATCAATCTCCTTGGACCAGGGGGCTTACCACAAACTCTTATCACGATTCAATTACAGGAAAGCTTTAACGTTTCAGCGACTTTTTGTGCAATGACGTACCTTATTGTCATGACAATAAGAAACGTCATTGCACAAATGGCCGCTGAAACGTTTATACAAAACTGCTATGAGAGGTGGTGGTAAGCCCCCTGGTCTCGTTTGGAAGCAACAAATCGTTATGGCCGACATGTTTATTGTGGCTGCCGGGTCAACCCGAGATCGATAGCCTGAGACTGATAGATATTGTACTCTGTGTTTTATTGGTTCGTAGGAAAACGAGACGAATTGAGTGGTTGATAATGTTCTTATTATACCTACGCGTTCTCATATGAAAAAGATTATTCTTAGATAGTATATGAAATAGAATAGGGAAGATGATAGGCCATCTCATAACATGACACCTAATTAATTAGGTAGTTATTAAAAAGTAAAGATAGTCAAAACGTAAACAACACCTCCCCCCTTCCCCGCCCCCCGCTCCCCTATCCCATTCTCCTTCAGGTCAGCAACGGGCGAGCGACGCTTTTGGTATTGTATGCATCTGTAAGCTAGAGTTATTGCCTAACTTCAGGCGAGTCGTACGTTTGTTTGCAACTTCAGTCACAAAAAAAACGTGGAAAAGGAAGATTACATTTACCGGAGATCAACAAAGGACCGACAAAGGATGTGAGCCTCTTACCACACACATACAGTACCTTTGACATTAATTTCTAACATTCATCAAACCAGTATGAATTTAAAATAGATAATAGATCTAAGAAACGTATACGTCGCAACGTAATACGGTAATACGTCACGCGATTGTGAATCCCGTATCAGCAGGCACATCGCGTGCGGCGGCAGCCGTGAATAGCGATACGTGACCCGCTCGAAGAGATTCGGTCATGAATATGAACGTCAAATAATAGGACGGTGAAATACTGCTAATGATAATGTAGCTTAGCTTGTGAAAGGAGGCTTGAGTATTTTTTTTATTGTGGTATAAATCCGTATATATAGGAATGAGAATTGTTATTGACCCATCGTAAATTAATATAAGTACAATTCGTATTTATTAACTAGCTGTGCCCGCGACTCCGTCCGCGTCCAGTCGGTGAAGCCCTTAAATATAATTTTGTCTATCGTCTAATCTGTATTACGTCAGTCTGCATCAGTCTGAGTTCGTCTGTCCGTGGCTGTCTATATTTACCAGTCTATACCAGTAAGGTGGTAGAGTCTGACCAGTAAGGTGGAGATCGGCATTCAAGTAGCTAATTTACCTTCGTTTCGTATGATGAGGGAGAGAGCCGGAAGCGCAACCCAGCCACCTCCCCGTCCCCGTCCCCTCCCACTAACCCCACTCCCCTTCAGGTTGGAAACGTGCTACCGATGCCTTTGGTTGCAAGCATCTATAGGGTACGGTAACTGCTTAACAACAGGTGGGCCGTACGCTTGCCTGGCGCCTTAGTTGTATAACAAAAGTTTGACTTTATTTGTCTGTGTGTATCAGTTTAGCTGTAAGTATCTGTCTATCTGAATCGGTCTGTCTGTAATCTATCGGTAGGTGAGTATCTCTGTCTGTACCAGTCTATCTGTATCCGTCTATCTATATCTGTAGTTACTCACAGTATCACGACTGAGCGGTTGGACTCCAGAGCTCAATGTTTAAGTTTGTACTTGATACCCATGTTCCTTATTTAAAATGAGTGAATGCTCCAGACTCACGGCTTAGATAAGAGTCACTTCGCAACATCGTGCTTAAAAAGTTAGAGTCCGGAGTTTATCGTCTAAGTCAATAGGCCTAGGAGGGCACTTATAAGTAGTCATTTTACATGTTTTCCTTAAATTCTAGCGCCGGATCGGAAACGCGACCTCGCCTGAGAAGTTTCTATTTGATACCCACATTGCTAATTCAAAGTTAGCAGGTCCTCCAGATTTATGTTTTAAGCAGGCAGTTACCCAGCAGCATCATTCCTGAGGGGTTGGAGTTCAGAGTTCAATGTCTATGTTTCTATTACTACTTAATTCAAAATCAGCAGGTCCTCTAGACTTACTTCTTAGGTAGGTAGCTTCCCTACGGCATTAGTACTGTGGAGATGAATTCCAGAGTTAACGTCTAAGATTCCGCGTGATACAAAGATAGCTTAATGTTTTAATGTTTTTTATACGTAATTAGGAATAAAAAAACTAAATTTCTTGAAGCAAGGAAGATATTAAATTTTGACATGTGGTGCAAGGCAGGTTTTGTCTGATTTTAAGTATAGCGACATCTAGTTAAGAAAAACGAAACTTAAGATGGTAGAACGCAGCAATAAAATATTTATTATTATTATTAAAATTAAGATTATGTATTCCAAATAGTGTCGGATCACACACAACGTAGGGCTCCGTAGGGCTCCGCTCTAAATAGACGTATTTCAATAACTAAAACTTATTTTTGGCTAGAATTTCTGTGTGGTCATAAAAATTTACAATCTAATATTTTAGAAAAAAATATCCTAGATGTTAAGTTGGACTATTAGTCATATCCATGCCCAATTTCATTGAAATCAATCCATTGGATTCGAAGTTGTGCGTGTTCGAATATTTAGGTAGTTTTTGAATGTTTTGTGGCAACCCTAAACTTTACCGAAATAAAAAATATGCTAGATGTTAAGTTAGACTATTAGTCATATCCATGCCAAATTTCATTGAAATCAATCCATTGGATTCGAAGTTGTGCGTGTTCGAATATTTAGGTAGTTTTTGAATGTTTTGTGGCAACCCTAAACTTTACCGAAAAAAAATATATGCTAGATGTTAAGTTAGACTATTAGTCATATCCATGCCAAATTTCATTGAAATTAATCCGGTGGATTCAAAGTTGTGCTCTTTCAAACATTTAGAATTTTTAAGTAGTTTTTTGAATTTTCTGTGGCAACCCTAAACATTTTCGAAAAAAAAAGTATCCTAGATGTTAAGTTAGACTATTAGTCATATCCATGCCAAATTTCATTGAAATCCATCCGGTGGATTCGAAGTTGTGCTCTTTCGAAAATCTGAGCAAACATACAAACATACAAACATACAAACATACAAACATACCCACAGACAAAAATTCTAAAAATGATAAAAATGAATTCTGCTGGTCCATCTAAGTCCCCCCCACAATTTTTTTTTTAAATATTTCGAATGTACAGACGCGACCAATTTTACATTCTTATTATATGTATAGATTAGAGACACTTGCACTTTTTTGTCTAGTATTTAGCATAAATATAGTTTAGTGTCTAGTATTTACTTAATGGTAGAAATGCCCATTAACTATTACATATAAACGTATACTACGATCATTGATGACAGAGGGCGCGTCTATTTCGTAAATACACCGACGCACAAAAAAATATATATATCAAATTTTGTTATTAAATATGATTAATATATGGAAGGATAGGTATGGATATGGAAGCCTATGTAATAATAATGCCATCTTACCATAAAACCCGGTAATACATCATTGTGAATCCCGTATTAGCAGGCATATCGCGTGCGGCGGCAGCCGTGAATGGCGATACGTGAGATACGTGACCCGCTCGAAAGTGATACGGTCATGAATACGAACGTCAAATAATAGGACGGTGAAATACTGCTAATGATAAATAGGGCTGGATGGTCGTAATCTTTGTAGATATTGGGGACGGGATTTGATGTGCCCTTGTTTTATTAGTATTGCACAGTTTACATTGAACTATAGCTCCTTTGACAGATTTACTATTGGCAATAACCTAAGTAGGTACTAAATACACAAAAATACCACAACTAAAGTAAGTAATATATGTGTTTTGCATAAATTCATGTATTTACAATAACAAGCGACTGTAGCCTAGGGGTGAACAGGTTGGGCTAGCAATCACAAGGTCCCAGGTTCGATCCCCGGTGGGGCATGCACCAATGGATGAATTTTCATCTATGTGCATAATTTACAGTACGCTGACGGTGAGGGAAAACATCGTGAGGAAACCTACCTATCCCTCGGGATTAGGTAATAGTCAGTTCCTGTATACACGGCGACAAGGTTCACCACCTGTCACGTTAGGTTCTGACTATCTGGTGAAATGTGGGCTTTGAGTTGGTTAATACCTCCACAATGTGGTGGTGTATTGCCACTCCAGCCTCTGACTACCCCCGAATGGGGATAAAAGTCGTGACGTTATATATATATATATATACAATAACAATATTTTATTGTTTCAGAATCCTAATGTTATAGGTAGAAAGACCAATTTTCGACCATCATAATAAAGTAAGCCTGTCAAACAATTTCTTAACAAAAACATTACAAAACGTTTCGTAATTAGCCCTGAGGGCCTACTCTTTTACAACTGAAAACAAAATTTCGGACGAAATTTCCCGTATTTCCTACTACATTTCTCATTCATTCCGACATTTCTTACGAACGGAAACTGTTTGACGTCTTCGTCGTCGTCGAATCTAAACGTCAAACAATTTTCATTCGTATGAAATGTCGGAATGAATGAGAAACGTAGTAAGAAATACGTGAAATTTACTCCGAAATTTCGTTGTCCTTGTAAAAGAGTAGGCCCTCTAGTCTTGGTGCCACTGGGATCGCCCCCAGTCCATTGTATGGTAGTTATAGTGCTAGCGCTGCTTACTTTTGCACATTACAACCTGGTACTATACATATAACCTCATTATATCTCCAGTTTCAAAATGGTCTTAAAACACCAACAAATACATCACCATTTTCTGTGAACAATAACAGTGAGTGGCAGCTCTAATACCCAAAACGGGCACCTCTAGTGCTCGGCTCACGGGGGATGGGTCCACTCTAATTGGGGATCGGTATCGCCACTTCAAATTCTGTGATTAGTTTTTAAGCCCCACTTCGGTGTGGACTTGAAAGGGGACCGCGATAAAGGTGAGGTTACATTGTGATTGGAAAGCGGAAAATTAATAATTAACACTGACCGACAAAGGATGAAGGGCAAAAATATATGAAGCGTGGGCCCACTTCCAGTCCAAATATGAATGAACGGTTTGGAGACGATTTGCAGTAAGTACTTAAAAATCTACTTTTTCTAAATAGCATAACTCCAGACCACAGAGTAAAGACTAAAGAAAGAGGTGCCCTTATTAGATATATGTATGAAAAAAACGTGGTCATTGTTTTTTCATTTTCATTGTTCTAGCTACCGGTAAATAGTTGAACTACTCGCTTCGTTTTATGTCGATGTTAGTACTAGGCCGACCACTCGGCCGAGTTGCTTAGGGCCAGTCCCCTTAGTAATTGGTCCATGCTCCCAGGGCTCGGAAACCGGTTAATTTTTCAAACCGGTTTCGGCCATTGACCCCAGACCGGAATGGATTGCGGTTAAGGTTTCGGTTCCGGTTTCGGTATGATGAAACCGGTTTTACACAAATTTCGGTTCTATTAAGCAAAATTAACCGGTTAAATTGAGATTTGGCGGTACTAGCGACCGATCGAGTTATGACGTATGTATGCGTCATCTCTTTCCAATAAAAAACTCTCGCGCGCTGCAAACGAATATTATTATTATGCTTTTCGGCAGTAGTGAAGCCAAAATATCGATAGTACACTATCGATAGTTGACCTTGAAAATCACTTAGGATATCGACAGGGCTATCAATAGCATAATAATTATGTTTTAGAAGTTTTTATGAGACTGAGGTAGCAAACGAGCGTACGGCCCGCCTGATGTTAAGTACTTTTTTATGGGACTGAGGTGACTAATAAGCGTACGGCCCGCCTGAAGTTAAGCGCTTTGTTATGGGACTGAGGTGACAAACAAGCGTACGGCCCGCCTGAAGTTAGGCACTTTTTTATGGGACTGAGGTGACAAACAAGCGTACGGCCCGCCTGATGTTAAGAACTTTTTTATGGGACTGAGGTGACAAACAAGCGTACGTCCCGCCTGATGTTAAGCAGTTTTTTATGAGATTGTGGCAAACAAGCGTACGGCCCGCCTGATGTTAAGAACTTTTTATGGGACTGAGGTGGCAAACTAACGTACGGCCCACCTGATGCTAAGCAATTTTTATGGGATTGTGGCAAACAAGCGTACGGCCCGCCTGGTGTTAAGAACTTTTTTATGGGACTGAAGTGGCAAATAAGCGTACGGCCCGCCTGATGTTAAGCACTTTTTATGGGATTGCGGCAAAAAAGCGTACGGCCCGTCTGATGTTAAGCAGTTTTTTATGGGACTGTGGTCGAAAACAAGCGTACGGCCCGCCTGATGTTAAGCAGGTTTTTATTGGACTGAGGTGGCAAACAAGTGTACGGCCCGCCTGATGTTAAGAACTTCTTTTATGGGACTGAGGTGACAAACAAGCGTACGGCCCGCCTGAAGTTAAGCACTTTTTTATGGGACTGAGGTGACAAACAAGCGTACGGCCCGCCTGATGTTAAGAACTTTTTTATGGGACTGAGGTGACAAACAAGCGTACGGCCCGCCTGATGTTAAGAACTTTTTTATAGGACTGAGGTGACAAACAAGCGTACGTCCCGCCTGATGTTAAGAACTTTTTTATGGGACTGAGGTGACAAACAAGCGTACGGCCCGCCTGATGTGAAGCATTTTTTATGGGACTGAGGTGGCAAACAAGCGTACGGCCCGCCTGATATTAAGAACTTTTTGATGGGACTGAGGTGACAAACAAGCGTACGGCCCGCCTGATGTTAAGAACTTTTTATGTGACTGAGGTGGCAAACTAGCGTACGGCCCACCTGATGCTAAGCACTTTTTATGGGATTGTGGCAAACAAGCGTACGGCCCGCCTGGTGTTAAGACCTTTTTTCTGGGACTGAAGTGGCAAATAAGCGTACGGCCCGCCTGATGTTAAGCACTTTTTATGGGATTGCGGCAAACAAGCGTACGGCCCGTCTGATGTTAAGCAGTTTTTTATGGGACTGTGGTCGCAAACAAGCGTACGGCCCGCCTGATGTTAAGCAGGTTTTTATGGGACTGAGGTGGCAAACAAGCGTACGGCCCGCCTGATGTTAAGCACAATACCAAAGGCATTGCAAGCATGTATAGGCTACGCTACGCTCAGTTCCATAAACACGTGCTTAACATCAGGCGGGCCATACGCTCGTTTGTCACCTCAGTTCCATAAAAAACTGCTTAACATCAGGAGGGCCGCACGTTTGTTTGCCACCTACGTTCCATTAAAACTGCTTAATATCGGGCGAGCCGTACGCTTGTTTGCCACCTCAGTCCCATAAAAAACTGCTTAACATAAGGAGGGCCGCACGTTTGTTTGCCACCTCAGTTCCATTAAAACTGCTTAATATCAGGCGGGCCGTACGCTCGTTTGGCACCTCAGTCCCATAAAAAAACTGCTTAACATTAGGCGGGCCGTACGCTCGTTTGCCACCCCCAGTCCCATAAAAATATAACTGCTTAACATCAGGCGGGCCATACGCTCGTTTGTCACCTCAGTCCCATAAAAAAGTGCTTAACATCAGGCGGACCGTACGCTTGTTTGCCACCACAGTCCCATTAAAATAACTGCTTAACATCAGGCAGGCCGTACGCTTGTTTGCCACCTCAATCCCATAAAAATATAACTGCTTAACATCAGGCGGGCCGTACGCTTGTTTGCCACCTCAGTCCCATAAAAAAGTGCTTAACATCAGGCGGGCCGTACGCTTGTTTGCCACCACAGTCCCATAAAAATAACTGCTTAACATCAGGCAGGCCGTACGCTTGTTTGCCACCTCAATCCCATAAAAATATAACTGCTTAACATCAGGCGGGCCATACGCTCGTTTGTCACCTCAGTTCCTTAATAAACTGCTTAACATCAGGAGGGCCGCACGTTTGTTTGCCACCTACGTTCCATTAAAACTGCTTAATATCGGGCGGGCCGTACGCTTGTTTGCCACCTCAGTCCCATAAAAAGTGCTTAACTTTAGGCGGGCCGTACGTTTGTTTGACAGCTCAGTCCCTTAAAAAAGTGCTTAACATCAGGCGGGCCGTACGCTTGTATGCCACCTCAGTCCCATAAAAAGTGCTTCACATCAGGCGGGCCGTACGCTTGTTTGCCACGTCAGACCCATAAAAAAGTGCTTAACATCAGACGGACCGTACGCTTGTTTGCCACCTCAATCCCATAAAAATATAACTGCTTAACATCAGGCGGGCCGTACGCTTGTTTGCCACCTCAATCCCATAAAAAAGTGCTTAACATCAGGCGGGCCGTACGCTTGTTTGCCACCACAGTCCCATAAAAATAACTGCTTAACATCAGGCAGGCCGTACGCTTGTTTGCCACCTCAGTCCCATAAAAATATAACTGCTTAACATCAGGCGGTAGTATAGATCACTCGGCCGCCAGCCGCCACAGCAAGAATAATGAATAGGATGCAATGCAAGATGCTAACTCGGTTCCGTTTGCGGCGAAAACGAAAGAAAACACCAGAAAGCGTGTGAATGAGACAAACGACCAAGCCAGCGCGTGCTAGAAAAGGATAGTGAGCGCATCTTATGCGCGGAACTTGACCTTGATCGCTAGTCGGCTGTAGCATGCGTCTGAGTTTAACCGGTTAATTGAGGTCTTAATATCGGTAAGCGTTCCGTTCGCTGCCATAACCGGTAAACAAAATTATTTCGGTTTAGTTAAAACCGGTTTCGTATTTAACCGGTTAATCAACGAACGGAATTAAACCGGTTTCATGAACGATATTAACCGGTATTTCAAAACCGGTTCCAAGCCCTGCATGCTCCAGACACACAGTGAATTCTGGCATGCAACTCCCTTATAATGAACGTATATATTATGTAGACCTTTAATGTAATACACAAACTATTCTTATGTGAGGTGGGCCCATTTTGCCCATTGTCTTTTATAGAGATTTTTAGCTAATTTACAATGGTTTTACAAAGCGTTTCAAAGAACAAAAGCGATCTTTAATGCCATTGTAACTCCATCATAGCTTTCTATAAATTTGGGGTTAGGTATTTGCGCACTTGACCGCTTGGCTCAGTGGTTAGGCCACTCGGCTCACTACATCGAGTGGTTGCAGGTTCGTATACCGCGAGGCAAATTCGTTTCCAAAATTTCGTAATTTGCCCTGGTCTGGATGTCACTATCCCTCTGTCCCACTCTCCTTCAGGTCAGCAACGTGCGATGCCTTTGACTAAAATACTAAAGCAAATGAACTATATTCTAATGAGAGACCAATAGTATAGTGTAGGCATAGTGTGTGTGGGTGTGTGTGTGTGGGTGTGTGTGTATAGTATATTGGGATAGTTGTTCGCTATACGTCCGGGTGTATATACGACATAGTGTAGGTACAATCCCGGCCCTTCATAAAAATCAATCGCCCATACCCTTGTCTATTGTTATAGACGAAATAGGCGAATCTATTTGTCTATCACTAATAGGTACCCCGATTTGTTTGCAGTTCCCAACAAATTGGAGGAAAATTGCGCAATTTACTTTAATTAATTTTCCTTCGGAAAAGCCGATTTAAGCTTCTCTAATAATATTCTTATGTACGTGGAATACTTAGTTAAGTTTATTTTGAGATACTTTCTGTATTGAGAGCGCTGTTGTTAAGTCCGATAAAAAATCAGAAACGACCTTTTATTTTTATTACCCGACTACGGCGGAGGGTTATGATTTTGACCGGTATGTATGTATGTATGTATGTATGTATGTATGTATGTGCATCTGTTCCCACCTAACTTCCAAACTACTAGTCGTAATTTGACAAATGAGGTATCGTTAGAAGCGGCTTAATGGCGCGCTGGTTATAGGCTATGTGACGTCACATAAAATTGCATATGGCGCCCTCTAGAGGACATAATGTCATGAACTAAAAAAAAACATTTTTTAATAAAACCTTGTGGGGTATCAAATGAAAGAGCTTGATGAGCACATTTCAAAAATATATATATTGTTACCTATAACTCCAAAATAATTAAATAAAAAGTAAGTTTAAAAACTAAAACCCGACTACTGAAAAATCGCGCTCTAAAAAGTATAAAACAAGAAAATATTCTCATCTAGAGGATAGCCGTGGTCCGTGTTCATATGCCATTTGGCCCTAAAGGACCTACACGGACCACGGCTATCCTCTAGATGAGAATATTTTCTTGTTTCATACTTTTTAGAGCGCGATTTTTCAGTAGTCGGGTTTTAGTTTTTATTTTATTACCCGACTACGGCGGAGGGTTATGATTTTGACCGGTATGTATGTATGTGCATCTGTTCCCACCTAACTTCCAAACTACTTGTCATAATTTGACAAATGAGGTATCGTTAGAAGCGGCTTAATGGCGCGCTAGTTATAGGCTATGTGACGTCACATAAAATTGCATATGGCGCCCTCTAGAGGACATAATGTCATGAACTAAAAAAAAAACATTTTTTAATAAAACCGTGTGGGGTATCAAATGAAAGAGCTTGATGAGCACATTTCAAAAATATATATATTGTTACCTATAACTCCAAAATAATTAAATAAAAAGTAAGTTTAAAAACTAAAACCCGACTACTGAAAAATCGCGCTCTAAAAAGTATGAAACAAGAAAATATTATCACCTAGAGGATAGCCGTGGTCCGTGTAGGTCCTTTAGGGCCAAATGGCATATGAACACGGACCACGGCTATCCTCTAGGTGAGTATATTTTCTTGTTTCATACTTTTTAGAACGCGATTTTTCAGTAGTCGGGTTTTAGTTTTTATTTGATTTTTTGAACAAAATCCACAGCCCTCAGTAACAATATCATTCCTTACATAACGAAACTTATGGCCAATAATGGATTTACATTATATAGTTAGAACTAGTCGAGTGAAAATTATCAATAAATCTAAACATATAAAAATCTTGTTTGCCTGTTATGTGCCAGATCTATCAGGTAGGTGAGTATGTGTGGTTGCATAAGTGTACCTATATGTATGTGTGTATGTGTCTGTTATATAAGTGTGTGTGTGCGTGTGCGTGTCTATACTTTGTCTTCTTGCATAATTTGCCTTTGTCTGGGTGTCACTGAGATCGCCCCCAGTCCATTTTACGGTAGCCATAGTACAAGCGTTGCTTGGTATGGGACCATACGGTTGGTGTGTACTGTGTTAGCTGTTTACTCCTTCGCAAAAGTAAGCGTGAAGTTATTTATAAAAAAGACAAAACCGGCCAAGTGCGTGTCGGACTCGCACATAAATGGTTCCGTACTACCGTAGAATAAAAACGTCAAAAATATCAAGTTTATTTTATTTTTGGTATTTGTTGTCATAGCGGCAACAGAAATACACATTTTGTGAAAATTTCAAGTCTCTACCTATTACGGTTCGTGAGATACAGCCGGCTGACAGACGGACGGACGGACAGCGGAGGCTTAGTAATAGGGTCCCGTTGGCACCCTTTGGGATTGGAACCTTAAAAAGGACATTACCATTTAGTGTCATGAAAAATCAGGTCATAGCGACCCAACAGCGCTCAAGTCAGAACGTGTTTAGTATTTTCAATTCTACCCAGAACCTTAACTTCGCAAATAATATTTTATAGCTTTAATAAAAACATTACGGGAGAAAGAATAATAAGCGACGCCCAAAAAACGGAGGCCATTGTTCCACAAATGAGTACATTGAACGAGTGAACGTTCATAATCGGAGCAATATCAAAGATTGGACGAATTATTATTGTAATGAAACTGCTGGCTTTTTGAAAGAATTCCTTGGCGTATTTTTCTTTTTTTGTAAGTGTAGCAGTGTATTGAAAAGTGACGATTACTAGATTCTAAATTTGAAATAAACTATTTTAAATTTAGAATAGATTGATTAGATTATTCGAAAATTGAGTTTTCAACTTTCGAATGCAATGAGCTTGTGGAGCAACCATAAATGTATTAGGGAGCAACTAACAGTTTCTCAGAATCAATGATTTTAGTCTATACTCAGCATAATAATTGGATTACTTTATCGCAGAATTTTTAAAAAATGAAAATAGAACTGTCCGTTTATTTGCTATTGCAATAATTATTTTGCGTTAATGTATTATTTTCTTCATCATTATTTTATTTTGCCCATAACTTTATGTGCAACTTGCATAACTACAAATAAATCACGATAAAGGTATCAATGGATGCGACTTCGACATTGGTACATAATCCCTATTCCAGGTTCGATTGGCAAACAACGCGATGACGTCACCGACATTTGCATGTTTGATTGGACGCATCCCAAATATTGTGCGGTCTGCTCATTTTCAAAATCATAATTGAATATGGAATTGTGGTATGACGTCATCATTGCACATTGTCGTGATATGCGACAAACCAAACCACAATAATCGTGAGGACCATTATAGAAAAAAAAGTAAGTTTAAAAACTAAAACCCGACTACTGAAAAATCGCGCTTTATAAAGTATGAAACAAGAAAATATTCTCATCTAGAGGATAGCCGTGGTCCGTGTAGGTCCTTTAGGGCCAAATGGCATATGAACACGGACCACGGCTATCCTCTAGATGAGAATATTTTCTTGTTTCATACTTTTTAGAGCGCGATTTTTCAGTAGTCGGGTTTTAGTTTTTAAACTTACTTTTTATTGTCTTTGCCGTAGTCGAGTAAAAAACTGAATTGCCATACTCGAATTGCTAATCAGACGGATTAAACTGACAGGTGCTAATGTCACTTTTCGATATAAATAGAACAAATAGCTGTCAGTTCAGCTGTCAATATACTCCGTCTGATTAGCAATTCGACTATAGGATATCTAGGGTGAATTTAGTTTCATTTGAACTGAGCGTCTGCGTGCTTTGGAGGGTCGAATGTCGGTCCCGGTTATTGTCATCTAGGCAGCAGTCATTAAGCTGTGTTAGAGGTTTTCAGGCGGCTTGAACAACTCTGACACCAGTCCCCTAGCTCTCCTAGCTTCGTCTACAAGCGTTCCCACAAGGCGCTACGCTTCATGTATGGAAATGACATAAGTCGCGTGATCTACTTATCGACTTGTAATGCCATTTCTATACATTTAAGCGTAGCGATTTGTAGAAACGCTTGTTGACGAAGGCACTCGGCTAGTGGGGCAGGTTGGCTACTAACCATATGATAAGAAGAAGACCATTATCATCAAAGTTCACTGACCTCGAAAGTTTCCCGTGAAAAACGCCTCGTCTCAAGTAATTGCTGATTGATATCGCCAATATAGAATTAATGGTTCGAGAGAGCCTCCTTGCCCCACGATTTATCTTACACTGATAAAGCTAACGAACTCTCGACGCAAATTGATTTTAAACGAAGTGAAAGAAAAATTGCACTGACTTGACGGTACACTTTCTTATAAATAATGAAAAAAATATGTAAAACAAATAAATTAAGGCTGGGTTTTCCCTCTGGAAAACTCTGAATTAAATATCCCACTTAATATTATAAATGTGAAAATTTGGATGGATGGATGGATAGATGTTTGTTACTCTTTCACGCCAGGACGGCTGAACGGATCTGGATGAAATTTAGCACAGAGATAGATTAATAACACATAGGCTACTTTTATCCCGATAGTATGGTCCCGTGTGACAAATGCGCGGACGAAGTCGCGGGAAAAAGCTAGTTTGATGATAAACTTAAAAATATTTATGATGCATCTGGGGGCACTACTGTGCCCCCGCCAAGACGAGACAAGCGAAGCGCAAGGGCACTACTACCTTTTCTCGAAGCGCTTCGTCGTTTTTTTTAACCTTGATAATATTATTTACCAGTAGGCAATGGCAATTCCGACATGTTTTCAACGTTATTTTCAGCGAGCGACTGTGTCGCACTGTGTCCATGGACTCCGTTTAATATGTTACTATTTTGGACAGTCTTTTGTCTTCCTCTTTCTTATGCCCGTATTAATAAATCGATCTCAAGATTGAGATCGAACTTAAGATGCTGTTTTTACCCGACTAAGGCGGAGGGTTATGATTTTGACCGGTATGTATGTGCATCTGTTCCCGCCTAACTTCCAAACTACTTGTCGTAATTTGACAAATGAGGTATCGTTAGAAGCGGATTAATGGCGCTCTGGTTATAAGCTATGTGACGTCACATAAAATTGCATATGGCGCCCTCTAGAGGACATAATATCATGGACTAAAAAAAAACCATTTTTTTAATGAAACCGTGTGGGGTATCAAATGAAAGAGCTTAATGAGCACATTTCAAAAATATATATATTGTTACCTATAATTCCAAAATAATTAAATAAAAAGTAAGTTTAAAAACTAAAACCCGACTACTGAAAAATCGCGCTCTAAAAAGTATAAAACAAGAAAATATTCTCATCTAGAGGATAGCCGTCGTCCGTTTAGGCCCTTTAGGTCAAAGTGGTATATGAACACGGACCACGGCTATCCTCTAGATGAAAATATTTTCTTGTTTTATACTTTTTAGAGCGCGTTTTTTCAGTAGTCGGGTTTTAGTTTTTTTGACAGATGTTCCATACATTAAACGTCAAAACTGCATCTTAAGATCGATCTCAAGTTTGAGATGCATTTATTAATACTAGCCTTAGTGATTTATTTGACTAGAACAATGTTAACTAGTTATATCGTTATGCAGGAGCCCACAAACACTCTATAATTCGTACATCTGTTCCAGCGGTTTGTAAACGATACATAATACACACTTGCATACCGTTGCTCTATTGTGGACCTAAGGTGTAAGGGTTTAGCGTTTAATTTCGCTTTATGTGGTGCAGACCTTGTTAAAATAGCATTTTTAATTCTTGTAATTTTGTAAATAAACCCGTGGCAACCAGACGACGACAAATTACGAAAAGGCCATTCCCGGAATTTGCCTCTGGCGGGAATCGAACCTGCAACCACTCGATGCAGTGAGCCGAACGGCCTATGCTTGAACCACTGTGCCAACCGGTCGTCGTATCATTTTCACCGTACTACACCACCAAGCCAACTAGGCACTCGGATGGAATGCGGCTTCCCCGCCCGCGTACCGCCCGCACACCCGCCACCGCCTGCGGCTTCCCGCCCGCCACACCTCCCTCACACCGCTACCGACTTGTTTTTTTTTTCATAGGACTACGGTGGCAAAAAGTGTACGGCCCGCCTGATATTAAGCAGTTACCGTAGCCTATAGATATATCAGTGGTGGGCAAACTTTCTTAATGGGGGGCCAGAAAGCTTAAGAAATTTCAGAGGAGGGCCAGAATTATAGGAAAAAACATTTTGTGTTGTAACTTTTAATCATAAAAACATAACAGCATTACACACTTGCACAAATATTAAAAATAACAATTATACTCTATACTTCTGAACCATCAACATATAATCATCGCGGGCCATATAGGTACTATTCATGTCGAAGGACCGTCGGCGGGCCGGAGCTGGCCCGCGGGCCGTACTTTGCCCATCACTGCTATAGATGCTTACAATACTTACAATACCAAAGGCATTGCTCGCACATTGCCGACCTGAAGGGGCTGTGCGTGCGTGCGTCCGTTTGTCCGTTTGTGCGGCTGACGTCACATTGACAGGTTCCTAGCGGCTTGGAGCCGGGCCCCACCTACGCGCTGCGCTGCGTTGCGGTGCGTCGTCGCAAGATTTTGTACTGGCACATCACCCTCCCCCGGTTCGTCTCTCGCCCGCTGACACCTTTGATCCGTTGCGACGACGCAGCGCAGCGCGTAGGTGGGGCCCGACGCTTAGGGCCGGGCTCCATTAACGCGTTGCGTTGCGTCGTCACAAGATTTTGTACTGGCGCATCACCTTCCCCCGCTTCGTCTCTCGCCCGTCGACCCTTGATCCGTTGCGACGACGCAGCGCAGCGCACTAGTGAAGCCGCGCTCGTAGTATCCGCTTATAACTTACACCAAACGAAACTGTTGTTTCGCTTACTATTAAAATATTCACTGGTTAAGTTATAAATCACTGGTTTAACCGCACCGCAACCGCAACAAGTGAACACTTTAAATCCACGCCAAGGATAATGTTACTTGTTCGAATTAAAACGAGTTTAATTCAAACTGAGCTTTGATATATTGTAATTAATTCGAAACTTGCAGTACGTGACTTGATTTCAAGTAATTTATGTGGTAATTATAAAATTAATTTGATTTTGGGAATCATTAAACACTTGCCTTAGAATTTATATAGACTCGCATTAGCGCGACAAGGGTCTTGAGTTTTTTGGCAAACAAGCGTACGGCCTGCCTGATGTTAAGCATTTACCGTAGCTTAAAGATGCTTGTAATACCAAAGGCATTACTCGCACGTTGCCGACCTGAAGGGGAGTGGGACAGAGGTAAGGGAAGGGGGAGACTTCCGGCTTCGTATCGTATGAAATATGCCCAATGCTTCACTAGAGTAATATCACAGCTAAATATATCTCGCTTAAGTATTATAACAGGCGCACTGAAAGTCATGGCAACTTTAACAGACACCTCTTTAATTTAGGTATCGCAGACAGCCCCCAAAGCTGAAGACAATCAATCAATCAAACAATAATTTATTGTGGAATACACAGGTATTTATAAGATGTTATACAATTAAATAGAGATTCCGCTATGTCCCGCCGCAGTAGGCATACAATATTTACATGCTGTTATAAAATACAATGTCCAGACTTAATTAAAATTAAATTACAATTATATTAATGAGTATTATGATAAGAATGTCAACAATAAAATTTAAAATAAAAACAGAATTATGTCAAAAGCTTATCACAATGTATCATCATCAAGGAACTCATTCACTGAGTAATAACATTTATTAACTAAAAGGTCAAATAATTTCTTTTTTAAGATGTCAATCTGTGAAATTAGCCTCATAGAGATCGGGATTTTATTAAATATATGTATTGATTTACAAAACACATACACGTACATTGTTATCCGAGGGGAAAAGTAACTTATTAATTGGTCCCGAGTGCTAGTAGTTCGAGGGACCAATAATAAGTTACTTTTACCCGAGGTTAACACTGTGCTTTTCATTACGAATACAAGGAAAGTAAAAATAAAATATTAATTAGCTAAAGAAAAATGAGTGAACACCTATTCGCATATACACACATTTGTACTGACGTAGATTGTGTATTTTGTTTGCTATTTGATATTTTGACACTGCCACTTTGTTTTTTAAATGCTAGTACTTTTTTAAACATTATAAAAGGTTTTAGTATGTGATTATAGATTCGGAGGAGGAACGATTTGTGATTGATTTAGGAAAAATGGTAAATATTTTGCCCAAATCTATGTTATTTTAAATAAATAGTTGAAAGTAAATTATAATAAAGTCATTTAAAAATATATATTCTTTAATTAATACTTAACTTTATGTTATTTCAATTTTACATCGCGCTGTAACTGAGTGGCTGTAAGAAGGTTGGAACTATTACATTCTCTTTGGTTGGAACATGGTTCAATAGATATGTGAAAATAGAACTCGTATTTCTTATAATTTGACAGAATCGTTTACAGAACAGGCAAAATCGTTTTTTTACTGTCAGAAAAACGATTTTGCCTGAAAAGTATCACATTCTCTCAGCTCCTCAAGCAACTTCAGACCTACTTTCCGCGTATTAGTAATGAAAAATTAATTTTCATTAATTATAGTTCATTGGTAAGGTAGTTCTAGTGTAACAGAATAAATCACACCAAGACATAACAGTAAATAATATAGCCTGATGATATTCCCAACCGAAAACTAAATATTTATCGAATAATAATTTTGCTTTTACTTACCAACTTTATTTCATTTACTTACGATGAAACATTTAAATGTCAACAGAAGTCAAGTAAACTTAACAAACTTCTTATTTAAGGTTTATAAATAACCGAACCAACTTCGAACTTCCAACTTTGACGAGCCCGTCGGCGTGGTTGGCGTGATGACGCCTTTCACGCTGCAGGTCGTAGGTTCGATTCCTACCCGGGACATACATTTGTGTGCATGAACATGTCTGTATGTCCCGAGTCTGGGTGTATATGTATATTAAGTATGTATTTACAAATAAAAAAGTAGTATATGTAGTAATATCAGTTATCTGGTTTCCATAGTACAAGCTCTGCTTAGTTTGGGATCAGGTAGCCGTGTGTAAAAAATGTCCCAGGATATTATTATTATAACTTCGAGTCGGAATCCACAAACAGACTAAATGGAGGCGGAAGAAATATTGACCAAAGTTCATATCAATGGGAATGCTTCGCAAATAGTAAATAACAATAAGATTCAAGGCTTTGCTTTCAAAAGACTACGCGTATCTTCTTTTGTTTGGCATAATGCTGTTTACACCGTAGCGTAATATCATGATCACAATTAAGGGCCACAGACACGCCACTTTTTGCATCGGCGATCGGCGATTTAGTCGGTTTTTAGCATCGGAGCAGTCGCTGCGTCCGAACGCACAGAGTAGCGCGATGCAGCATCGATACAGTCGCAAAGTCGCCGATCGCCGATGCAAAAAAGTAGCATGTTTACGGTGTCCCTAAAAGCAAACAAGATTATTTTCGCTTCGCCCTTACGTAAATTAAATATCTAACGTAAATAAAATTTTAGCGGCCATAGAATTCGCCCTTAAGTGGTCATTGGGTAAAGGGGGCATTATCCATTCTTAAACCATTCTGGGTCCTAAGTCGCTTAGCCACTGAACTACCACAGTAGCGTTTCGCTAGTGACCGACCCTGATTGGTCTATTGATTCTGACCAACCAATCAGAGGACCGATTATTATAGCAACACGCCCTGAACCATTCACCTGTCCATTCTTAGAACCTAACTTTTACCCCTTTTATAGAAACGTATAACGGACCTACACTGACATTACAAATCACTTTTGTTTCTAGAAATTCTTTGTAAAACCATTGTATAATTGTTAAAATCTTTATAAATCACTACATAGTATAAAACAAAGTCGCTTCCCGCTGTCTGTCTGTATGTCTGTCCCTATGTATGCTTAGATCTTTAAAACTACGCAACGGATTTTGATGCGGTTTCTTTTAATAGATAGAGTGATTCAACAGGAAGGTTTTAGTATATAATTTGTCAAGTTTAACGCGGTTTTATTTATCCACGCGGGTGAAGCTGCGGGCATCAGCTAGTAATTTCTAAATAGGAAAGTTTTTTTTAAAAGTATATACAATATGTTAAAAAAACCCTGTCGGAGCCGAAAACGTTTTGTTGGGTATCGAGATTAGATTCCATTTTTGTAAAAAAAAAACTTTTTTTTTTATTTTTAATTTTTAATTTTTCAAAAAAAAAAAATTTATTTTTTTGGCATAGTATGTGTCCCACTGCTGGGCAAAGGCCTCCCATATTACATTCAAAGATTTTTGAAAACTCGCTTGCCACACTCGGGAATCGAACCGGCTAAAATAAAAAAAAAAATAACACCCTGTTTTTTTATGGCATCAATCGATAGGATCAATGATAAGAACCAAATCTCTCTAACAAACATGGTAAATTAAATGAAAGGAAAACCAAGAAATCTAAACTTATAAATTCATGAATTGAAAGATAAAGTGTATCCACAAAAAATGGAGCTAATTTCGAGCTACAAATTAGTTTACCATTTTTTATTCGTTCAATTAAAATAAGTGAAGATTTTATGGTTTCCTTTCATTTTGAAAACTCGCTTGCCACACTCGGGAATCGAACCGGCTAAAATCCGAATAATAACATCCTGTACTTTTATAGCATCAATCGATAGGGTCAATCATAAGGATAAAATCTCTTTAAGAAACATAGTAAATTAAATGAAAGGAAACCCATAAAATCGTTACTTATTTTAATTTTCACTTATTTTAATTCTTATAAGTTAAGATATCACGGTTTTCCTTTCATTTAATTTCCCATGTTTGTTAGAGTGATTTGATCCTTGTGATTGATCCTATCGATTGATGCCATAAAAGTACAGGATGTTATTTTTTTCGGATTTTAGCCGGTTCGATTCCCGAGTGTGGCAAGCGAGTTTACAAAAATCTTTGAATGCAGTTCGTATTGTTTTTAAAATAAAAATGAAGTCTTCATTCAGTAAAATTATCTATCTACAATATTTTAGGTACTTCCCCTCCATGTGGCAAAGTTTTGGGACACCCTGTATATATAACGTCACGACTTTTATCCCCATTCGGGGGTAGTCAGAGGCTTAAGTGGCCATACACCACCACATTGTGGAGGTATTAACCAACTCAAAGCCCACGTTTCACCAGATACTCAGTACCCAACGTGACAGGTGGTGAACCTTGTCGCCGTGTATACAGGAACTGACTATTACCTAATCCCGAGGGATAGGTAGGTTTCCTCACGATGTTTTCCCTCACCGTCACCTCAGCGTACTGTAAATTATGCACATAGATGAAGATTCATCCATTGGTGCATGCCCCACTGGGGATCTAACCAACCTGTTCACCCCTAGGCTACAGTCGCTACTAGCTACTGTCCCGGTAGCTATTTTCCTAGAACTATTTTCGCAATCTGAATCGAAATGAAGTGCTTATTTTCCTTTTGGTTACCGATTTTCCATTTCTTGTTACCTTTGTCATCGGGTCTGATAATAAATAAGTTTTGTTTTTTTTTAAGTAAGAATACGTAAATTTCCTCTTTGTTACATTACGGTGTGACCAGTAGCCACGTTTAATGCAACGGACAAAGTTGAATCCATTTTAAAGTAAGTTCCGTCGGGGCTTTTAGCGCAATAAATGCCTTCCTTCCTCTACTTTCTTAAAAGTTTCCTTTAAAACAAAAAGATTTGTTTCTTATCCAGAACTAACGGCCATCTTAAGCATCGCTACTGTCCCGGTAGCTATTTTCCTAGAACTATTTTCGCAATCTGAATGCTTATTTTCCTTTTGGTTACCGATTTTCCATTTCTTGTTACCTTTGTCATCGGGTCTGATAATAAATAAGCTGAAGTTATACGCTTTTTTGTGGACGTTGTTAGTTTTTTTATGCTTTCTTATTTTTAAACCGACTTCAAAAAAAAGGAGGAGGTTTCTCAATTCGACCGTATATTTTTTTTTTTTTTTTTTTTTTTTGTGTTCGCGGATAACTTCGTCGTTTATGAACCGATTTTGATGAATCTTTTTTTGTTGGAAAGGAGATATTCCAGCGGTGGTACCATGATAAGGAAACCAGGATCTGATGATGGCATCCCAGAGAAATCGAGGGGAACCTTCGAAAATCGTAGGGGCGACTAGTGCGTTTGTAATTTTTTTCATTAACTATTTTAAAGCACTACTATTTTATGAAGGTCTGGAGTCGATCTGATGATGGAGCCGAAAGACAGTCGAGGGAACTCCTCAACGATTTACAGCAATTACCTGGTGTTTGGGCTTGATTAATTTGTATTGATGAGAACTTTACACCTAGATGGGTTGTGACTGTCATTAGAGGTCTGATGATGAAGACGTAGGACAGTCAAGGGAACTCCTCAACGTTTTACAGTAGCTACCTTGTGTTTGGACTTAATTCATTTCTATTGATGAGAACTTTGCACCCATATCGTTTATAAGTGCCATTACAGGTCTGATGATGGAGACCATAGACAGTCGAGGGAATTCTTCAACGATTTACAGCAGTTACCTTTTGTTGGGCTTGATTAATTTGTATTGATGAGAACTTTACACCTAGATGGGTTGTGACTGTCATTAGGGGTCTGATGATGAAGACGTAGAACAGTCAAGGGAACTCCTCAACGATTTACAGCAATTACCTGGTGTTTGGGCTTGATTAATTTGTATTGATGAGAACTTTATACCTAGATGGGTTGTGACTGTCATTAGAGGTCTGATGATGAAGACGTAGGACAGTCAAGGGAACTCCTCAACGTTTTACAGTAGCTACCTTGTGTTTGGACTTAATTCATTTCTATTGATGAGAACTTTGCACCCATATCGTTTATAAGTGCCATTACAGGTCTGATGATGGAGACCATAGACAGTCGAGGGAATTCTTCAACGATTTACAGCAGTTACCTTTTGTTGGGCTTGATTAATTTGTATTGATGAGAACTTTACACCTAGATGGGTTGTGACTGTCATTAGGGGTCTGATGATGAAGACGTAGGACAGTCAAGGGAACTCCTCAACGATCTACAGCAATTACCTGGTGTTTGGGCTTGAATAATTTGTATTGATGAGAACTTCACACCTAGATGGGTTGTGACTGTCATCAGGGGTCTGATGATGAAGACGTAGGACAGTCAAGGGAACTCCTCAACGATTTACAGCAATTACCTGGTGTTTGGGCTTGATTAATTTGTATTGATGAGAACTTTACACCTAGATGGGTTGTGACTGTCATTAGGGGTCTGATGATGAAGACGTAGGACAGTCAAGGGAACTCCTCAACGTTTTACAGTAGCTACCTTGTGTTTGGACTTAATTCATTTCTATTGATGAGAACTTTGCACCCATATCGTTTATAAGTGCCATTACAGGTCTGATGATGGAGACCATAGACAGTCGAGGGAATTCTTCAACGATTTTACAGCAGTTACCTTTTTTTGGGCTTACTTCATAAGATTCAATATGCCAAAATGTTCATTGGTATGGCGCCACTAAAAATCGTGAAATAAAATTATTTTTATAAAAAAAAAAAACCGACTTCAAAAAAACCTGATGCACTAAAAAGCCTGAAATAATATTTCTATTACCACCTCTGCCTACCCCTTCGGGAAAACCAGACGTGATGGTGTGTTATCGAGTATTTGAAGTCGGTGCCAATCTTGGTATGCCAAGTCTACCTACTATAAAAGTAAGAAGATAGATTGGCACCGACTTCAAATACTCGATAACACACCATCACGTCTGGTTTTCCCGAAGGGGTACGCAGAGGTGGTAATAGAAATATTATTTCAGGCTTTTTAGTGCATCAGGTTTTTTTGAAGTCGGTTTTTTTTTTTATTAATAGTGTTCAGTTCAGACATGTTTCTAAACAAATATTGTACTAACCATTACAACTACATTCTTAACAACTACTGTAATTAGCTGGTTACAACGCTACTTATTTGTTCTATTTTTAGGGTTCAAGAGGAAAAAATTAGAAACCCTTATAGGATCACTTTGTTTTCCGTCTGTGTGTCTGTCAAGACGACTGTACTGTACTTAAAATACAAGTTTTGTTACCAAGTTTGGGGATTAGTAGTTCTGCTTTGTTACTATTTTTTATAACCATGTACAATAGTTACATTTTAGATGTAAGTAATTACATTTTGTAAAGTGCGTTTCCCTGACAGTATTCATAACGTATATTTTAAGTTATATGTAACGTCACGACTTTTATCCCCATTCGGGGGTAGTCAGAGGCTTGAGTGGCCATACACCACCACATTGTGGAGGTAGCATTGTGGGGCAGGTATTAACCAACTCAAAGCCCACGTTTCACCAGATAGTCAGAACCCAACGTGACAGGTAGTGAACCTTGTCGCCGTGTATACAGGAACTGACTATTACCTAATCCCGAGGGATAGGTAGGTTTCCTCACGATGTTTTCCCTCACCGTCAGCGAACTGTATATTATGCACATAGATGAAAATTCATCCATAGGTGCATGCCCCACCGGGGATCGAACCTGGGACCTTCTGATTGCTAGCCCAACCTGTTCACCCCTAGGCTACAGTCGCAGTTAAGTTATATCTACTAAACAAACATAACATTATATCATGGGTGTATAAAGAACTAGTAACGAACCCTGTCCCGGCAGGTGGCGCCAGTTTATGCCGTGAGTTACACGTCACAGAAACACGTGGATATTATGTCTCGTATACAACACGGAGCGTTTTTATCCTTGCTTCTGGAAAGCAGCTTGTCTGTATGTATTTCTTATAAACTATTTTTTTTAATAGATTATTTAGATAAGTGGCGCTTTATGTCCAGCTATGATATACAGTCTCTAGGACATACTTGTTCTCAGCAACACGTTTGAAATAATTTAAGTTTTCACGTTAATTAAGTAGTATTTGTAATGACACTGACAGATGTGAAATGTCAAACATCAGCTCAGTACAAATGGCGCATGGTAAGCTGAATTCAGCAAAACATTTGTTTGCCCTGATTACTAAAAAATAGGTATATCCTGGGACATTCCTGGGACATTATTTTTACACACGGCTACCTGATCCCAAACTAACCAGAGCTTGTACTATGGAAACCAGATAACTGATATTACTACATATGTGTACTACTTTTTGTTTGTAAATACATACTTAATATACCTACATAATTACACCCAGACTCGGGACATACCGGGTACATATCTAACATACATATATCTAACCTACGACCTGCAGCGTGATAGGCGGAATCTTACCAACCGCGCTAAGACCGTCAAGACTTTTTGTTGTCATCATAAATTTACAGATATATTCATAAATTAACGTACATTATTATTATTAATACACTTTGTATAATATCTCTTGACTGTAAACTCCCCCTGATTTCAACTCCACCCGTCTGAATGGCACCAGTCAGTCCAGGTCCCAGTCCGGGTGGAGAAAGCATAATTCAAATTAATTGGCCGATTTGTAAATATTCAAATAAGTCTAACTGCTGCAGTGGGTAAGCAACAAAAATAAAGATGTTATTATGAGCGGATCCGCGTGAAAATCATATAGGACCAAGAATATTTCTCTAACAAAGGACAATTGGAACTAAATTTAGTTCACCGGTGCCATTTTATTTTGCTATAAATATCTCGTAAAAACTTTTATGTTTTCATATTACTTTGTTGGACTATGCACACGTGCAAGTTTAGTAGTTTCATTGTATTTTAATAAATAAATAACCCCAGACTTATACCAGTGACATTCAGACCAGGGCAAATTGAGAAACACCATTTTCGAAACTTGCCTCTGGCGGGAATCGAACCCGCAACCACCCGGTGCAGTGAGCTGACCGGCTGACACTCGAACCACTGCTGCACGCTGACTGAGCCGTCCTGTGTCCATGGACTCTGTTTAGTAGAACCAACTATTTTGGACAGCCACATGTCTCCGTCTTGCTTTGATAGACTAGTAGTTGGTCGTAAAATAGATGAGGAGCCGTAGAAGGGTTTTCTGGATTTACTCGAGCGCGTCAGATTAAGATAAGGGAGATACCTTACATATTGATAAGAACCTCCAACCAGTATGAACCCTTAATATTGGTGGGTACGCTCAGGGGAACCAAAAAAAATAATAGACCATCTTAAAATAATCGAACTCGTCAGATTAAGATAAGGGGATTCATTACTAGCTAAGAAGTGTCAAAAGTGTCAATTTTGCTAATTTGATCGTCAGTCTAAGAAATGGGAGCATCTGGAAGTTTCAATGAACACCCCCTCTGAAATTTGTTTTTTTTATAGGACTGCGGGTGGCAAAAAAGCGTAGGGCCCGCCTGATGTTAAACAGTTATCATCATGTTAAACAGTTATCATAGCCTATAGATGCTTACAAAATCTGACGCGATCGGTTATTTTTTATTTTCAAATTATCATGTTTGAGCATGAAAAATATCAATAATATCTGACACGCTTGAGTATTTCCACGTCATTGCTTTTTATAAAAAAAAATGAAATTATCATGTAGACGCTTCCCCCACCGCTGAAAGTGGAAACATCTAGAACAATGTAGTCTTTCTATCATCTAATCTACCGAATCTAATAGGTCTGGGCGACGCTGGAGTAAATCCACAGTTTGCACTATGGGCTCCCCCTCTAAAAGCTTAGTATTCCTATTTTCAGAAAAGCGAGACAAGCATTTCTAATATTATTATGATAAAGTTAAACATATTACACAAAAATTTGATTTAAAAGTGAATAATGGTATTCACTTTATTAACAAATAATTAAGTTCAAGTACACTCAACCCCAAAAACATTCGACAAATTACACCCCGCACAACAATACGCAGATACCCCAACCATTGTTTCCCGCGGTAAACTAAGTCATCTGTCAAAATGTCGAACACAACACACGTACCCATGTTACGTAGCTGTCAATAACATTCGGTGCGTACAATGCATTGATTGTCTTCGCAAAAAACGCCTCTTATATTCAGTGTATTGTGAAATTATGGTCATTGGGTCATGCATGATGTGTATTGAATATTTGGGTTCATTGTAGAGATGTGCCGAGTACAGCCTGACTCGAGTACTTACTCGATTACTTAGTAAGTACTCGGGTACTCGAGTACTCAGATTACAGAACTCGAGTACCCGGTACTCGAATACGGGTTCCGAGTACTTCATGGTTTTCGAATCCTAAGTCGGGTACTCAAATAAATAGAGGTGCAATCAATAATTTCTTTATTATCCCACTGTACTGTATTAGTGTTATATATTAAAAAAATGTCGGTGATCAGCCAAATCAGGGTAGACTGAAAGCCGACCCCTCATAATGGGATAAGGCTAGGAATAAGAAGATATATTTTCTAATTGGAAAAACAGGTAATTATTAATACATATTTAAGTACACTTTATACAGGCTTTTTTAATTTGCTGTAACAGTTGTAGTTTTTTTTAGAAAATACGTTATAAATCGGGGCTCTCGCCAAAATTTCCGCCATTTTCGCCAATTTTCACGAGTGCAAGTACAACGCACTAATTAGATGTGAAACTCGGACGTTTGAGTGGTTAAAATACATAATACAAAAGTACTCGAGTCCTATTAAGTTCTCGAGTACTCATTACAAGTATTCGAGTACCTGTCCGAGTCCTCTGACTCGAGTACTTACTCGATTCTTTTTTTAACGAGTACCAGAATACTCGAGTACCAAAAATAGCGTACTCGGCACATCACTAGTTCATTGTTCCGATAAATTAAATGGATTTAGCATTTAAATGAACTATGGATTTGAATTGCACTTAGCATAACGCCATTTGGTCTGCTAAGCGCTTATGAGTCGACTAATGACAGCATAGTGCTTCTAATTAATTTTCTGATATTTTACTAGGGTGTACTTTAGACTCTAGTACCCTCTAATAGTTGCCAGTTAAGATGAAAGTGGACGTCTTTTGGCTGTAATGATGATGAAAATGATAATTAACATTATACATCCAAGAATTTTGACGGGCCCATTAGCGTGGTTGGCGTGGAAGCGCCTTTCACGCTGCAGGTCGTAGGTTCGATTCCTACCCGGGACATGCATTTGTGTGCATGAACATGTCTGTATGTCCGGAGTCTGGGTGTATATGTATATTAAGTATGTATTTACAAATAAAAAAGTAGTATATGTAGTAATATCAGTTATCTGGTTTCCATAGTACAAGCTCTGCTTAGTTTGGGATCAGGTAACCGTGTGTACAAAAATGTCCCAGAATGTTATTATTATTATTTTGTGATTAAAAATATAGTCACTTCATGACTTTGACGACCGATTGACGTAGTGGTTCGAGTGTAGGCTGCTCGGCTCATTGCTTCGGGTAGTTGCGGGTTCAATTCCCGCCAGAGGCAAATTTCGAAAACCGCCTTTTCGTAAGTTGCCCTGGTGTGGGTGCCACTGGGATCGCCCCCAGTCCATTGTGCGGTAGCCATAGTACAGGCGTGGCTTAGTTTGGGACCATACAGTTGGTGTGTAAGTCGGGCGATATTTATTTAACTCATACGGGTTGATATTTGTGATAAATGTACAAACCCTTCAGCGCTACAAAAAATATGTTCCCTGGAATTTTCAAGAGCTCTAGGGGATTCTTTTAATATAATTATATCAGACGCGGAAGCATCAACTCCGGAGTATTTTTAATTAAAATCATTTTGAGAAGAGATGAGTAAAAAATATTTTTACAGACATTGATGTCTCACTGTTGTTAATGGTATTCCATCTCACCATTAGCCTTGGGCCGCGAGTCTCCTAATAATTATTCATTGCGAAACCTCTGCTGGCCTACTCCGAAATACGAACCTAACGTTTCGGCTGACGGATTGTCGTGATTTGACATTTCTTCTTTCGTTTTTCTCTACGATTTGACATTGTTTTGATCGTAAATCGAATCCGTACTTCGGACGATCCGTCAGCGACGTATTTCGGAGTAACCCCCCAGGTCTCAAATATTATCTTCGTGCATTCTGCATGTAAATCGTGAATACTTGTGGTCGCCTCGACCGCCCAGAATTTGCGATTTACAATTAAGTATTCACAAAAATAATGTTTGTAGTTTCTGTTAACAACATAAAAATATATTTTTAAATAACACATTATTGATGTGGTACCACTAAACATATTTTTGCTATCTCGCTCTCTCTATATGTCTCTCTCTCTCGATTATAAGCAGCAGCGTCACGAATACCACGTATTTATTCTAATTAATTAATTAAAAGGTGTTAAACTAAATAATAATTGTGAGAACAACGCAGTGCCAGACGATTTGTTTTACAGTAATTTAACCATACAGCCCATACGATTAAACAAGGCGCGCTACAAGGACAAGGACAAGGCGCGCAATCGACAATTGTTAAGAGAATCGAGGTCCAGTGCGATTCACACATCTTTCGAACTTTTCTTCACAACGTTTGCCTTCAAGCAAGTGATCATCACCATCCCCATGAATCCCAAAATCATCACAAAGAGCCAAAAATCCAAGACACATCACCCCAGAATACACTCTCTCGACGTTAATATTTGGCTTGTATTCATTATGTGCCCTCAGCTGTGGCGGGGCATAAAATAAATCTCACTCATACTCCTACGAAAGCCTGACATTTTTTGGCTTATGAAAGACACTCCAAGTGGCACTTCCGCTTTAAAATTGTGAAGACACTTGGTGTAGCTGTTGAGTGTCGTGCGTTAAATTAATGATCTTTTTCTTTTATCTGAGAACGGTGTTTATTTTACTTAGATTCGATGAAAATTTGAATGAAATATGGAGAATTATGTTATATCAAGTCGCTTATTATTACAGCAATAAATTATGAAAATTGATAATTTGTACTTGAACAATTTTTTTAAAATTCTTAGTGCCAGAAAGTTTTTATTTTATTGGATTTTGATTATCAACCAACTTCAAAAAGAAGGAGGTTCTCAATTCGACTGTATGTTTTTTTTTGTGTGTTTGTATTTTTAAAACCAGTTGTACTAACGTATGTGGCCCTATTTTACATCCACATTCGGTAAATTTGGGGTATTTTACATCACGGAAAAGTGGGTAAAACGATATCACCAAACTTACACACCAGCTGTATGGTCCTAAACTTATCAATACTGCTATGGCTACCATGACTAGGGTTGATCTCTGTGACACCCAGACCAAGGCCATTGACGAAAAGGCCGTTTCCAAAATTTGCCTCTGACGGGAATCGAATCTGTAAACACCGACCACTATGCCAAGCGATCTACGCCAAGTTGGCTTTAATAATTTATTCCCACAAAACTAAAAAAGTATTCACAATGTGGCTCAATTTTTTTCCCAATCTGTGTGTTCCCAAAACGGAATTACTCAAGACGAGAGCAATTTCCCTCGCGCACGAGACTACGATAGTACATTTTTTCCCTTCCTTCGGTCTTTACAAAGACATTACCAAGATAGAGGGAGACGAATAATGACTGTCCGAAATAATTTGTCCTACTAAAGAAGGTTATTAACACACATGTCGGTGTTGCCAATACGGCTCATCTTTTGATGAATAATACGCATCAAAATGCCTTTAAGTTAGTTGTCGAATTGCGAGTGCGATAACGGATGTGTGAATTTCGCTGCATGTAGTGGTCTGCGGAGCTCAAGTTTAATGATTGCGATGTTAGAAGGTACCATTTCTGCTAAAATAGTCCATCAATGGGTCCTTATAAATCTCACACGACAGACTACTCTGACGTCACGTCACGCTTGAGCCGCGTATAAATCATAACTGAGCCTTTCGGAAGCTTAAATGTAATGTTGTGGGTTGGTATTTCTTTGCTATTTTTCGTCTTACAATGCATAAGGGCCGCATCAGACGACGGATTTACTGCGGCTAGCGGACAGCTGACCTAGGTATACCATTTCAGTAATTACAATTCAATTCAAGACCAACCCATCTGGATGTTGGAAAGTTTGTTCCGGCTAATCTCCGAACGGCTGGACCGATTATGATCGAACTTTCACTTGCAGATAGCTCATGCTATAAGAAGTAACTTAAACTTTTATTTTAGAAAAATAATTAGTATTCCATGCCAAAAAATTAAACCCACCCTTAATTCCACGCGGACGTTGCACCGCCATACACGCGACTGCAAAAATGCAGTCCGTGTGCAGTCGCATGCCGTCGACTGCAACCAAACTGCAAAATGCAGTCCATGTATGTTAGTGCGTAGTCGCGGGTACTCTCTTTCTAAAATCTACGCTTACGAACTCACGAAGTTCACGGGCACAGCTAGTTGTAAAGAATGGTTATTTTTCTTTCATTATTACATTAAAAAAGTAAGCTTAAAAACTGAAACCCGACTACGGAAAAAATGCGCTCTAAAAAGTATGAAACAAGAAAATATTCTCATCTAGAGGATAGCCGTGGTCCGTGTAGGTCTTTTAGGGCCAAATGGCACATGAACACGGACCACGGCTATCCTCTAGATGAGAATAATTTCTTGTTTCATACTTTTTAGAGCGCGTTTTTTCCGTAGTCGGGTTTTAGTTTTTAAACTTACTTTTTATTTGATTATTTTGGAGTTATAGGTAACAATATATATATTTTTGAAATGTGCTCATCAAGCTCTTTCATTTGATACCCCACACGGTTTCATTAAAAAATGATTTTTTTTTAGTTCATGACATTATGTCCTCTAGAGGGCGCCATATGCAATTTTATGTGACGTTACATAGCCTATAACCAGCGCGCCATTAAGCCGGTTCTGACGATACCTCATTTGTCAAATTACGACAAGTAGTTTGGAAGTTAGGTGGGAACAGATGCACATACATACATACATACATACATACATACATACATACATACATACATACATACATACATACATACATACATACCGGTCAAAATCATAACCCTCCGCCGTAGTCGGGTAAAAAGGGATGCGAATATAGCATCGTATTCATATGGCCGGCTCATTTATAACCGCGCGCACAGTACCGACGCATTACTCTCGGCCACACTGCGGTTATAATGGCGATCGTCTGTTGTGCCACTAATAACAGTGCATCAGTGTTGAATAACAATCAATCGGGGTTGTGACGTTGTGTATAGAGAATTCATTAGTTTGGAGGCTAATGGTTGGTTGGTATACACTTGTTGGTATAGGATTTGTTTTTTACCCGACTACGGAGGCGTTATGATTTTGACCGGTATGTATGTATGTATGTATGTATGTATGTGCATCTGTTCCCACCTAACTTCCAAACTACTTGTCGTAATTTGACAAATGAGGTATCGTCAGAAGCGGCTTAATGGCGCGCTGGTTATAGGCTATGTGACGTCACATAAAATTGCATATGGCGCCCTCTGGAGGACATAATGTCATGAACTAAAAAAAAAACATTTTTTAATGAAACCGTGTGGGGTATCAAATGAAAGAACTTGATGAGCACATTTCAAAAATATATATATTGTTACCTATAACTCCAAAATAATTAAATAAAAAGTAAGTTTAATAAAAACTAAAACCCGACTACTGAAAAATCGCGCTCTAAAAAGTATGAAACAAGAAAATATCCTCATCTAGAGGATAGCCGTGGTCCGTGTTCATATGCTATTTGGCCCTAAAGGGCCTACACGGACCACGGCTATCCTCTAGATGAGGATATTTTCTTGTTTCATACTTTTTAGAGCGCGATTTTTCAGTAGTCGGGTTTTAGTTTTTAAACTTACTTTTTATTTAATTATTTTGGAGTTATAGGTAACAATATATATATTTTTGAAATGTGCTCATCAAGCTCTTTCATTTGATACCCCACACGGTTTTATTAAAAAATGTTTTTCTTTTTTTGTTCATGACATTATGTCCTCTAGAGGGCGCCATATGCAATTTTATGTGACGTCACCTAGCCTATAACCAGCGCGCCATTAAGCCGCTTCTAACGATACCTCATTTGTCAAATTACGACAAGTAGTTTGGAAGTTAGGTGGGAACAGATGCACATACATACATACATACATACATGCATACATACATACATACATACATACCGGTCAAAATCATAACCCTCCGCCGTAGTCGGGTAAAAACTAAAACCCGACTACTGAAAAAACGCGCTCTAAAAAGTATGAAACAAGAAAATATTCTCATCTAGAGGATAGCCGTGGTCCGTGTTCATGTGCCATTTGGCCCTAAAAGACCAACACGGACCACGGCTATCCTCTAGATGAGAATATTTTCTTGTTTCATACTTTATAGAGCGCGTTTTTTCAGTAGTCGGGTTTTTATATAACTAAGGAAGGAAACACGCATACAGGCCGCCTGATGTTATACTACCTTAAGTTCCAACTAGAGAATAAAATCCCAAGCATGTTTTTCAATCCCGGGATTACGGGACTTTTGATGCGTAATCCCGGGATCCCGGGACTATCCCGGGATTAGACTATGTGGTTTCTTATTGGGCACAAATAAAAAAAAAGAATGATTTCTTAAAAAAATGTTTTAAATATTGTTGCACACAATACAAATCACAATAATAGCAAGAAAAGAAAAAAAAACCGGCCAAGTGCGAGTCGGACTCGCGCACGAAGGGTTCCGTACCATTCTATAAAAACGGCAATCATGTCTGTTGTATGGGAACCCCACTTAAATATTTTTTTATTCTGTTTTAGTATTTGTTGTTACAGCGGCAACAGAAATACAAATTTTATTCTGACTTTTCGGATAGTTTTGATAAAATCTATTGCTCAATTCGAAATTGTATCCATAAAGGGCTATGGTAACTAAAGAGTGCACAGTATGTGCCAGCATTCAAGTCAATATTGATAAACACATTATCTATTTGAGTATAACCCGTTGTGGTAACAACACGAGGAAGTTTTGAATTTAAACCAATATGGACAAAATATTTTTTTAAAGGTGCATTCTCATTAGATTCCAGTAAGTCTACATTAAAATCCCCGCACACTATAGTCGGAGGCAACGGGAGTGTTCTGCCATCAAATATGACACTATGAAAGCAATACAACAATTTCCAATCGATCGAAACCTAGAGATAACGCAAAACTTGTCAATAGCAGGCGAATTTTGGTCGTGACTATATTGCGATCTGAAAAACGAAACCATAGCGCGATCTAGGAGCTCATCTAGCGTCATCTAGTGGTGCGTAGCGGTACTATTATTTTATATATAATGAGGTTCTTATTTTATATTATCTTTGTTATAGCAACAATTATTTACTCTTTGCCACCTCACTCCCATAAAAAAAAACTGCTCAACATCAGGCGGGCTGTACGCTTTTTTGCCACCTCAGTCCCATAATTGTTAGTACACACCTGCAATAATAGGTACATAAAGTACACAAATAAATAAATACACATTCTGTGAAAAACTATTACAACGCCATCTATAGTTCTAATACTCTGTGCTTGAAACTCCGAATGCATTTGAAACTTGATTTACAAATATGTTTACGTACGTAAACAATGTATTTGCACAAATCAGTTTAGTGTTAACATTATTTTAATTTAAGCTGTGAGCGACAAAAAAAAATGCGAATTACTCAAAAAAAAAAACAACTCATAGTAAGATTCGAACCTAATACCCACATACACGTGGACTAACGCCTTAACCATACGGCTAAGATGATCTTTAGTATTGCACTCGAATTATTATACTAGTTATGACACTGTAATGCCAATCAATGTATCATAACAATGTTAGATGGCGCTACTTTGACTGGTACTATTAATTTAAAACTTATTTATGGGTCAAAAATGTAGTTTTACATTTCTTTTTTTTGTCAACAATTTATCTAAAATATGTCATAATGATCACTCATGGTTAAAATGTTAGTTTTCTCTTTATATATTGTTTAATTTATGAGTTATCAATAAAAACGCCAAAAATATCGAGTTTATTGTATGGGGACCCCCTTTATTTTTAAGTTTTATTTTATTTTTAGTATTTGTTGTTGTAGCGGCAACAGAAATACACATTCTGTGAAAATTTCATGTCTCTAGCTATTACCGTTTGTTAGATACAGCCCGCTGACAGACAGACGGACAGACAGACAGACAGACAGACAGACAGACAGACGGACAGCGTAGGCTTAGTAATAGGGTCCCGTTGGCACCCTTTGGGTACGGAACCCTAAAAAGACAAAATAAAAAACCATACTTTTGTGAGAAATAAAAAAGACAAAAAAAAACCTATTTAGAATTTCTAAAAATACAATCGTAGAAATATCATGTCATGTCATGTCAATGTTTGACTTCCAAGCCTGCTTCGTAGTTTATTGCCAACATAAGCAGCAGCTGATAACGCTCGCTCAGGTTCTATACTGGTTGGAGGAATAGACAATAGATACGTATGTGCTGTTTCTAAGTGATATCCACGAACTCCTCCATTTTTAAATAGGCTCATTTCACGTCTGATACTAAACTAGACCTGTTTGTGGCAATCCCGAAAATCCCGAGATTAGCCAAGTCCAGTCCCGGGATTTTCGGGATCAGAAAAAGGCCGGGATCCCGGGATCCCGAATCTTGTATTCTCTAGTTACGACTAGCCTAATAGTCTAGTTGTAGTACGACTTGCAATACCAAAGGCATCGCTCGCACTGGCGCAGGAGTGACAAAGGTGAAGAGGGGGTGGTTAGTCTGCCGGGGCTCTCACACATCGCACACAGCTACTTTACGGCGATCTTCCGTGAGAGGGTGGTACTACCCTGTTCAAAAACGCCTGTATAAGCTGCAGTCAATTGGATACTGCTTGGCTCTACCACCTTCAAAATTGAAAAACACTCTAGATTTCGCTATGCCTGATAAATAATAGACTCTTTGGAAACATGAGTAAGATTCTGCTAGATAGGTACGTTGATGTTGGAACACACCCTGACATATAAAATAGTAAGCTGAAAATGTACTGAAATAATATTTTATCATGAAAAACAAAAAGTTATTCATTTTTAAGTGGTGGGCTCTTGTCCGAACTCGATAGTCGGGCAAATTGAGCACTCATACGAGAGCTGTATTGGGATGAAAAAAAATGAGAAAGAGAGCTATATTTCGCTTTATTAAATTTCGGTTATATTTCATTCGATAACTCTATTTTTTTGCTCGCTCAATATTCATCGTAGTATTTTACAAAACAAATGAAATGATGATTCGTTTAGAATGAAAATTTTGATACAGAGGTACCTATCAGTATTATGCTATGGAAAATCTAAAATTATTTATACATATAGTGTATATAAATAGTGTTATTTGTATTACTTGAAAATTACACTGTTAGGCCGCGCCGCCGGGTATATACTTAAGTATTAACTAAATAGTGTTGGTAAATAATTCTACGTTTTCGACCTAAAATAGGTAGTAGAGCTAGTGGACGACTATGAGTTGACTTATAAAAGGGAATTTGCTCATTCCTAATAATAATAATATCCCGGGACATTTTTTACACACGGCTACCTGATCCCAAACTAAGCAGAGCTTGTACTATGGAAACCAGATAACTGATATTACTACATATACTACTTTTTTATTTGTAAATACATATTTCATATACATATACACCCAGACTCGGGACATTTAGACATATTCTTGCATACAAATGCATGCGGCTGCGACCAGCAGTGTGAAAGGCGCCATTACGCCAACCACGCCAACGGGCTCGTCATTACTCGGGTCGGGTACTGCATTTTATTCAGTAATTTTTCATTAATTCCTATGATTCGATAAAAAACTAAGGTATTTTTTGACATATTTGGAATGAGAATCAGATACTGAATACCCTTCTTCAATAAGTCCCCCGTCTTACATAACACCCTGTATAATTTTATTATAATAGGTATCTTGTTTCAATAATCCCCGATTTCAAACATAAAGCGAAACAATACAATTTAAGCTCGAGCTAAAAATAACTCGTCTACTGGTTTTTATTAGCAACAGTGAGTGCAGGAAAAAGGTCGGAAGGGGGGCTAAAAAGGCCACATAGCAATTCTGCAAAAGCAATTTATTTCTCTGATTGTCGAGCAGAATCCTTAGAAACATTTCCGTAAAATTGTCACGTATGGCGTAAAATGTCAATATTACGGAAATTTTGCGGAATTGCTAAGAATTCTGATTGAAAATCAGAAATAGAAATTTATTTTTCAGAATTGCTATGTGGCCTCTTTAGCCCCGCTGCTTGAACTGGCTTAAAGTGACATTGCAACTATGCTTAGAGCGACAGAAGATACGGGAGTGTATTTCGTTCCTCCAAACAATTTAGTATATGATATTTTTAAACGACTGCCCAAAAAAAGGAGTGTATATGTGTTTAGGGTTCATGTATGTTTGTTTGTTTGTATGTATGTATGTATGTATGTATGTATGTGAGATTCTTTATTCCACCATAACTTATAAATGCCTGAACGGATTTGGATGTATGGGGTATCGTTAGAATCCTTCCATCATTCCGGGTAACACTGGGTATATTATTTTTGAAAAAAAAAATCAATATGGCGGCATTATGGCTCAATTATTAAATATGAAATTATTACCCATTATTACAAAATGGGTATCAAATTGATGGCCTTGATGAGCACATTCCAAAACTGTAGAATTTATAGGCATAATTTATTATAGGTAGGATGTACATGCAAAACAAACATTTCATTTTGGCTGTTGTCACTAAAATGCTAGAAATAAAAATAAATAGGTAATTTAAAAAATTAAAAAACACGACTGCCCTGCCGAAAAGGGCAGGGCGGTCGTGTTTTTTTTTTTATCCTTTTCAACAGAAGATGAGCGGTATTGGCAATACCGACATGTTTTCAACATTATTTTATGCAAACGACTGAGTCGTACTGTGTCCATGAACTTCATTTAGGACACACTATTTTGGACTATCACATGTCTCCCTATTTCTTGGTAATGTCAGTGTTGGAACCACTATATTTGCCTTGTTTTACGACCCACAATAGTAGAAAGGTAGCCTCAACCTTTAACTTTGAGGCGTTCATAGCCAGCTGCACTGATCGGTGAACGATCGGAGGCTAAGCACCGCTTGGCAAAGGTCAGTTAGAGATGGGTGACCATTTAGTGGCATTTTAACTGAGCGTCTCCGTGCTGAGGCACGTAAAAAGTCGGTCCCGGTTATTGCTATCTAGGCAGCCTACCTTCCTACCTTCGGGCCTACCTACAGGCCTACCTTCGGGCGGCTTGAATAACTCTGACACCAGGTACCAGGGAACCATACGATAAGAAGAAGACTTTTTACGGGAGTGCAATACAAGCTCGTCGCAATTTCTCCCCGTATATCACTCCAGAGTTTCATAAATGTTAGTTTTAATCGTGATACCTCGGGCTCGCGCAATTATACCTTCAGTACAAAAACAAGTCCCCAGGCTAAACTGTTGTGCACTGGAATTGCCTTTGTTACATTACAATTTAAATACTGTTTATGAGCTCAGTGTGTTAAACTTATGTTTAATAATGTAACATTGTTTTAGAATGTATGCTCAGGTTAGTTTCTAGGGACCTTGACTGTGAGAACGGTGGAGGTTTTACAAGTATGGAGGGGGCTTTTTTTGAGGTATAAGTTTAACATCTAGAAATTAAATAATTAAGCAAAAGTAAGTTAACGGTGCGAAAGAAAACATTTAAGAACAATAAAAGGTGGTAAATCCAAGCTGTAGCCAAAATCTTCGTCCCAGTCGTTATCTCAATTCTGAGGACCGTGACGATTATGTACAAAATATTCATATTTTATGTATAAAATACTTTTGGAGGACAATTTTCCTCCACCGGCTTCTGTCACCCGCTACGTGTATAGCTTTGTGCAGTTGGAGTTGCGTACGATCAGTGATCTGCGAGTTCCATCTAGCGGGAGATCTGCCATGAGATCTATTGCACTTCACTTTTCCCGTCATAATAAGCCTTTTGAGGCTGTCGGAGCTTCTACGTGCGATATACCCAAAGAAGGTCAAAATGCACGTGGTTGAGAGCCAAAATATTGCAGCTTATATTCGGGCTGACTCTACCGGGGTAATATAACCCTCTCACAGAAGATCGGTGTAAAGTAGCTGTTACAGCTGCGTTTCGTACGATGAGTGAGAGAGCTGAAAGCCCATCCCTTCCCCTCCCATCTGTCCCACTCCCCTTTAAGTCAGCAATCTGTAGGCTATGGTAACTGCTTAACATCAGGCGGGCCGTACGCTTACTTGCCGCCTTGTGTATAAGAAACCTAGACAATTTTGTTTTTCATTTCCAAACAATCAGATACAATATAATATTAGCTCTATATGATAGAGTTAAATAAAATCAAAGAGAGAAAATAATACCTACTCGATATAATTTTCTTCGTTAGACTCGTTTCGGCTGACTAGAGAGCTAACTAATGATGTTTGGGTTGCAGATATGTGTAACAGAAATATAGTAATGAAATAAGTAACAGCTAAGCGAAATTATTTGTAAGAGACAATATTATTATAGATTTTGGGATTACGTATCTCTATGACTCGTGTTGCTTCTATCAATAAACATTTTTCTGAATTTCGTTGGTGATGTTTTAAAAGTGCGTAAGTCAACAATAGCTACTTTACAGGAGATCAAAAGTCTAAATGATGATGAATGAATGATGATGATGTAACATAATTTCTTATAAGTAACTAGCTTCCGCCCGCGGCTTCGCCCGCGTGGCCTACAGGAACCAAACGATATATTTTTCTTCAGAAACAAACTCAAAGGTAGAAACTGATTGCATTACTAAAAATACTGCACCAATTTTCGGCTTTCAACTTTCACCCCCTATTTAACGCCCTTAGGGTTGGAATTTAGAAAAACCCTTTCCTAGTGGATGCCTACACTTCACAAAGAACACCCCTTCCAAATTTCAGGTCTCTAGGACCAGCGGTTTAGGCTATGCGTTGATATATCAGTCAGTCAGGACTTTGAATGTTATATTTATAGATAGATAGAAGATAGATGTTATTATATAAACATACACCCAAAACAGGCGCACCAAAACGTCGTTTTGTGGACACCGCCAGTAGAAGAAGAATTTATATAACAGAGTTTTGTTTTTCTTAACACTTTCCAATCTGCGACGTTAAGAATATGAATATAACAGAAATGGTCTGGAAATTAAATTTATATCATTTTGACAGTGACAAATGTGTTTCTTCGCTGCCTACTCGTCCCATGGGTTGAGTATAAAGATAAATAAGCAAATAGAATAAATTAAATTCTTCTTAGTAAGTATATAACAACATTTTATTTCCCACACGTGCTATAAAATAAAATGTTGTTATATTAGGGTTGTCACTTGTTACATACATGTGATTATTTCATTTTATGTTAGAATATAGACGAAATACATGAGTTTTTTTTATAAAAGTAATTTTATTTTAAAATGTCTTCTAATGATATGTTTTGTTAAAAATCAATCTGTATAGCGCCTCAGAATCTACTCATTAATTTGACAAGCGAACGAGTGATATTATAAGGCTTCCGTTTTCGGGGTTCCGTACCCGAAGGTGTAAAATTGAGATATTTTGTTGTTTACGTAACCTTGAATACAGGCTAATTCATAAATGATGTTAACAAACCATTTGTTTTTGTATCTAAAACCCTTTTGTGTATGTTATTACCGAAAGTTAAACTCGTTTTGAACGCGTGTTTAGTCTACATAAAATATTTTGACATAAAATCAACCACATGTTTAACTTTTTTTTAATAGCACTGTTTAAGTCTATCAAAATCTCTAATTTTACCAGCCCTACCGCACGTATGATCAGCAAAAAAAGCAACGAAATTACATTTCCGTGTGTCATTTTAGTGTTCGTATCCAATAAATAATGTTTCTTGCATGCCTCTGTGGTTCTGTTCCCCCGACTTTCCCCATATTATTATTTATCTGTACGCATTTGTCATTTGTTTTTTCGAGCCTCAGAGCTTCGGAGCCTCGGGTATCGTAAATTCGTCCAAGAATTGCGATGTACAATGTGATATTACATTTTCGTACTTTTGCTTAGAACTAGTCTAAATAAGGACTGTTTTCTGGATCAACACTAGAATGTACGATAAGACTGATTAAAAGATTAATTAGTGTTACGATTTTTTAATTATATGTTAGCAAAATAATGGATAGTTTACATTGAGCCAGTGCCGCGACAGTCCAGTGACCCAGTCCAGCGTTGACCTGTGACTGGGCTCGTATAAACACTAGTTTCAACCCAGTCCAGTGCTGACGTCACGCGCACAAGTCAGTCCAGTGGACTAGCGCCTGTTTGTATACAAGCAGTGATGTTTACACGGTGCCAGTGTAAGGATAGTCCAGTAACCCAGTCCAGCGATCCCCATGTGTAAACACTAATTTCAACCCAGTCCAGTGCTGACTTCAATCGCAAGTCAGTCCATTCAGACTAGCCACTCGTTCTATTTTGGAACCCAGTAAATTAGTGCGTAAGTCAAAAATAGCTACTTTACAGAATACAAAAAACCTAAACGAAGTTATTGTTACCCAGTACGTAATGTTACTAATTTTCAAATAACGCATCATTGTGCATATAGGAGCAAAGAAGGTTTTTACTTTGTATTAAATTATTATTTTTATAAAAAAACAAAAACCGACTTCAAAAAACCCTGGGGTACGAAAAACCTTGAAACAATATTTCTATTACCACCTCTGCCTGCATCTTCGGGAAAATCGGGCGTGATGGTATGTTATCGAGTATTTGGGGTCATTTCCAATCTATCTTCTTACTTTTAGTAGGTAGACTTGGCATACCCATATTGGCACAGACCCCAAACGCAATAAACTACTTCAAATGTGCACCTTACCGCTCAAGGCAAAGGTTTAGGGTTATTTTATTTATCTTATCATCTTTTAAGTATAGTCCTTGAGAAAAAAACGGTCCAATGAATCACACCCAAGGATCCTATTGAACCCTAAAACTCCATTTTCAAGTGTTTGTATTGGCATGGTTTTAGGATCCCTTTGGGATCCAGTTTGTTTACCGTTAAGGGCGCTATACTATTTGATAAGTGGGTAAAGGGCCTGGTTTTGTTTGTGTTCAGTTTGGAAAGAGATATTACGAACAGATGCAACGTATTTATTGGTGACTGTACTTTTAGAAATAGATTATTGTGTAGCTATTTAGAATATTATAGGCATAAGATATAGGGGGTAATATTTATCAAATGCTTATCTCCTGTTTTTTGACACTTTTGCTCTAAATACTGTTTTGTAAAGCTATTGTAAATATATGAAAAAAATATTTAAATATTATAACAAATACAGTATTTTCGTCGTAATTTTGAACGGATTTTCTATAAACAATCACGTAGAACTTATTTCATTTTCATAAAAATAATTATTGTTGCTAAACTTTGGGAGACAAAAGTCTGTAGAATTGAAACAATAAATACTCACTCAGTGAAATGTAGAGGCAATTCTGTTAAACTCTTGTAATACGTGACCCGCTCTACCACTTCACTTTTTGATGGAGTCTTGAACTTTAACCTACTTTGTCTAACTGCTAGCAGAGGCATCTTTCCTAGCAGTTGGTAACAACTAATTATATTAGCTTACGTTTCTTAATAGACTCTACTTAAACGAACGCTATAATGATTATTACCACTTATTAATCTATAATTAGGGTGTTACGTGATACCAAATAACTAGACTCCTTGTATTTCCGCTTCCATATAAAGCTCGCATAAAACGTGACCCACTCTACAATTGTAGAGCTTTTCGATAGAGAGCAAACTTTTATTTTAAAACCACCCGCGTATGGGATTAAACGAGAACTAGTGGCTCTCCCTTTCGGATTATGGCTGTCTTTTTATTTTGCTTGGTTTTGAACTCTATTTACTTATCAAAGAACTAATTGGTAATCTGATGAGAAGCGGTACCTATCTTTTTTATTGTTTTTTATTGCCTGACGAAGACAGATGAGCAGACGGTCCAACTGCTGCTGCTGCTAAGTGAAAACTCCCGTCCAGTGGCCCGATTCACGTAAACAAAACCGTAACGATATCTCAGCGATATAGTCGTTGATAGCATTTTAGTAATACGAAAAGTCTATCAACGACTATATCGCTGAGACATCGTTACGGTTTTGGTTAAGTGAATCGGGCGCCAACCTTCTTGGAACCTGTAAACATGCCCTTTGAAGAATCCTATGTTGTGGTGGAAAGTTTTTCGAAAGACGTCCGTGCGTTTTTTGGCAGCATGAATACAAGCCAACTGCCTGACATCCACAGTCACGCACTACCTATAGATGGGGAGCCCATGATGCTAACTGTTGATTTACTCCAGCGTCGCGGAAACCTATAAGATTTGATAGAATAGATGACAGTAAGAATAAATGGTTCCACTTTCAGCGGTGGGGGAAGCGTCAAAGTAATAATTTCAAAATTGAAAAAAAAAAAATACATTGAAATACTCAAGCGTATCAGATATTGATAGTTTTCATGCTCAAATGAAAAATTGAAAAAAAAATACTCGAGCGCGTCAGATTTTCAGAGGGGGTATTCAGTGAACCTTACAGATGCTCCCATTTCTTAGACTGACGATCAAATTAGCAAAATTGACACTTGACACTTCTTAGCTAGTAATTAATCCACTTTATCTTAATCTGGCACGCTCGAGTATTTTAAGATGGTCTATTTATTTATTTTTTGTTCTCCTGAGTGTACCCCCCTATATTAAAAGCTCATACTGGTTGGAGATTCTTATCAATATGTAAGGTAATCCAGAGCGCGCTTGAGTAAATCCAGAAATCCCTTCTACGGCTCCCCATCTACTAGCATCGCAAATGCACGCGCGCGCGACATTGATTATGGAGCTTATAACGCTACAATGTATATTCATCTCTTTCTAATAACAGGTGTGGTGTATATGGCTTTTATTCATATGTGGGTATAGTTTAATATGCTAATTTACGTGTATGTCAGGTCTATTAAATAAAACTTCATTGGGTTCATGGTGTATTCAAGTTATACAGGGTGGTGACGACATCATGACAATAATTGAAACCACATACTGGGTATCACATTAGTAGTTCGCACATAAAATATTATTAAATTATATTCAAAGGTATTGCCACGGATTGCTTTTTTATTTTGACAATTTTAACTTTACGCCTACAAAGATGCCGCTAAAGACACCGACACCGAAGCGATGTTGCCACGCTTCTACTTACAGGTCAGTCTATGAGGTTGGTAGACGTTTATAAAGGATGTTGTGTTTCGTTTAGAATATTTCCGCATTAATTTTTTTTGAAAATTTTAAATTTTGGACTTTGATGTAAACCTAATTTTATAATTTTAATGTGTTGTGATTGACTAGCAGGGGTCGTGTTTTAATTTATTGTCACTATGTCGTCACTACTGTATAACTATCACCACCAATATCAAGTTTAAATCAGACTCTAATACAATTTTATCACCTCGCATGAAGCTATAAAATACTGCCAATAACGTTATATCGCTGACAATATCGTAAGGAAATATCGCAAGGACCGGAGTAAGTTTATTAGATTGTGACTAGTTATCGCCTTGCCTGTAACATGTAATATAATTCTGATAACTGGATGTATTGAGTTATACGCGTATTGGAGGTATTGGTACGTTATTTTATACCTTAGGGAGCAATACCATGAAATTGTAGCTTACTATTCCACCAAGCCAACTAGACACTCGGGTATAAATATCAAATGATAAAATATAAGTCAACGATTCCGCGGTCCTTCCACAACATACTGGAAGCTACTACCACAGGAGTTGTTGTGGACGGACGGCAGAATCATTGACTTAACATTATTTGATATTTATACGAAAGTGCCAAGTTGGCTTGGTGACGTAGTAGCTGATAGTAGATGGGTACAATATGATATACTAAACTAAAGAAAAATATTCCAAAATGCAGTAATTTATTTTCATCGAAGCACGTTACTTTCATATATTGGTTGCTGTCAGATGTACTCAAGTACGCCGACTTCGGCGTAGTATCAGTTTCCGCATTTTATTACAGCGCATACTCTATCTAGTTGGAGCACCCCTCACGGAAATCAAAATTAATCTATGGCGGCGTCTTCATCAGGCGCATGCCTCGCGCGAGCACTCACTTTTGACGTCGGAACGCATAGACGTAATGTCATAATATGAGTGCTCGGGTGAGGCATGCGCGCCATATGGACATATCTTATGAATAAGAAGAAAACATAATAGACAAATCCTAGTCAAAAAGCGAGATTTTCAAACGACAGCATTTTCTCCATTGGCTTGGCACAGGCAAAAATATCCGGATTACATTGCAAAATTGTATGAGAAAAGTCTAGATTAGATCCCGCTGCCTTGGTTTGGCGCTATCTCCCATCTTGTAATAGGATTGAACATATGAAACTAGGTGACAAATCAGGCCTAACGATAGCCATCGCGCTGGATAAGCCGTGGTGAACTGCTAAGATATCTGGAACCATTGGTGTTTTGTTTTACCAGATATGGTACCTCATAACATTGCAATCACTACATGTGCGCAGCGCACCACTACATGCAGCGAAATTCGCACATCTGACAAAAAACTTAAAGTAATTTTGATGCGTATAATTCACCAATGATTCAAGATGAGCCATATTGTCAATACTGACATGTTTACAAAAATATTTTCCGCAAACAACTGAATCGTACTGTGTCCATGGATTCCTTTTAGAATGGCATACTATTTTGAACAGTCACATCCTTTCTCTTGATAATGTCTTTGGCTAGAATATTTTTGTAATAGGCTTTGAAACTAACTGTACGTTGTTTCACACATTTTTCGCCCGGATTTTTACCTTTAGGAACTGAATTTCGAAAAACACGTATTTAGCTGGTAACCTACATGTTTTTAATTGCCTAAGAAGACACACATTAAAATTTGTTAATTAGTTAGTTTAAAAATATAAATGATATTTTGTTATGAATGAATAATTTAACAATAATTAAACACCTTATAAAGTCAATTTGGTTCAGTTGATTGGAAAATTAACTGGAGCAACCAATCTAATAACTTAATTTCCATCAGAATTGGTTACATCAGTGATTGATTGTAATTTTACTGAGGAGCTATTCATTGGATGATAAATCGATTTTGGAATAATGGGTTACAAATTGCATTGAGACGTTTATGCGTATAATATTAGCATGTTTCGTTTTAATAGCACTGCCTGTAATAAAAGCTGTGACAGAAAAACAATAGAGAATATCCATGCGTCGCTAGAAACTTGGAAACAATGTGGTCTTAATAAAAGTATATCTGTTTATATTTCATCCAATTTGATCACATACTTTTAAGTTACATGCATTATACGTAACGTTGAGCAATTTAAAAATTTACAACAATAAAAATCGTTGCGTTGCACTGGGACAACACGTCATAATTTTCTGGCTTATGGTAAAATTTCTCAAGATATACGAGAGCACGTACTGCTGACTTGCCAAGCTGCTAATCAAGACCTTATCTTGAAAAAAATTTGACATCATATCGAAATAACTTAATAAAAGTATATTTTTTAATTTTTAAAGCTAAAAACCATGCATATTCCCTATTAAAGACAAAGTACTGTGGACAGCCTGCACGGAAATACCTCCGTCTCCCTCCCACCTACCCCATTATACATCAAACTACATCCTCCCTTTCTAGATAATGTTAATCCTGTCCCCTATACCGTGGACACGAGAGAAATTGCTTCATTAATGAACTTTTTGTTACATCTTCTTCCTGGTTTTGTTAGATGTGTTTCCTTTTATTTTTATTGTAGAAATAGTCTACTTGCTATTTATTGTGATGTTGATAAGACTAGTACATGGTCATAATAGTGTGACCAAATATTTTATTTACGTCGCCATCGTCAGTCAGTATATGTTAATACTTGACTAAAAACCTTTGTTTTTTGTAATTCTTCTTTTTTATTAGGTGTAGTGATAGATTTATAAGTTTTGATTCAACTTTTCATAGCAAAATAGTCAAACATTGTTTGGTCAAGCAGAGCTGCCTGTTTAAGTATAGGTCGTTAATATCAAATTATACAGGGTGGTGACGACATTAAATTTAAACACGATTCCTACTAGTCAATCACAATACTTTAAAATTGTCAAATTAGGTTTACATCAAAATCTTAAAATCTAAATTTTCACACAAATTAAATGCGGAAATAATCTAAACGTAACACTGCATCCTTTATGATCGTCTACTGACCTTATCGACTGACCTGTAGGTACGAGGGTGGCAAAATCGCTTCGGTGTCGGTGTATTTGGCGGTGCATTTGTAGGCGTTAAGTTAAAATGGTAGAAGTAAAAAAGCCATCCCGTGGCTACCTTCGAATATATGTTGATATTTTTTTTATGTATGAACTACTCACGTGATACCCAGTATATGGTTTCAGTTATTGTCGTTATGTCGTCACCACTCTGTATAACTATACGACCACTTGGCGACCACTTGGCGCATTGGTGCTAGCGTAGGCCGCTCGGTTCACTGCATTAGGTCGTTGCGGGTTCGATTCCCGCCAGAGGCAAATTTCGGAAACAACCTTTTCGTAATTTGTCGTGGTCTGGCTGTTACTGGGATGGTCCCCGGTCCATTTTACGGTACCAATAGTAAAAGAGTTGCTTAGTTACCATACAGTTGGTGGATAAGTCTGGCGATATTTATTTATACTTGCACAGTTATAAAAATATGGTATTTATTTAAAAACACTACATAATTCTATTTCCGTGCTAGAGAAAACTCAAGTCGCAGTGTACACTTGAAATAATAATTAACACAGTTATTTCTGTAGACTGAAGCATTTACACAAACAGCTCTCCTTAGGGAGATCATTAAATTTCACCTCGCAAACGAGATGGCCGACTGATGTCAGCATTTCTTTAATACCAAATATCTGTCAGCGAATATACAAGTTGTCTGAGTTTGTTTCGTTAATCTGGATTTAAAGGTCTATTACATTATATTTTCATCTTTGCTTGCTGTTGAAATTGTGATTAAGTTATAAAAGTTGGGGATTTACATAAACAAAAGTAAAGGTAACTTAAGGATTATTTTTTGCACTCATAGGGGTATTACCTCGTCTTTAAATATTGGAATATTAGCCGTGATTGGAGTACTCAATTGGTGCGTCTAGATGCCTCGCATGCCTCGCCCGTATTCGGACGTCAAGACTGAGTGCTCGGGGGCAGCGTGCGCCTGATGTAGACGCACCCAATAAAAATAATAATTATTATTTTTATTAATATCCAAAAATATTTTTATCAGCATAGAAAAATCGTCATCAACAATATACAACAGTTATCTTGCCAACAAACATATCAAAACCCACTGATCCAATTACACTTGGACGTCATATGAAACAAATACAGACTTGTAACGAGTGGCAAATTGGAGCAAAATTCTTGGTTATTGGCAACCTTGAGGACGGGATCTTGGGTTTCGGTTGCCTCACAAAAATGTAATAGAGAAATCGGGGCCAAGAAAAATAAAATAATCTCAGGGCTTCTATAATAACTGTGACACACGGTTTATTAGGTTGGCACAAGTTTTGGACGCTCTACTGAACAAACAATTTTTTATTTTTAGTCAATAAAAACCGGCCAAATGCGTGTCGGACTCGCACATAAAGGGTCCTGCACCACCGTAGAATAAAAACGTAAAAAATATCAAGTTTCTTATATGGGGACCCCCTGTATTTTTAAATTTTATTTTATTTTTAGTACTTATTTGTTGTTATAGCGGCAAGAGAAATACACATTGTGTGAAAATTTCAGCTTTCTACCTATTACGGTTCATGAGATACAGCTCCCGCTGACAGACGGACGGACGGACAGACGGACAGACGGACAGCGTAAGCTTAGTAATAGGGTCCCGTTGGCACCCTTTCGGTACGGGACCCTAAAAAAGTACATATGTAGATAATAAGCAACATAAATGCTGTACTAACCCTAACAAACTTTGTGGATTTCACCATCTTATCGAAACTTTAATTGGTGGTAGAATGTAGCCAATTGACACATGACAATTGACAATTGGCTCATACATGGGCCGACTCGATCGGGATAGTACCACCCTCTTACAGAAGATCGGCGTAAAGTAGCTATAACAGTTGTGTTACGATAAGTGAGAAAGCCGAAAAAGTTCTTCTTCCACGTCTCACTTAGGTAAGTACTAACAGGTACTAATACAAGCCGGTACATTACAAATCCACATCCAAATAAGTAGTTAACATTGATTAGGTTTACCTACTTAAATATTGCCGATATACTCTCTATAACTATTATCCCCGTGTGTGTTATCGCCATAAGCTTGTTGTCATGGCAATATCCCCCAAATCTGGCGGCAACGGGCTGACAGTGTGTTCCGCTTTTAATCTGAGCCGATACCCTCAATGCGGCGTTGAGTACGTTCTCTTGCAAGTTTAGATAATGCTTGCCTACGACGTTTTTATTTCGAGCATAAGCCTTAGTTTGATTGTGTGGGCGTGTGTTTTTCTGTTAATAATAATGGGACTACAGTTCGCTGATAGTGAGGGAAAACATCGTGAGGAAACCTATCTATCCCTCGGGATTAGGTAATAGTCAGTTCCTGTATACACGGCGACAAGGTTCACCACCTGGCACGTTGGGTTCTGACTATCTGGTGAAACGTGGGCTTTGAGTTGGTTAATACCTCCACAATGTGTTAGTGTATGGCCACTCAAGCCTCTGACTACCCCGAATGGGGATAAAAGTCGTGACGTTACATTTATTTTTTATTTTATTTTTTATTTTAATAATGGGACTAGGCTAGAACACTCCCACCACTCCTGTAAGCCAGGATTGACATTGGTGTCGCCAAGATTTGACCCTCAGCGAGTCCCAGGAAAAGCTGAGTTGTCGTGGAACCCGCACGAGTTTAATCAAAAGAAAGGATATGAGGAGTCGGAAGAAGATCCGCTTCCCTCCGTTGCAAAGCGGAAGACGGAAATAACGATATAGGCTGATTGCAACAAGACTGTTAGACACAGAAACAAGACCAGAAGGGCTAGACAAGTGGCTGACGTCTACAAGTGTTCCTTCAAATCGCTACGCTTCATGTATGGAAATGACATAAGTCACGTGATCTACATAGCAACCTATTGTTGATCTACATAGCGACGTTTGATATTTCCATACATTGTGAAGTCTATTCTATTCTATTCGATTAGCGTTCATGCCACTTGTCTCCCTAATCGAATAGAATAGAATAGACTTCACAATGTATGGAAAATACCTGGAAAATACTTGAAAAATACCTTTCTATCAAGTTGTTTCAGACATCGAAATTCATTGGTCGGGCGCGCCGCTCGATACATGTCGACGCGTCAAAGCAGTAACAATCGCTTTGAAAAGTGAATAGTTTTAAAATCATTTGTGTAATGAGTAGGTATGAAAAGCCAATCTTAGCAGCTGAATCAGAGCCTAATATATTTTTTTTCAGATTGCATGAAATTTTTAAGCAAATAGCTACGTCCAGAAGTGTCACATGCCGCGCGAGGCTGCTCACCCACATGCCTCGCGAAGCACGACGTTTGCCTCAGTCGCATGCCGCGCGAGGCAAATGGCGAGGCAACTGACACTCTAGACAGGGAAAGGTATACCCGATCAATCAGTTTGACACGTTTGACATCGTTCTGTCTCACGACTGCCAAACTAGGCGACGCAAATGTGAGTGCTCAGGTGAGGCAGGGCGCGCATTTGCCTCACGTGAGGCAAGTCGAACACCGCGAGGAAAATTTTCCTCGCGCGGCATGTGACACTTCTGGACGTAGCTAATCAAGTTTTTTTTTTATGCTCCCTTTACTAGTTAACTAACTGAGGCATACTTTATCGCAATCGATGCCTAATGAGGATTACATCAAATTACTCGTCCCAAAAGACTTGTAAAGAGCTTAGTTCAAAGGCAATTAATTTTATACTAATTAACTTTGAGAAGCTCTACTTGAGAGACGAAGAGGGAGTAAATTATAAATGGCTTTACGACGTTTTATATTGATCATGTTTGAATAAAATAATACCAGTATAATACTTAAGGTATTCTTCTTATCGTATAGTTAGTGGCCAAGCTAGTGTCAGATTTGTTCAAGCCGCCCGAAGTCCTCTAACATGGCTTAACGACTGCTGTCTAGATAAAAACAACCGGGACCGACTTTTTACGTGCCCTCCGAAGCACGGAGATGCTCAGTTCAAATGCCACTAAATGGTCACCCATCTCTGCCTGGCCTTGCCAAGCATTGCTTAACCTCCGATAGTTTACCGAACAGTGATTGCAGCTGGCTATGAGCGCCTTCAACACTTACGGTGATCGAAAATATCGCAAGAAAAACTGTGTTTTAAAAAATGTAACAATAGTCGAAAGACATGTGAAATCTGCAAATCCCTACTGGACCGGTGTATTATTTACTTCTACGCTCGTATTAATAAATACATCTCAAAATTGAGATCGATCTTAAGATACAGTTTTGACTTAGCTCGTATAAAGAAATGCATCTTAAAGTTGAGATCAATATTAAGATGCTATTTTTGACAGATGTTACGATGTTACGTACATTAAACGTCAAAAATGCATCTTACAACCTACTCCAGATGTTTTTAAACATACGAAATGATTAACACAACCTTATATGTATCAGCAGTGGTAGCAGATTGGTTAAGCACGCGTCTTGCGGGCTTAAGGTCATGGGTTCAAACCCTGGCTCACACCTCTGGATTTTTCGAAATCAGTGTGAATCATAACTTTAATATGATTATCACTTGCTTACGGTGAAGGAAAACATGTTGACACATGAGGAAACCTGCATGTCTTTAGATATATGAAATCCACCAACCCGCACTGGGCCAGCGTGGTGGATTATGGCCTGAATCCCCCTCGCATTGAGGGGAGGCCCGTGCCCAGCAGTGGGACGTTAAAAGGGCTAAATTATTATATTATTTTATATGTATCAGAACCAATTCCCTTAACACAGTTTTAACACCAGCCAACAAGCTTTCTACATACATCTTAAAACCAGGCAATGTAGACCTTCAAGATATGTGAACTTCTACATAACAGTATTGGAAATAAAGACGATTTTCGAAAGCGACGTGTCGTGTTATACTGGAGGTATAACCCGACTGAGTTGGCGGTGCCGGTCGTTCGTGCTACTTCTTCTGTCATAGTGAACTCCTTAATTAGGTCAAGAAATTTAAGGCACCATTGAGATATTTTTAGCGGTAGGGCTGTCATTATTCTGAATGTTTAATATTTTAATGAAATAAGTACGAACTTTCATTAGAACACTCAAACTCGCTTTGACGACAATTTGGCGCAGTGGTCCGAGTGTGGCCACTCGGCTCGGATGGTCGCGGGTTCGATTCCCACCGGAGGCAAATTTCGGAAACGGTCTTTTCGGAATTTGTCCTGGTCTGGTTGTCACCAACCCTTAGTCTATTTTATGGCATCCATAGTACAAGCGTTGCTTAGTATGCAACCATACAGTTGGTTTGTTAGTCTGGCGATATTAATTTATTTGTTGGTGGGTAATTTAATATTAGCTAAACACATATTTCTTTTGTAGTTTTACAGTATGTACCTGAAACGCAATACATATGTCATATACCTAGGTAGCACATAAGGTCGGCGACGAAAAAAAGACGTCAATCTAAGGTCAATTTAGGGTCAGTAACGTAATCGTACGTCTTTATGACGAAGATTTGCTACTAGGGTACCTATTCTTTGTCACACGGAACAGAAAAATAATTGACGCATTTTTAATTTCTCGTTGGGTTCTGACTATCTGGTGAAACGTGGGCCTTGAGATGGCTTAATACCTCCACAATGTGGTGGTGTATGGGCACTCAAGCTTCTGACTACCCCCCATTGGGGATAAAAGTCGTGACGTCTATGTTATGTTATGTTAATTTGAATAGCGAGGAATTGTTTTGATTTCGAAGTTGGCAGCCCTAATCGCGGGCACTACTTGATATTTGTCGACACTTCCTTCTGAGTTTTATTGCTGAATGAATGAACTGAAACTGCAGTAAAGGGTCGCCTTTATTACTGTTTCCAGTTTGCCGCGTTTCAACTGAAAACTTTCAGGAGATATTACTACTGTAAAGTTAAATTATTTTTCGGGGGGTTTCGTATTTTCTTGAAGAATGTCAACAAGTGGACGGTAATTACTTTGGAACAAATATCTTGTGGTGTTATACACACCTTTTCACCGGTGGTATAGTAAAAAGGGAATAGTATTAGATAAAATTAACGTTCCTGGAATCGAACCATGAATCTTATGATAGGCAGGATCATTGATGTATTATTTTAGCAGATATGGTACCCTAACATTGCAATCACTAGACTTACGCTCAGCGCACCACAGCATGCAGCGAAATCCACACATGTTATTACACTTGTAAAACAGCAATGCGTATTATTCACCGGAACACGAGCCGTACTGCCAATACCGACTTGTTTTCAACATTATTTTTCGCCACGGACTCTGTTTAGTAAGACATATCTATTTTGGCCAGTCACATATCCCTCTTTCTTGCATATGACTTTGGCCGAAACTATCCATTTATGACATTCTACACAATTCAACTCCCAGAATCTGGCTATAGCCATTCCTCCCACGCGTCCGTGGCTCGATGCCAGTCCCCTGCACGACTAACAGCCCCCTGCCGACTAACAGCCCCCGGATACTGCGCATTAGCAGACAATTGCTAATGTTCGGATACTCGGTAACGTTTATGGCAGCTTTGCGGAGGCTATCGCCAGGGTATTTTGGTAGGTATCTCGGTCAGTTTCAAGTGTCATTTTCTATGTGCATAATTATTTCTCTTATTTTTTTTCACTTAAATATAGAGTCGGTGTGGTGGACTGTGTTTTGTGACCAGTTGTGGCACTTTTAAAGACTGTCACCAAACTAGGAATTAGACGTGTGTCGTTACATTATTTTCACGAAACGTAACGTAACCAGTTACGTCAAAAGCTTCACCGGTTATTTAATAGGTGATTTTTGTAACTGGTTGTTTTTGTAACCCTATGGTTTTCTTCACTACTAGCTTCTTGTATACAAAAATACAAACATTGTTATTTGTTACTTTTAGATGTCTATGGGTGACCGGTGACATAATACCTATGATGTAGTTCAGGCTACAGCTAAATAACCTGTTACAAAAATCACTAGTTACTCGTTCGACGCGTAAACAGTGATTCGGTGAATTAGCTCGTAACCAGTTAATGTAACCGGTGACGTGAAATAACGCTCACGCCTACTAGGAATGTCATTGTTCTGTGAATTTATTCATATTATGATGCAAAGTTAATAATAATAGTAAGAAATATACTTGGTCTAATAAAAAAACCTTTTTTTATTATTAAACGATCGGGAGATGGTTGCTCTTAAATTATACTGACAAACCAGTAATTGGGTGTAATGGGTTATATAGTTGCTGAAATTGGTTGTTTCCATATACCCACGACGTAGGACCGGAAAATAACGCAGAATGCTCTTAAGCAGAAAATTGCTAATTCCCGAACATTTACAGTCAACTTGAAACTCTACTTAATTGTTTATTTAAGTCATTTAGCTAACGTTTATCGACAAATAAAGGGAAATTACATTAACATTGTTTTTACCTACTTACAAATTTGTAAAAGCATGATCCGAACTTGCATAGAAGAAAACAATATGGATTAATTTCAAACTATTACCGCCAAATTATAGAGTTTGTAGCCAGTTTACAATGGGGTTTACAACGCATTTCAGGAACAAAAGTGATTTGTAAAGCAAGTGAAAGTCGATCATAACTTTTTATAAAGGGGGTTAAAATGTAAGTATAATCATATTAACTTTTTGTGAATTCAATTATAAATAACTTACCAATCAACGTTCAACAATATGTGACCCTAATAGCCTATTATAACAAAAATAATAGCCAATATGTCATCTAATACAACCAATTAACGCATACCTACAACATTCCTGCACCAATCAGCAACAAACACAGAATATCCAGCAATCTCTAACAGAAACCCAATATTGGGTTACAATGAGCATAACTCACGTTTACGGGTGATGTCCTCGGAGGCTCAGTGTGGCTTTGATATGATTTATGGCCGGTCAGAAGATTGTGGCCGGCGAAATATATCTTATGATATTAATAACGTTCATAGCAGGGGACGAGGGCTGTGACGCAAGATATATGAAGTATACAGAGGGTGTCATTCATGGTTTTAATTGCTTGGTAATGGGATTCCGTTGGTATAAACAAAATATAGCCAGCCATATCTATAGACCTGTTCCATGTATCGATCAATATGTCAAACAGAGAATTGTGTGACTCAGAAATTACTCAAGAACAAATTATGACTTGTCTATAAATACGGGTGAATCGTAACGTATGATATGACCGGAAATATTTTAGAAATGTCCAATTTAGTTTATTCTTCATTTTGACAGTAACAGAATTAGCGTCAAAATAAAAATGACATTTTAAAAAGTCATACATATTTTCTCTTACAGGTAATAAATACTTTCTCTAAGTTTCTCTCTTAAAGAACACGGTCAATGCCCAAGACGTTATTGCTCGTAGATATATCAGAGCTCTAACTTTATCAAATGGCCCTAAAAAACGGAGTTCCCAACCTCATTAACCCTGCACCATGTGTGGGTAATGTTGGTCACTAAAAAACTGGACAAATGCGAGTAAGACTCGCGTTCTGACGGTTCCGTACAAATTTATTTGGAGTTGATATTTCAAAACTACTGTAAATTATATTTGGCGTTTGTAATGAGTGGCCTTAATACAAATTTTAATGTCTGGAACCAAAAATTGGGATACCCATACAAACTTTCACCCCTTATTTTACACCCTTAGGGGTAGAATTTTCCATAATCATTCCTATGCTGTTCTTCTTCTATAAAAGTTACCTACTGTTAAAGCTGTGCATGTCTTAATGGACGGATAGACACTCAGATAGATGGACAACAAAGTGATAAGGGTTCAGTTTTATCCTTTTGAAGTACGGAATCCTAAAAATGCCTCGATTGGCCCGCGCCAACGTAAAAACATGACATTTCAATTCGTGAAGATGAAAGCTGCAGTTGAGGGTTCGATTTAGTTTTTACGATCGTCATTTTGTCTTTGACTCATTCGTTAAAATTATGACGTCACTCAGTTTCCTCTGACTGTCTAGTATTTTCAGTATGTAATCTGAAAGTGACACGCGTGATTAAACTTTGACTACTTGGCGCAGTAGTTCAAGGGTAGGCCACTCGGTTCACTGCATCGGGTGGTCGCAAGTTCGATCCCGCTAGATTCAAATTTCGGAAACGGCCTTTTCGTAATTTGCTCTGGGCTGGGTGACACTGGGATCGCCCTTATTCCTAGAACGGTAGCCATAGTACCGCCTTGCTTTGTTTGGGACCATACAGTTGGTGGGTTAGTCTGGCGATATATTACACACTAATGGACCATTAAAGCAGTAACTGATTATTAGATGTACTGGTAACCGTCCGTTTAATGCTCTAACGGGTTACCTGTAGTGCATCCTCATTTTGCCCATATTATTCCCTCAGTAGTAGGTTCTAATGTATTTCCTCAGTAAATGGCAATATAGATAGATACGTTTCCGTTCCGTTTCCGTTCCGTTTCCGTTCCGTTTCCGTTCCGTTTCCGTTCCGTTTCCGTTCCGTTTCCGTTAGATACGTAAAACCACATACCCTACCAGGCAATACTTATAGTTATGATCCTGAATACTAAACTACTTCTATAACTTCACCCAGAATTGTTTATTTCGAACTAATCAAAGAGTAGGTACCACAGATGTATAAAACCTTTAGATGCGCCTTACCGCGCTTATTTGGCAAGGTAAATACCCGATATCCACTTAGTCACGCACCAGCTAGCGTTGCGGCTGCACGGCTGCACGCGCGCGCGCCAATGATTATGTATCTTATAACGCTACAATGTATATTCATCTCATTCTAACGACTGGTTTAATGGTGGTAGAGCCAAGCTGTAGCCAATTGACTGCAGCTCATAAACGGGCTGGCTCGACCGGGGTAGTACCACCCTCTCACAGAAGATCGGCGTAAAGCAGCTATTACAGCTGCGTTTCGTACGATGAGTGAGAGAGCTGAAAGACCACCCCCTCCCCCTCCCCCCATCCCACTCCCCTTCAGTTCGGCAATGTGCGAGCAATGCCTTTGGTATTGTAAGCATCTATAGGCTACGGTAACTGCTTAACATCAGGCAAGCCGTACGCTTTTTTGCCACCGCAGTCATTTAAAAAAAAAAGGTCTGGCGTATGTGGCTTGCATATTCTTTAATTTATGTATGGGTATTATGTATGTATATATGAATTGTTAAAGCACTCATTTTCGTGTAGGTATGTCGTGTCTATTAAATAGAACGTCATTGGTAGATAGGCGTTCTTTAATAAAACTAATTTCGTCTTCATAAAGAAACCAGACAATTTGTTTAATATTAAATGAAGGTAGAAAAAAAGCCTGAAAGTTGTGGCCCGACTTAATAATTCTGATTGTTGGTTTAATTAAACATATAAAACTTAGAAAAAAGGTTGAAGTTTTCGTAAAATACTCACACTGTTGTACGTGTACTGAAATCTTAGTGACTTTGTCAGTAATAATGCTTGAAAAGAATTCATTCGACTAGTATATTAAATGGTCCTAAAAATATAAACTTTCTACTATATCAGATAAAATTAAATTAAAACAACTTTTTTAAATACTTTTTATAGTTAAAAGAGTCCTAAAAACAGGATTTTATTAAGTCTTAATAGTATTCGTGCATCTGAAGGTCGATAACCTGATTTCATTTCGAATGCAGACGGGATATAGCAGATAAAGTTCATTAAATTACCTGAACACGCTCCGATCTCGTAGCAATCTCATTCGTAGTGTACTACGGCGTAGCAGCGTAGCATGTATTGTAGCGATCATGTAGCGAGTGGCGACCATGTAGCGACGTAGTATTGTCACAGAATTACCTAGAAACTGGGACATTGCTAAACATTCGTAGATTAATGTAACGAAAATAAACTGAATCATGTAGAGTAATAGTTTAAATATTGCCAATGAGTTTGAAGTCGATCTTAATAGTTAGAACACGAAGAATGAATTACTTAGCAATGGAATTTAATAATCCAAAAATCTAAATTGATTCAAAATCTATTTTAGTGTTTCTATTTAAGTACGGATAATTCAAGTCAATTATCTGCACCCAATACAATGTGTATTCTGTGCTACATGTACATGAAGATTAACCCCCAAATTTATAGAAATTTATGATTGAGTTACATTGGGATTACAAATCACGTTTGTTGCTAGAAATGCTTTGCAAAACCATTGTTAATAGGATAAAAAGCTCTACGAATTTGGCGATTTTGATTTTCGACAAAAACTGAAATGGTCCCACACCTGCAATACCTTGGACATATATGCACTTTTTAGGAAATGTGCGCAATGTAGAAGTGAATAAAGTTTTTTTTATTTGAAAAAGAAGCCATTACGCATAGAATTTACCGTGGCAGTCCATTAAACCATTATATACGTAACTCTCCTTAATTCCGCCGACTGCCGCCATTAGCTTGATAGATCATTCTGTTTGTTACTTTGGTGGATTAATACGAGTGGTAACAGATGTAGAGCGGCTATTCTTGTCATGTTGTGTAAGTAATTATTGTTTGGCTAGACTCAGGATGGTATTTAGATATACCTAGGTAAATATTATAGAAATACGGGGCTAAAATTGATTGAATTTGCGAATGTCTAGATTCAAAGTCAAATACATAATATTTGTATCTAAAGGAAGCAATTTTTAATAATCCACATAAATATTTTAGTGTTACCACCGGTTGGTAATGGTGCTTCCATTGAGAAGAGCTGGCAAGAAATTCAATAGTTACTCTTTTCAAATTGTGAAAACAGCAACGCAAGGCAGCACCATTGTCGCTAAAATATACAGTAATTCATTATTATCAAACTAGATCACTCAGATTTAGGTATTAAAAGTAAGTGACATACCTAATCTACAGCATAGCTACAAAGAAGACGAAAAAAATTGCAACAGGATTACGTAATATTTACAGCACTGTAATAAACAGTACAGAAACACAACACAGTAATAAAACACAGTAATTTACCAAGTTTCCCTTCTTATTCCAGACAAAAAAAACAAAAAAACACCATTAACTTGAGGGACTTAATGCAATTTACGTCTTAAAACCACCCCTCTTGCCTGAAATATACTTCCCGAGATGTAACAATTACTTTTCATAAAAGCATGCACCCTGTACATTTGGTGGTGAAATATGACGTCATTTCCGGGCGCCGCACGCCCTCTATTTCCGCTAACAAGTGTAGACCAGACAGTTGACGCTGCAAGTCGCCGGGTTTTGTAAGTTAGTGGCGACAAAAGGTTTTTCTCGCTCGCGTGAGGGTGGCCCACGTTGCATTTTTTTTTTCCATATTTCTGTTAAGTTTTCTCTAAGAGCGACTGTAGCCTAGGGGCGAACACGTTGGGCTAGCAATCAGAAGGTCCCAGGTTCGATCCCCGGTGGGGCATGCACCAATGGATGAATTTTCATCTAAGTGCATAATTTACAGTTCGCTGACGGTGAAGGAAAACATCGTGAGGAAACCTACCTATCCCTCGGGATTGGGTAATAGTCAGTTCCTGTATACACGGAGACAAGGTTCACCACCTGTCACGTTGGGTACTGACTATCTGGTGAAACGTGGGCTTTGAGTTGGTTAATACCTCCACAATGTGGTGGTGTACGGCCACTCAAGCCTCTGACTACCCCCGAATGGGGATAAAAGTCGTGACGTTACACACAAGTTTTCTCTATCATTTATAATAACAATAATATTACCTTTTAACGTCCCACTTCTGGGCACGGGCCTCCCCTGAATACGAGGGGAATTCAGGCCATAATCCACCACGATGGCCTACTGTGGGTTGGTGGATTTCACATATCTAGGACATGCAGATTTCCTCACGATGTTTTCCTTCACCGCACAAGTAACTAACCATCCGCACATAGATTTCGAATAATACATAGGTGTGAGCCGGTGTTTGAACCCTGGACCTTAAGCCCGCAAGACGCGTCTTAACCAATCAGCTATCACTGCTTATAATATATTCTCTATCATTTATTAGTGTTTTTTGAATATTTTTTTCTTTTTTATAGGACTGCGGTGGCTTAAAAGCGTTCGGCCCGCCTGATGTTATGCAATTACCGTAGCCTATAGATGCTTACAATACCAAAGGCATGAAGGGGAGTGGGATGGAGGAAGGGGGAGGGGGGGGGGGGGTGGGCTTACGGCTCTCTCACTCATCGAACGAAACGCAGCTGTAATAAATAGCTGCTTTACGCCGATCTTCTGTGGACCTTATTATAATTATGCAAGCATGAATTATCTTAGTACCTAATTACGTTTGTCTGTCATACGTCTCTCGCCTATCCTTACACCCTGTATAGTACACTATAGTGTAGTAAGTACACACACACACACGCATACGCTTTAGGACAGCGGTCTTTGATAAAATATGACGTAATATCCGTATCCCGCCCGCTCGCTATTTCCGTTAACCAATGTTCGCTTTGACAGATCGGCACCAAACCTATACACATAATATACTTACGCCTGTATCCCATGGAGATAGACAGGGTCTATTGATTGCCACATGCTACGATTTTGACACACCTGGGGCCCTACCACCACCTCTTATAGCAGTATTGTTTTAACGTTTCAGCAACTTTTTGTGCAATGACGTTTCTTATTGTCATGGCAATAAGGTACGTCATTGCACAAAAAGTCGCTGAAACGTTAAAACGTTCCTATAATTGAATCGCGATAAGAGGTCGTGGTAAGCCCCCTGTTTTGCTTCATCCACATTTATATATCTCCTCATGTACTGTTGAGGGTGCTACGGACCTATCCTTTCTGGAAAAGACCATTGATCTGGTCGTGAAAAGTTATCCTTGGGTGCCCTCTTCCAAAGCATCCACTTACTTTCGGACCATATACCTCTCTCGCCAGTCGCATGTTACTCATCCTCTCTACATGGCCAAACCATTTTAGCATACTCTTCTCAATCTTTAGCATTATCTTTCAGCTTACATCTCTCTCTTATCTACTATTCCGTATCCGGTCAGCAAGGGTGACACCACACATACTTCGTAAGAAGCGCATTTCCACCGCATTTACTTTACTTTCATGCTTCTTTTGCCATACATAATATTCACTGCCGTACATAAGAGTCCGTCTAAACACTAGAACCTACATACAATTAAATAAAATCATACTACTATACAGGATGAATTCGAAATTATGGGCATCCTTTTAAACGGTGATGCCACACATGATTCAGAATATTTCGAGAATATTAATCAACAAATCAATTGATGAAAATTTATTACCCAATTATAACAGTTAACTAGTTTGCTTATTTACTTACTGGAGCAATTTTTTTTTCATCCCATCTATTCGAAAAGGACGACTTGGTTCGCCTTTAAGTGAGCCCAAAGGTGGTGTTTTAAGGCGGTGTATAAGAAACTTGTTCCAAATTCAAAAAGTGCGCCGGAATGAACTTTTCCGCACACTTATGAAATAAGTGTGCGGGAAAGTAAATTGCGGCGCACTTTTTGAATTTAGAATATCTTAGTGTTCAGCGCCAAATAAATCCAACACAAATATTGTTTGAATAAAGACTGGCTGGTACGACGCGACGGGGCCCATAGTCGAGCCGCCAGCTGAATAAAAAAATAAATCAAATTAAAACGCGCGAACTAGCCTATGGATGCTTACAATACCGAAGGCATTGCTCGAGTGTTGCCGACCCGGTTGGGCCGGTTGGGCTTGCGGCTCTCTCACTCATCGTACGAAACGCAGCTGTAATAGCTACTTTACGCCGATCTTCTGTGAGAAGATCGGCGTAAAGATCGATCTTGGGTGGTACTACCCCGGTCGAGCCAGCCCGTATATGAGCTGCAGTCAATTGGCTACAGTTTGGCTCTACCACCTTTAAATGTCTTATTAAATAATAATATTACAATAAAATATGAGGAGCCCTTTATTTTCTCATAGAGGGTGATGAAAAGTAGAGTGTATCTCTCGGGCGCAAAATATTTTTGGCTCGGGCGACGTACTTTGAATCCCTCGCTACGTTCAGGATTCTACTAAAGAATCCCTCGCTAAGCTCGGGATTCTACTCTAGAATCCCTCACTTCGCTCTGGATTCAAAAAAGCGCCCTCGCCGAAAAAATATTACTTTGCTCCCTTATGATACAATCTACTATTATCAATAGATTATTTATTTATTTTTCCAAAATATTCTGAATCATGTGTAGAGAAAACGGCGAGGGAAAACATCGTGAGGAAACCTACCTATCCCTCGGGATTAGGTAATAATCAGTTCCTGTATACACGGCGACAAGGTTCACCACCTATCACGTTGGGTTTTGACTATCTGGTGAAACGTGGGCTTTGAGTTGGTTAATACCTCCACAATGTGGTGATGTTTGGCCACTCAAGCCTCTGACTACCCCCGAATGGGGATAAAAGTCGTGAAGTTACATTTCGTTACATTTCATTTCATGTGTAGAGTCATAGTTTAGTATGCCCATGATTTCAAATTCACCCTGTATAACTACGAACCGACATCATAAGTTGGGTGGAACTGTCAGATATAACACAAACACACAGATGTGACTGGCATTATGCCAAACAACGCGAGTGCCGACTGCGCGATATCAACGGAACAAAATTGTCCCTGGTACGGGATGAAATTACGAACATTTTCCATGTTAAAACACGACGGTTAAGATCTCATCTCCCGTGTTTGTGTACGTTAACATAGATTAGATAGAAAAATAAGTTCTGATGGTAAGCAGTTGCCGTAACCTATAGATGCTTGGAATACCAAAGGAATCGCTCGCACGTTGCTAACCTGAAAGGAGTGGGAAACGGGGAGGAAAGAAAGGGCGAGATAAAAAGGGGGTGAAATTAAAAAAATGTGACGTACAGTGATAATGAAAATATAAGGGTTCCTTAATTTTACTACGGAACCCGAAAATACATAGGTATACATACATACATGGTAACCTGATGTTACCGTGTTATTATTTCCGAGTCCCTGCAACAATTCAATCCATCGAAAAATACTCAAAACAAAGCTATAAATCAGAGTGAGCCAAGATATCAAGCATGTGTCGATTTTCCACATTTTACGCTTGGTGTAATTTATTGGCATGTTGCCAGGGGGTCGCGACGCCATTTTATATCCGAATTGGCACGAGCTTATTGAGATCATAGCTCAACTTAGTGGCACTCTTTTAGGTGGTTGTGTTCGTAAATTGTGAAGTATTTTTTATATTTGAAATATTTTTTCATTTTGTTATTTAGAATACTATGGGGAAAATGTTTTAAGGTAAGTAATTATGAAATTTGTTACTTAAACCGTAAAATACAATTATATTTTCAATTTAGTTTCTTAAAATAAACTACATTTAAAAAATACTGATGGTCGAAACATTCTGACAATATTATTTGATCGAAAATAATAATCTTTATAGTCTTTAATTCCCATAGTAATTGATTACTTTTAGTAACTTAAGAGTTAGCTCCACAAATTGTTTCTATGTAATACCAAATTAAAGTACTATGTTTTACTAAATATTTCTACCAACACAAATATAATTAAACTTGGTGAATATTAGTTACAAAACTTAAATTAATTGGCGTTACTTCGCATAACGCGTGCCAACCCTCCACGCCGCATTGATTGTCATACAACAAGTAATTACATTAAATTTACACTCGGGTTCAAACAACGCATACAATACGAGGAATTAACGTGGGCTTCATTTATTGTAAAATGTGTTAAAGATATAACAAAAACTATAATGGGTATTACCAATTTTCAAAAAACCGGTCCTGATTGAAACACCATTTGTAGGAATGGAGCTGCTATATATGTATATCTAGTTAAAATTGGAATGTACTCTAGATTTTTTTTTGTGTTAAATATACAAGGAAATTAATCCCTCAATCTTTTTCTTTCGTATTAGTTACTTACGGCGAAGGAAAACATCGCGAGGAAAGCTGCATATTTTAGAAAATCTAACAGATTTTCAAAAGACATGTAAAATCCATCAAACCGTACTGGGCTAGCATGGTGAATTATGGCCTGAATCCCCCTCGCATTGAGGGGAGGCCCGTGCCCAAGAGTGGGACGTTGGAAGGGCTAATAATATTATTTTTATTATTAGTTATAACATTGACGTTCCAAATCTTATATTTATTTAGAATATCTCAGAAATTTCAAAAACTAATTTGATTTTTTTTTTATGTAACTGTCGCAATAGTTCATAGCATAACATTATTCAACCCGTCGCTTGCCGTCGGATGTCATGCAACAAGTAATCACGTTAAACCACAGTTAAACTACAATCCGGGTCAAACTCTGCAAACTGCGCTCGGGTTAACTCGATTTTAACAAAACAACCGGTGTTATTACCGTTAAATTATAGCTGTTATTTCTCTAACACAAATACCTTCATCCATCAACATCCAGGATTGTTTTTCCACTATAGTTGCGGCGCGCTATGATGGCCGTTTTGACGTGTGGGAGGGTGCAAAAAACGAACCTTATTAAAACGGAATAAAAATGGCCATTTTAAAGTTTAAGAATGTCAAAAAAATTATGCGATAATGAATCTTATTCCGTTATAATAAGGTTCATCCTCTTCACCCTGAACACCTCCACCACCACCTTCACCACACGTCAAAACGGCCATCATAGCGTGCCGCAACTATAGGTGGCGCCACATTGCAGGATGACATTGACACTTGACAGTTCAGAAAGTTTTTTTTCTTTTTCCAAACTCGCAATCTTCTTCTTCGTACCTTTTGTGGCCAATGGTGTCAGAGTTGTTCAAGCCGCCCGAAGGCCTCTGACAGGGCTTGACTGCAGCCTAGATGACAACAACCGGGACCGAATTTTTACGTGCTCTCCTAAGCACGGAGATGCTCAGTTCAGATGTCACTGAATGGTCACCCATCTCTGACTGACCTTGCCAAGCGTTGCTTAACCTCCGATCGTTTACCGATCAGCGATTGCAGCTGGCTATGATTTGTAGTGACACTGACAGAATGGATGTGACATTTAACGTTACCCCAGTCCAATCAAGCGATATCCGTGTGACTGGCCAAGCGAATTTATTTACAAGCGTTTCCACAAATCGTTATGCTTCAATGTATGGGAATATGACGATGTATTGACGGGCCCGTTAGCGTGGTTGGCGTGATGGCGCCTTTCACGCTGCAGGTCGTAGGTTCGATTCCTACCCGGGACACGATTTTGTGTGCATGAACATGTATGTATGTCCCGAGTCTGGGTGTATATGTATATTAAGTATGTATTTACAAATAAAAAAGTAGTATATGTAGTAATATCAGTTATCTGGTTTCCATAGTACAAGCTCTGCTTAGTTTGGGATCAGGTAGCCGTGTGTAAAAATGTCCGAGGATATTATTATTATTATTATCATACATAAGTCACGTGATCTACTTGTCAACATGTAATTTAATTTCCATACATTTAAGCTTTCGTAGAAACGCTTGTAGACGAATTCACTTGTTTTCCCCTTTAAGGTCGGCACTCATCTATCAACTCGGCACCCGACCAGCACCGCCTCGCCGCTCTGCGTCCACTCGTTGTCGACAGGTGGTCCGTGGGCGGATGTAGTTTTTACACCATAAACATCCCGTGATCAACCAGTGGACCGCGCGTGGTCAACGAGTGAACGCCGCGTGGTCTACTTATTTCCGGTTCAGTTAGTGGACGCCGACCGACGAGGCGGTGCTGGTCGGGTGCCGAGTTGATAGATGAGTGCCAACCTTTAGAATTGCAAAATTAGTACCGCTGTTAACCGCTACATTCGTCTATAGTTGCCTACCACAGTTGAGGGCCAAATTCAGTTTTTTATAGCAAGTTTTAAAAATGTCTACAATTAATAATTTCGCGACCATTGTCAGAAAAGGAGCTTTTTCTACAATAGGGCACTAAAGAGACGACCTCGGACGGCGATCAGTCATCGAGTCTGGTCCCGCTAATCCCTATATGTAGAGAACTGGGTATAGAGCATAGAGTAATAGCTGAGCATGAAAGATGGTCGTGAAATTCATTTTGTAAGTACATAATATGTATAAAAGGAACTGTGAGCCACTTGTGGCATTAGGACCATAATGGGTTAAAATGCTTGAATTCCTAAGGAGATTTTGACAGCTTTATACTAGACATTTTAGGGTCAAAGTGTTACATGCTTAAGAATCTAAAAAGATTTTGACACCTTCAAAGATATACATTTTAGGGTCAAAATATTACATGCTTAAGATTCTATGGAGATTTGACATCTTCAACATTTACATTTTATGGGCAAAATGTTACAAGCTAGAGATTCTAAGGAGATTTTGAACCCTGCAAAACAGACATTTTAGGGCAAAATGTTACGTGTTTGAGATCCTATGGAGATTTAACATCTTCAAAATTATACATTTAAGGGTCAAAATGTTACAGCTTGAGATGGAGATTTGATATCATCAATCAAAAATATACTTTTTAGGGTCAAGTTGTTACATGCTGCGATTCTAAAAAGATTTCGACATTTTCAAAATTATACATTTTAAGGTCCGAATGTTACATGCTTCAGATTCTAAGAAGATTTTGACACTTTCAAAAAATATTTATGTAACGTTAACGGAATATTTAATTTAATTAGTTTATCCAAACAGAATTTGGTATTCAATGTGCGATATATTTTAATAAGATACCGGCACAAGTGGGAAGCCCAAACTCGTTAAGACTGGGCAGGTAGCGAACGAGGCATTTTTGGAGGCTATCTCCTCTTAGACGAGTGGAGTAAAAATTTTGAAAAAAATATCACCGTATTTATTATACCCTCTTCTTTAAAAAACAAGTTTGAAAAATGTAAAAAATGCTCTTTTACTATGTGAAAAAAATTACCAAAATGTAGAAATTTTCAAATTTAAATTTCTATCTTCTTCCAAACGGCTGGGAATTTTTAAATAGTTTTTCCACCAAAAGATGGAGAAAGATAATACCTAAAAAATGTTAGCTTGATTTTGCGATGCAATCGTTTTTCACGTCACAATTCATGATTTTCCAAATATTCGCCAACAAAGTGGGCGGATCCGGTGCGAGGGGCGACGGGCGGCAGTACCGCGATGACTGTTGGACGGGGAGGTTGTGTCACTTTTCTACGCTCCAGTCGCTTCAATTATCGTGTATCTCTTTTTTATAAATAAATACGTAAAAATATTGCAGTGGTTTAGAATATTTTGTAGATAGCTAGCATTTGTTAGATTTTATATTTGTGCGCATTTATACGCCTTTGTACCTAAGTAGTTGTGATAAAGAGTTGTAATTTAGAACATAAATTACAATTCTTTGTTATTATATAAAAAAATACAATTGGATACAAATACAATTGCCTAAAATAATAAAAAAATTGAATAACATGAAAAAAAAAAAACCAAAATATAAAACTAGGATTCGATCCTACATACTGTCGCGCGTACACATTGACTCACTGAGCTATTTACATATTACTTGAATCAACGAAATTATGAACTATATACTTCGTCATGCATTGAAAAATTGACGCCTGCTTCGTAAAGTGGTTTGACGTAGGCTGTTCGGCTCACTGCTTGCGTGGTTGCGGGTTCGATTCCCGCCAAATGAAAATTTTAGAAACTGACTTATGCGTTATTTTTCCTGATCCCAGGATTACGGGGATCGTCTCCAGGCCATTACGGTACCCATAGTACAAGCGTTGCTTAGTTTGGGACCATTCAGTTGGCGTATTAGTTTGTCAATCCAAATAATTTATAAAATGATTAAAATGTAATAAAACATGTAATAAATAGAAAAAAACAATATTATTACAAATAAGAACAATATTATCACCAAAAAATTATTACATAGAATTGCCGAAGGTGAGGTACGAACTCATGGAATAATTGCTAATGCTTTACCACTACGCTAATGAGACATTGCGAATGTGGATGAAATTATTCACTAGCCCTATGATATACATTTTGTGCTATAGTTCTATGAGGAATAAATACATAAATTATATGCATTAAAAAATAATAATTTTGTGTAAATATTCTGATAAATTCTGCACCATTGAAAAATACCATTACTATAATAAATCCAAATATATTTAAATAACTAAATATGGTTGGATTTGAACCCGCGTCGTATGTAATTCTCTCTGTTTTATCAAGATGTCTAACTTCAAAATAAAAAAAAGTATTTTCAAAATCTGTTCACCCAGTCGCAAGTTCTGAGGTAATAAACATAAAAAAAATACAGTCGAATTGAGAAACCGACTTCAAAAAAGTTTGAAGTCGGTTAAAAATATCACATTAGAAAACATTAAAAAATGCAATATTCCACTTTGATCACCCAGGTGGTCAGAGGTTGTGTTGCAGGTTGTGTTGCAAAAGACTCAACGAGTCTTTTAGGCTTATTATTAGGGCTCGAGCCTTTTTATGAAACCTCGGAGGCTAAAGAACTAATTAGCCCCGAGCCTTCGCGGCGAAGAGGAGGCTCTCGGAAATAAAGCCTTTATTTTGAAGCGCTTTCTAAAGAGGCTTTGAGCCCTTTTTGATTTTAGCCCTTTGTGACCATTCTTGACTATACTTGAATATGCATGACTATTCTCAACAATTGTTGACCAGTATTGACCATCCTTGACTATTTGACCATTATTTACTATTTTGACCATTATTTACTATTTTGACCATTATTTACTATTTTTGACCATTCTCAACTATTATTGACTACTATTGATCATTTTTGACTATTTTGACCATTACTGACTATTTTTTACCATTATTGACTATTTTTTACCATTCTTGACTATTTTGACTATCGTTGACTGTTTTTGGCCATTTGTGACCAATGTTGACAATTTTTAGCCATTGCTGACTATTCTCAACTATTGTTGACTACTATTGATCATTTTTTACTATTTTGACCATTTTTGACCATTGTTGAGTGTTTTTGACCATTGTTGACTATTTTTTACCATTGTTGACTATTTTTAGCCATTGTTGACCATTCTCAACTATTGTTGACTACTATTGATCATTTTTGACTATTTTTGACCATTGTTGACTTTTTTTGCCATTGTTGACTAATTTTGACCATTTTTTACCATTCTTGACTATTTCGACCATTATTGACTATTTTTGGCCATTGTTGACAGTTTTTGACCATTGTTGACTATTTTGACCATTGTTGACTAGTTTTGACTAATATTGACCATTGTTAACCATATTGACTTTTTTTTACCATTGGTGACTATTTTTGACTATTTTGACAATTGTTGACTATTATTGACTATTTTGACCAATATTGACCATTGTTAACCATATTGACTTTTTTTTACCATAGTTGACTATTTTTGGCCATCGTGACCATTCTTGATTATTTTGACTATTTTTGACCAATGTTGACAATTTTTGACTATATTTTACTATTTTTGACGATTGTTGACCATTTTTGGCAAATGTTTACTATTTTTGACCATTGTTGAGTATTTTCGACCATTGTTGAACATTGTTGACTATTTGGGACAATTTTTAACAATTTTTGACGATTTTTGTCAAGTTTTGTCAATTTTTGTCAATTTTTGAATTTTTTTGAAAATTTATGATTTTTTTTGATTTTTTTTGACAATTTTTGACAATTTTTGACCATGGTTACCAATGTTGACCATTTTTGACCATTGTTGACAATTTTTGACCAATGTTGACTATTTTGACCATTTTTGGCCTATGTTGACTATTTTTGACCATTGTTGACTATTTTTGACCAATGTTGACTATTTTGACCATTTTTGGCCTATGTTGACTATTTTTGATCATTGTTGACTATTTTTTACTATTCTTAACTATTTTTGACTATTTTCGACTATTGTCATTTTTTGCCAATGTTGACTATTTTTGACTATTTTTAACTGTTTTTTATTCTTTTTGACTATTTTTGACTCTTTTTGACTATTTAAGACTATTTTGGTTATTTTTTTGCCAATGTGGACTACTTTTGACCATTGTTGACTATTTTTTAACATTGTTGAATATTGTTGACCAATGTTGACTATTTTTTTACCATAGTTGACTATTTTTGGCCATTGTTGACCATTCTTGACTATTATTGACCAATGTTGACTATTTTTGACAATTTTTGGCCAATGTTGACTATTTTTGACCATTGTTGACTATTTTTGACCAATGTTGACTATTTTTTGTCCATAGTTGACTATTTTTGGCCATTGTTGACTATTCTTGACTATTTGGACAATTTTTTACTATTTTTGACCAATGTTGACTATTTTTGACCAATGTTGGCAATTCTTGGCCAATTTTGACCATTTTTGCCCAATGTTGACCATTTTTGGCCAATGATGACAATTTTTATCCATTGTTGACTATTTTTGACCATTTTTGACCACAATTGACCATTCTTGTCTTTTTTTACCATTATTGGCCATTGACATTTTTTGGCCAATGTTGACTATCTTTGACCATTGTTGACTATTTTTTACCAATGTTGACTATTTTTTGTCCATAGTTGACTATTTTTGGCCATTTTTGACTATTCTTGACTATTTGGACAATTTTTTACTATTTTTGACCAATGTTGACTATTTTTGACCAATGTTGGCAATTCTTGGGCAATTTTGACCATTTTTGGCCAATGTTGACCATTTTTGGCCAATGATGACAATTTTTATCCATTGTTGACTATTTTTGACCATCTTTGACCACAATTGACCATTCTTGTCTTTTTTTACCATTATTGGCCTGAAATGGTCAAAATTGGCCAAATTTTTTCAATATTGGTCAAAAATAGTCATGAATGGCCAAAATAGCCAACAATGGCCAAAAATAGACAACTATTGTAAGAAAAAATAGTCAACATTGGTCAAAAATAGGCAAAAATGGTCAAAAATGGTCAACATTGGCCAAAAATAGTCAACTATGGTCAAAAATTTTCAACAATGTTCAAAAATAGTCAACAATGGTCAAAAATAGTCAACATTGGCAAAAAATTGCCAAAAACAGTTGAAAATAATCAAAAAGAGTCAAAGATAGTCAAAAATTGACAAAAATAGTCAAGAATAGTCAAGATTAGTCAAAAAGAGTCAAAAATAGTCAAAAAGATTAAAAAATAGTTAAAAATAGTCAAGAATAGTCAAAAATAGTCAACATTGGCAAAAAATGACAATAGTCGAAAATAGTCAAAAATATTCAAAAATATTCAGAAATAGTCAAAAATAGTCAAAAATAGTCAAAAATAGTCAAAAATAGTTAAGAATAGTCAAAAATAGACAACAATGGTCAAAAATAGTCAACAATGTTCAAAAATAGTCAACATAGGCCAAAAATGGTCAAAATAGTCAACATTGGTCAAAAATAGTCAACAATGGTCAAAAATGGTCAACATTGGTCAACATTGGTCAACAATGGTCAAAAACAGTCAACAATGGTCAAAAATAGTCAATAATGGTCAAAATGGTCAAATACAATCCAGAAAGGTCAGGATAGTCAAAAATAGTCGAGCATGTCAAGAATAGTCAAAAATAGTCAATAATAGTCAAGAATAGTCAAGAATAGTCATGAATAATCAAGAATAGTCAAGAATAGTCAAAAACAGTCAAATACAGTCAAGAAAAGTCAGCGTATCAAAAAGTCAAGAATAGTCAGAAATACAATAGGCTAGCCAGGAATAGTCAGCTATAAGGCGACTCCTTCTTATACTTGCGAAGACTTGGAAAGCTCACAACAACGGAGCTCCAAAAGAACTCCGAGCCCAAAAAGGGCTCGAGGTTTATTTAAAACTCGAGTCCTTTTTTAGCCTTGAAATATTCGGAGTCGTTTTTCTTCGACGAGCCCCATAGAAAAGCTCGAGCCTCTTTGAGAGGGCTAAAAGAACTCGAGTCTTTTGCAACACTATCTGTATATGCTGTGGGATTCGCTCGCACTCGTATCGTATCGTAGATAGCTCCCTCAGTTTTCTTTCCTGCGTTATTTGACCTATGTGATCGATTTGATAAAGAATAAGTTATTTGATTTAATAAAAAAAAAAAAAGATCATGCCTACAATAATAAGAAATAATTTAGAAAAAAAAAACTACGGGATTCGAACCTTCGTCATCGTCATCGTCTTTCGGAATAATATCCAAGACTTTTCTACTGAGCTATTTATGATTAGCACTTCAGGGCGAAATTATGAACTTATTTGCAGTCCTATTACGTTGTGATAATTTGCGGCTTGGCTTGCGTTGAAATAAGAATACAAGCGACGCAATAAACGCGCGCTGTCAGAGCTGGCGCGGGGAGCGCGGGGTGCGCGGGGCGCAATGCGTTAGCTCCGCCCATTCAGCCAAAATTTCCAGCTCATGTCCCCACCTTAAGTCCATTCATTAAAACTTGGAACTATTCATTGTTTGTTCAGCACTTTTGCGCGGTAATCATGATTCTATGGCGGCGGGGAAATTAACTTGGCTTAACTATTTAGTCTTATTATCTAAGTCACGCTTAAGAGTTGAGAGTTTAATTTTGTTTTTCTTTTAGCGGCACTGATGTATCGCTTAAAGTTTTGCCAAATAACTGAAGTCTTGAAGTCATCCTGAAATTTAATCGGCAATTTATAGTTCGATTTTAGTCAGGGCAGATTTTAGCCAGTTTACTATAAGTAGTTAGGGCCTCCGCAGACTTGCTACTTTTAGAATCGGCGATCGGCGATTTTGATGCTGCGTCTCGCTCGTTGGCGCTCGAAGAAACGCGGCGCAGCATCGATACGTCACAAAATCGCCGGTCGCCGATGCTAAAAGCAGCAAGTCTGCGGAGGCCCTTAATAAAAGTGATTTTAAATGCCAGTGAAATTTGATCATAACTTTTTATAAATTTGGGGTAAATGTTCTTCATTTTAAAATTTAGGCAATAAAAATTGTTCACATGAAACAAAAAAAAATTTTTTGTGACGTGATTTATCCACCTAACTAATTTGGTGCGTCCAGATACCGCACATAATTTTGACCTCGGATCGCATAGATATAATGTCTTAAAGTGAGTGCTCAAGTGCTGCATGCGAGGCATGTGGAAGCACCAAATAAGTGTCTCAATACAAGCAAAATATCAAAAAACTTTTAGAAACGCTAGTCCAGAATATGATAAGTACCTATTTATTAACCGATCTACTATAGAATAAATAAAATATAACTTCACAAAACTCATTTCCAATTCAGCAAAGTTCCCCAGCGATACGCCAGTCACTAAGCCCCGACTATTTACTCTAGGTTTTCATTCGCAGATTATGAATTTCAGGAGCAGAAAGTTTTAGAAACTTTGAATTTTTTACAGGGATTTTCATCTCGGCACTGAAACTTTTATTGAATTGTGTATTTTTTGCTTGGTTTGTAGGTCGAAGGCTTCTCAGCTCGCTATATTGTTGCTGACGTGCTAATTAATTTGTATTCGTTTATTTAGCGAAGTAACTTTACAGGCAGTCTGAATTTTCATAAGTATCTACTTGAACTAGATTTGAGTACTGAAGTACTCGTAATGTGGGAGTGAAGTATTCAGGAATATTGTAATTTTAAGCTTTTTAAGAGTTTATTGAGAGACTGAAAGTAGGTTTTCTGATAATAAATTGTTATCATAACCCGTCATAATTATCACTCGGACGTAATATCAGGAATATCAGGTAGGTGGGTCAGGATTGATTTTTTTAAACCGTAAATGAAACTACAAAAATTAAAACATGCTATTTAAGGGCCTTTTACTTTAGTCAAAATTTGTCTGTGTCATTGCAGAACAAGTGAACTAGAGAGCCGCCAAAGATATTCAATAAAAAAGGAAGATAGGTTATACGTGCTCCGTAAAGGTGGGAGTTGGATCAACGCGGCAGATGGCAGACGTCAGTCTCCATACAAATTGTCCCGATGACAATGTCATGTGCCGCGACGGCAGACGGCATTACAATTTCTATGAGACTGACGTCTGCCGTCTGCCGCGTTGATCCAACTCCTACCTTTAGTGGCACATAAGAACTTTGCAAACCTGAGTTCAGCCTCGCATGGTCTTGCGTCACTGATGGACGCGTTAACAGTGTTGCTTTTTCACGTTATTACGTATATTTTAGATTGTATCAAATGCTTAATATTATAATATTTTACCAAAGTAAGCAATAAACTACAGTCCGCCGGACGCGGGCGCCGCCGCTAACCGCACGTGTTTGCGCGCGGTTTTCGTGCTATTTCTTGTCTAGGTAACTTATCTACTTCTTTTCTTATTAATATATATATTTTTCTTGTTTATGTAATGTAATTTATGTGTATGTATAAGTGGTAATTTATGTAAGTACACCCCCGTATTATTTTTTCTTTAGATCCTCTCCATCCAAAGGTTGCCTGGTAGAGATCACTATTAGTGATAAGGCCGCCCATTTTCCACTTTCTGTGTAAATTGTGTAATTATCTATAAATGTTTAATTTTCTAGTGGTGGATTAATAAAGAGTTATCTATCTATCTATCTATCTATCATTGTTTTGCCTATTATGCCTATTATGAGTGATTTAACATTCTCACAAGATTAATTTTCAGAAATAGATCAAAGTTACTGATACTCATTATGGAAAGATAGTAGATAGATAGTAGAGAACAAAATGTTACAACCTCTGTTACATAATACATCAAATGGTGGCCATCACAATAATTTCCTCTCAACGTGATTCTATGTAGGGATGTTATAGATATGAAATTTCGGATCTGGTACGGATACGGGTATAGGAATAATATTATACCGGTTTCAGAAACGGTTACGGATATGAAATTATTTCGGATTATCCGCTAGCGGGCTTTGACGGGCCCGTTAGCGTGGTTGGCGCGGAGGCGACTTTCACGCTGCAGTTCGTAGGTTCGATTCCTACCCGTGACATGCATTTGTGTGCATGAACATGTCTGTATGTCCGGAGTCTGGGTGTATATGTATATTAAGTATGTATTTACAAATAAAAAAGTAGTATATGTAGTAATATCAGTTATCTGGTTTCCATAGTACAAGCTCTGCTTAGTTTGGGATCAGGTAGCCGTGTGTAATAAATGTCCCAGGATATTATTATTATTAGTTTCGGATAGTTTCGTTTACGGATATTAGATTTTTTAAGAATTATAAAAGTAAAATACAAATAAAACATGTCTTTAGACTCCGCCGCTATCCGAAATTATTCGAAAGTTTTACATCGGTTTCGGTTACGGCTACATTTTTATTTCGGATATCCGATAGTTTCGGTTACGGTTGCGGAGCTCCATAACATCCCTAATTATGTGTTGGTTCGCTTTTAGCGGTGCTCCACCAACACGTTTCCGTCATAAATACAGAAACTCAGATTTAGTAGGCTTTCATCGCGGAATGTGCGAGAAATCCAATAATAAATATTAGTGAGAGATCGGGAGAGATATAAATTACGCTAGAAGTGGTTTCGGTACAATATTTCTTGGGTCCAGAAATATATGACCACTATTAGTAAAACTCCTTCTAATATAACCAAGATACGGCTAACCACGCTTATTTTTGTAACATTAATGCAAGGTAATTGCCTGACGTCCACTTAGTCACGCACCACTCAGCGTCGCGTCGTCGTAATGAATAATCTAAATACAAATTTTCTTGGTTCTAGCTTAAGAAATATATAACTCCCACAAACAATCACTCCTTATTTTACCTCCTTACGGGTGGAATTTTCCAAAATCCTTCCTGTACTCTTCTTCTACGCTATAAGATGTACATAGGTTCTCTAACAGTGGTTTGGGCTGTGCACGTCTTGACAGACGGATAACAAAGTGATCCTGTGAGGCATCCGTTTTTCTCTTTGAGGTACGGAACCCTAAAAATCGAGCTTCAAAACAAAACGAAACGTTCCAATCCATCTCACGAAATTTCCCAATTCCCGCCAAGCCAAACAATGGCCTCACCGCGTTATTACCGATGCCAATTCCAGCCAGCTTTGGGCCTCGTATACCTCAGGAATCAGTCTATATTCCCATCACGCACACCCATCGTAATTGGAATTCTCTCAGATTGTGATCTTATGAAAGGCAGCGCGTCAAATAAATCACGCGGCAGATCCTTTTCAAATTGTAATGGCAGAAACAAGTGATAAATATAACATCAATCTTGGAGCTGGCGAGTGGAAAATTATCTTATCGAGTGATGTTAACTTTGATAAATAAAAAATATAACGTCACGACTTTTATCCCCATTTGGGGGTAGTCAGAGGCTTGAGTGGCCATACACCACCACATTGTGGAGGTATTAACCAACTCAAAGCCCACGTTTCACCAGATAGTCAGAACCCAACGTGACAGGTGGTGAAACTTGTCGCCGTGTATACGGGAACTGACTATTACCTAATCCGGTGGGATAGGTAGGTTTCCTCACAATGTTTTCACTCACCGTGAGCGAACTGTAAATTATGCACATAGATGAAAATTCGTCCATTGGTGGATGCCCCACCGGGGATCGAACCTGGCACCTTTTGATTGCTAGCCCAACGTGTTTTCCTCTAGGCTACATTCGCTTAACTTTGATGTATTATTTTAGTAGATATGGTGCCTTCTAACATCACAATCCCGAAATTCAGCGCACTTGTTATAATCCGCTCATTATACAACTAAAGGACTGGTGTCCGAGCCAGGACTAAAGGACTGGGTGTCCAAACCATATTCGTCGGCCATGATGTTTCAACGTCAAGTGTCAGTCTGTGACAGTGACAGCTTGACGTTGACATGTGACAAGAGGCGTGGATGCTCTCTCTCGCTCACCCAGTGTTACCAATCGATTCTAGCAAAACCTAACCTAAAAATATTAATAATTTATGTCTGCTGAAGAAATGAAAATAAAAGCTGAGTGATGGAAGATCTTGTTTTATTATCAACCTCCTTGGCGATTCCACTTTCTGTAATACACTACTAGTGAAATTTGCACATCTGTTATCGCACTCGCAATTCGACAGTTAACTTATTAAATACATAAGCTGGCATTATTCAGATGATATCGGCCGTATTAGCAATACTGACATGATTTTAATATTAATTTCCGTGGGCGACTGAGTCGTACTGTGTCCATGGACTCAGTTTAGTAGAACAAACTATTTTGGACTGTCACTTGTCTCCCTATTTCTTGATAGTGTATTTGTGTTTCATAGTAAAAAAAAACGGCCAGATTGCACTCCTGGAGTGCCGGCAGAAGTGAAAACTTGAATATTAACGTTGTGCATTTTTGATATTTTGGAATGGTTAGGGAATAATTTTGCACGAATTGCTTTAATTATCAGTATAAAAAAGTACTATCATTTATGTGGTTAAATACAATATTCATTTATTGCGCTATTATACACAAACATTGTTATGATGTCATTGTCATTATAGTCATTTGCTTTAAGTAGTTAAGCTTTTCGAATTGTGTTGTAATTAACATCGTAGCCGAGCCGACAAAGCACTGGTACATAGCGTACGAACTACGTACGTTGGAGGTTGGCGCCCGCCACGAGATTTCTTTTGTGAAATTTGTAATATTTGTTTCTTCAAGTTACTGGTAATCCGTAAAGTTTAAAATAATATATTTTAAATTCAAATATAAAAAAAAAAAAAAAAATAGTAAACACAGGATCGAACCTACGCCCCATAGAGCGAGCACTTACCCAGATCCATCGTGACCTGACGGCTGCGAATCTGACGAATTGAACCGTTTTTACTCATTCCAAGAAAAGTGCACAACGACGCTAAAGAAGTTTTCACTTCAAAAATCGGAAAAGTGCGAGTTCGTAACACTTGCGCCCTAATTAAATGGTGCCGTACTAATTTAATTGGTGTATTTTTTTCCACGGCGCTACTCAAAAGAAACTAGGTTTAATAACTACTGAACAAAACAAATAATTCGCTGTACTGGTGGTTTCCAGTAGAGCGAAATATAATAATAATAATAATAAAATCCTGGGACATTTTTTACACACGGCTACCTGATCCCAAACTAAGCAGAGCTTGTACTATGGAAACCAGATAACTGATATTACTACATATACTACTTTTTTATTTGTAAATACATACTTAATATACATATACACCCAGACTCCGGACATACAGACATGTTCATGCACACAAATGCATGTCACGGGTAGGAATCGAACCTACGACCTGCAGCGTGAAAGTCGCCTCCGCGCCAACCACGCTAACGGGCCCGTCACATGCATTATCCGTCCGTCCGTCCGTCGTTATTTGTTCGAAGTACAAAAATATTCATACCTTTATTCTTCAATAGAAAAACCGAGCATTTTTAATTTATCATAAGCTTTCATCTTGCTAGCTGACTGACTTCAGAAGTTTTTTAATAAAGAAATAATTGAATAAAACATTGTACGGTATAATCTTCTTTATTCAATTATCCAAGTGAAATATAAACAGTTCCTTTGAACTTACAGTTTGATTAAAATAATTTGTAAAATTACATTGAGATAACTGAGTTTATGTCTAAATAATACTTTGAAAAACACGTCCTATTAGACTATTAGAGATTATTTACATTTTAGGCCAACTATGTAAGAAACGCTATTAATTTAAATGCTAATCTATGCAAATCTACGACGAAAATATTTTTCCCTGACCTTCTGGTAGCGTACAGGACAATTAAACAGATCGTGCCCACTGCCGTGCTCACACAGGTTCTAACAGGGCACGGTGGGTTCTCAGAGTACTTGAACCGCTTCAAGTGCAAAGAGGACCCATCGTGTATCTGCGAGCCTGGTGTGAGCGAGACAGTGGAGCACATCTTGCTTCATTGCCCTGTGTTCGCTCGCCAAAGACTTAATGTACAATATTCTCTAGACACAGATTTTAACGTAGGGAATTTGTGTAAGCTTGTCATGGACAAGGATAAGCGTGACGCCCTACTAAGTTATTGCACGGAGGTAGCGACCAGTGTGATTAATAGAAATAAGACCGATGCAGATAGGGGTTAGCTGTCAGCTTACTACTGTCGTAGTAAGCACCGACTAGCGACCCTTACCACACTGCGCTATTAATCACACTGGCTGACTGATCTGTGCAATGAATAGTAGGGAAATTTTGTTTTAACTTTACCATATTTTTTATGTATGACTCCACCTATCCTTGTCCACTAGTTGTTTTAATTTGTTATTTTATTTTTAAGTTTTTATTATGACAAGCTTCTCTTTTAATGTATATTTTATTTGCTTTTATTATTTGTAAATTATTAAAAATCTGTGTTTCCTGTTTTATTTCAAATAAAAAGACTGAGAAAAAATTATTTACATTTAAGCTAAGTTAAGACAATAAAGACTCTGACCCCCATGTCAGAGGGTGATCGCGGGCCGGGCCAAAAAGCGCCCGGACAAAAAAAAAAAAAAAAAAAAAAAAAAAAAAAAAAAAAAAAAATCTATGCAAATACAATTATGACTTAATATTAGTTATTACACAATAATATATTATATTAATTAATATACAAATCTAATTTTACTTAAAACATTTAATTCTTGACGATTCTATACATTTTACGTGTTACAATTTTCTTTGGTTAACTGAAATAATAAACAAAACTACAATTATTATCTTAAGTATTAAACACATTATATACAGGGTGAATTTGAAATAATAGGCGTCCTTTTAAACGTTGATTCTACACATGATTCTGAATATTATGGCATAATAAATAAAAAAAACTATTGATAAAAAAATATTGCTAGTGTAAGCAAATAAGCAAACCAGTTAACTGTTATACCTGGGCAATATTTTTTTATCAATTGATATGTTGATTAATATTACCCAAATATACTGAATCATGTGTAGAATCTATGTTAAAAAGGATGCCCATGATTTCAAATTCACCCTGTATAATACATTTTCAATAGCATTACAAAGCACTTTTTGTAAAACCGTTGTAAATATATTAAACTTTTTAGATATTAAGGGGTTATTCTATACATCATTACGATTCTAATTTTATACAATACTTTATTGGGCTTACATTATTATTGATTTTCTTTTACATTCAAAAAAAAATGTAACGTCACGACTTTTATCCCCGTTCGGGGGTAGTCAGAGGCTTGAGTGGCCATACACCACCACATTGGGGAGGTATTAACCAACTCAAAGCCCACGTTTCACTAGATAGTCAGAACCCAACGTGACAGGTGGTGAACCGTATCGCCGTGTATACAGAAACTGACTATTACCTAATCCCGAGGGATAGGTAGGTTTCCTCACGATGTTTTGCCTCACCGTCAGCGAACTGTAAATTATGCACATAGATGAAAATTCATCCATTGGTGCATGCCCCACCGGGGATCGAACCTGGGACCTTCTGATTGTTAGCCCAACCTGTTCACCCCTAGGCTACAGTCGCTACATACAAATCCATCAAATCTTGCAAACACTAAAAAACACTTCAATTTCAAATTTGTGAACATTTCGCACTATACGGACTTTCATTAAAGTAGCACAAACTAGAAACATCGTTCAGATTCATTTATCTTTAGAATCCGATACTTGTAACACATTTACTTTCAGAAAACAGGGGGCTTACCACGAACTCTTATTGCGATTCAATTACAGGAACGTTTTAACGATTGAGCGTCTTTTTGTGCAATGACAATAAGAAACGTCATTGCACAATTGGCCGCTGAAACGTTAAAACAAAACTGCTATAAGAGGTGGTAGTAAGTCCCCAGGGGGCTTACCATGACCTCTTATCGCGATTCAATTACAGGAACGTTTTAACGATTCAGCGTCTTTTTGTGCAATGACGTACCTTATTGTCATGACAATAAGAAACGTCATTGCACAAATGGCCGCTGAAACGTTAAAACAAAACTGCTATAAGAGGTGGTGGTAGGGCCCCAGTACTTTTAACACATTTACTTTCAGAATACGGCACTTTTAACACATTTGCTTCCAAAATCTAGTGCTTTTAACATATTAAAGTACCTTCAGACGCCGATACTTTGGCTGATTTACCTTCAGAATAAGGTCCTTTAAAAACATTTAATTTCAAAATTCGGTACTTTTATAATACATTGCCTTTAGAATTTGATACTATTAACGCATTTACTTTCAGAATCTAGTGCTTTAAACACATTTACCTTCAGAATCTAGTGATTTAAACACATTTACCTTCAGAATCTAGTGCTTTAAACACATTTACCTTCAGAATCCGGTATTTGTAACACATTTACTTCCTAAATATGGTACTTTCAACACATTTTTGGGATACCTTAGCTTTTATAATTTAGTCCAATCTCTGGACACCAGTTACGTGTCATGGAGGGTGACGAAGGGTGTGGTCATCCCCACCACTTGACTGGAACATTGTTTCTGAGCTTGCCCTGCCTTTGGAACCAGCACCATTTGCTCCAAGTCACCCTGGGGCAGAAGAAATTAATTTTGTAATGTATTCTGCATTTATACGTCAGATTTTTTTTACAATTAAGGTGGCAAATAAGCGTACGGCCCACTTAATGTTAAGCAGTTACCCTAGCCTACAGATACTTGCAATACAAAAGGCATTGTTTGCACGTTGCCAACCTAAAGAGGAGTGGGAATTATGCATTGTAAATGAGTATATTGTAACCTTAAAAGAGCGGTTAGAGACTTCTAATCATCACTATTCCAAAAGTAATTTATATAAAGTACTTAAGTGCATATACCATTATAGTACATAGGTGTAATTAACTTGAGTACCATAAACACAAAAGTAGTATTAAAAGAAATAACACTTAAGCTAAAATGAAAAAGTTGAGTGCGTTTGCAGTTCGCAATACATTTTAGAAATAATACATACACACAATGACGTTTTATATTATAGACCTGACATACATGAACATTATGGCCCGGCTACGACTTCGCGCTTCAGTGACGGGCGACAGCGCGGGGGCACCAAAATGTTGCATCACGCCATGAGCTGCCGCTCTCGGCGACAACGCGCGCGATGCAACATTTTAGCACCCCCGCGCTGTCGCCCGTCGCTGAAGCGCGAAGACGTGGCCGGGCCGTTAGTGCTCTAAAAACAGCACATTCAACTATCTCCATATCACTGAATACAAGCGATATACGCCAGACCTCTTGTTAGAATGAGATGCAGCGTTATTAGCTGCATAAACATTGGCGCGCGCGCGCGTGCAGTTGCGATGTTGAGCGCGTGACTAAGTGGATGTCCGGTAGTTACCTAGCATTCAGCAGGCAAAACAAGCGTGCTAAGTCGCGTCTAAAGCTTTAATACATCTTTGTTTACATCGTATAGGTCTTGAAGTGAAGGTATAAAATCCACTTTCTTGAACACGCAATGTACAATTTACGGACTGAATTCGTCGTATTGTTACAAGTTTATGTTCAGCAATTCCGTGAATAACTTCTAAAGGTACTAAGTACTTCACAAAATAACTGCTTAGAAAAGGGAATTGTGTACCTCCTACGCGTACTCGTACTTTCAATGTCAAGAACAGTACTAAGTAGGTACTTAAGAAGTATTCATACTAAATCGATGAGTAGGTATACTCCATTTTTTTTTTTTTTTATTAGACTGCGGTGGCAAAAAAGCGTACGGCCCGCCTGATGTGGAGCAGTTACCGCAGCCTATAGTGCTTACAATACCAAAGGCATTGCTCGCACATTGCCGACCTGAAGGGGAGTGGGATTGAGGGAGGGGGAAGGGGGTGGGCTTACGGCTCTCTCACTCATCGTACGAAACGCAGCTGTAATAGCTGCTTTACGCCGATCTTCTGTGAGAGGGTGGTACTACCCCGGTTGAGCCAGCCCGTATATTAGCTGCAGTCAATTGACTACATCTTGGCTCTACCACCTATCTATATCTGACGATTCTCAAACAGACCCTTAAGAAAAATGTACTCACAGAAAATAGGTAGCCTATAATAAGATCAGCGTCTCTGGGAGTGTCCAACGCGTCCTTCTCAAGGACATCAGTCCGGAGCCAGCGGCAGTCCACGTAAGCCCGCACCGCGTTGTCGTCGTGGACACTTAAAGCAAAAACGTTGACATTATACCGCAGCTTACCTTTTATTTTTAGCTGAAGTGTACACTTTTGTGGACACAGACCTTTGATAAATACACTGAAAAATGACGGAGAAATTACAAACACAAAAAAACAACAATAAAAAAACAGACAGTTGAATTGAGAACCTTGTCATATTTGAAGTCGGTTAATAATACACTGAATTTGATAAATTAGACTTGTATCTATAAATGCATCTCACGTTGAGATCGATCTTAACGATGAGAACATCTGTCAAAAACAGTTTCTTAAGTTCGATCTCAATCTTGAGATCGATTTATTAATACGCGCCCTAAAGTGCAGAGTGCGCGCCTCGAGAGATAGCTGCGTTATTTTTATGTACCTAAAATATCACCACACGTTATATAATTGGATTCGAACATCGGAGCTTATCGAACTATTCCTGTTACCGTTACGTCTGATAGGGTTACGAGCCCCGTGCTGAGCTTCTACCCGCTTCCCCACTTGCGTGTTTCTATGTATTATATTATCTGTGTGTGATTTGAACCCTTTTCTATACGAGTTAAGATATAAGTTTCCGATTTCTGAGTATTATCACGATCGTGTATAGTTGGCTAGCGAAAATAACGGAATTCATAACGTGATTTCAGAAGTAATAATCAGATTTTGATGCTTTTCCGCCTTCGAAAATTTTCCGACTCTGAATTATTTTTGTAATTCAGATTTTATTGATAAAATTATTTCTCTGAATTCAGAGAAATGTTCCCGCCGAGAGCATTCAGGTTTTTTCAGGAGGTTTGGCTTCCGGCTCTCTCACTTATTGTACGAAACGCAGCTCTAATAGCCACTTCATGCCGATGTTCCGTGAGAGGGTGGTACTAGCCAACCGATATAATTTAAAGGAGATTGACAGGGTTTGGACCAAGTGCTGCCCAGATATAGGAGTGTTTCCAAATGATTTCATAGATCAATTTACATAACAAAAAAAAAAAAGACACCCTGTGATTTGTTTATGATTTTAGGTAGGATTTTGTCTAGTTTTTTTTTAATATTCTTTTGATTGGACTGCCCCACTGCTGGACAAATGCCTCCCCTTTTTTCCCCTAGTTTATTATCAATAATAATAAACAAATAGTCCATTTTTTGTTTGCAAGTTCATTTATTCCATACATAATTCACAACAAAAAACTTATTTTTCTCTTGACTCCCGGAACAGAATTTGAAGCGCTTCGGTTTATAGGTTAGTAACGACGTATGGAACACAATGCACTATGTGTTCATTCTGGGCAGCACTTGGTCCAACATCCATACATAGATTGTCAATGTCCTTTGTCAAAAGTTTAGTCATAATTCGCAGCCAACATAATACGTACTATATTCTAAATAAAAAACAGTTAAATTCTTTTTCTAACATCGCAGTTGTCCATCAAATGTCTTGCTTGAAACTTTATACATTTTTCATTAACTCAAGTCCTTTGTATAATGGACTTATAAAGCTGATTATTAAAAAAAAACATGGGAATCTTTAATTAAACGTCAAAAACGGTTCATTTCGCCTGAAATTTTCATTTCATTGCTCCACAACAGATAATGAAAAAACCGTGAGGAAACCTACCTATCCCTCGGGATTAGGTAATAGTCAGTTCCTGTATACACGGCGACAAGGTTCACCACCTGTCACGTTGGGTTCTGACTATCTGGTGAAACGTGGGCTTTGAGTTGGTTAATACCTCCACAATGTGGTGGTGTATGGCCACTCAAGCCTCTGACTACCCCCGAATGGGGATATATTTATAAGTCGTGACGTTATATTTTTTTTTTTTTTTTTTTAAATGGTTCATTTCGCCTGAAATTTTCATTTCATTGCTCCACAACAGATAATTAAATTAGTATAATGACAGAATGGTATTTTGTACCGAAGCCATGTACACACTATGGTGTTATAAAATCATCGGGAAACTAACACTTTGTCATTGTAATGGTAATGTCTTGACAATCTCATATATCATTCTGTCCCCAGCTCTATTTTGATTAAAGTATAAAACAAACTTTTCAAGAAGTTTTTTTTTTTTTTTTTTTATAGGACTGCGGTGGCAAAAATGCGTACGGCCCGCCTGATGTTAAGCAGTTACCGTAGCCTATAGATGCTTACAAAACCAAAGGTATTGCTCGCACATTGCCGACCTGAAGGGGAGTGGGATGGAGGGAGGGGGAGGGAGGGGGTGGGCTTACGGCTCTCTCACTCATCGTACGAAACGCAGCTGTAATAGCTGCTTTACGCCGATCTTCTGTGAGAGGGTGGTACTACCCCGGTCGAGCCAGCCCGTTTATGAGCTGCAGTCAATTGGCTACAGCTTGGCTCTACCACCTTCAAGATGCGATAATTTTCCTTTTAATATTAATGGGCATATTAGTTACTAGCTGTGCCCCGCGGCATCGCCCGCGTTGATATTGATGTGTATGAGTCTATGTTTTATTCCAGAGCCTACACTATCTACGTTTCAAATTTCATTGAAATCGGTTTAGTATTTATGGAGATATGTGGTAACAAACATTCACACACACACACACACTTACTTTCGCATTTATAATAATATTAGTAGGATAACTTACGAGTACTTTGTAGGTAGTACGAAAAAAGACAGACCTACTGACAGTTTTATGAGGGCTATTAGGTATAGTTACTTTGGCATGCCCCAATTCCACACAAAAGAAAATCCTTCCTATGATTCATGAGTGAAAGGCTACAGTTACTTATCTACTGTCTATAATTTTATTAAATTGCATCCCGTGGTGCGCTGAGTAAGAATGTAACCTTAATAATTAAAAAAAAATTAAAACACGACTGCCCTGCCAAAAACGAACTAAAAAGTATAAAACAAGTGCAGTGTCGTTGCAGTCGGGGGACCGTTCTGTGGAACACTTTTTAATTTAAGAGGTCCCCCGACTGCAATGACACTGCACTTGTTTTATACTTTTTAGTTCGTTTTTGGCAGGGCAGTAGTGTTTTTTTTTTTTTTTTTAATGCATTTTAGTGACAGCTGCCAAAAATGAAATGTTTGTTATACATGTACACCCTATCTATGTTAAATTATGCTAATAATTAATATATTTTTGAAATGTGCATATCAAGGCCTTCAATTTGATACCCATATTGTAATAATGGAATTTCACATCACATTTGAATTTTAAGCCATAATGCCTCCATATTTATTTTTTTCAAAATTAATATACCCAGTATTACCCGTAATGATGTAAGGATTCTAAGGATACCCCATACATCCAATTCGGTTCAGGCATTTATAAGTTATGGTGGAATACAGAATCTCACATACATACATACATGAACCCCAAACACATATACACTCCCTTTTTTGGGCAGTCGTGTAAAAATTCACAAATACCATTAGTTATTTTGAAATTGTTGTCTGTATGTCTGTAATATTGACATAAGAAGTAAGTTTTAATTCACCAATTCACTAAGCCTATCTCCAAAAGACCTCACGAATTTCCTGTGTTCATTTTAAAGAAATTCAGATAACCCATAGATTGATTTTGGTTTCCGCGAGCGCACGCGCTTTCAATAAATCTATGTAGGTACCTGATAGCGATATGATGCCAGCGGAAGTCATACAGTGGCACCGCTAAGTATATAGAGCGGGATTCCCCCTCCCCGGCGTGGACGAGCCTCGCCGCCCCCCTCCCCGCCAGCTCCAGGGAGAGGAAGGAGCCGGTCCGCCGTCTGGACCGGAGGGAGAACAGAGTCCCTTGCCCATATCCCCCACTCTGTGGACAAAAAGTAAGTTAAAACTAAAGGATACAAAAGCGTTCAAAATAAAAATACAAAAGCGAATGGGCAATAATTTATAAACGTTGGTCTACCTAGTCAACACCGACGCCGTCTATGGAAATAAGAAGCTAATAAATAGCTATTCCAATTACGTATAACAATTATGGCAAAAAATGTGGGAGTTTTGTTTTTGCCAAAAAGCAACAAATCTATGTATAAAAATGAATTTCTGTGCGTTAGTTTCGCTAAAACTCGAGAACGGCTGGACCGATTTGCATAATTCTTTTTTTGTTTTGATTGGCTGAACGCAGAGAAGATTTAGCAAAAAAATATATGTAAAAACATAATAAAAACATGGTGATGCATTATGTTTTTCTCGAAAATCTTTTGAACCATATGACCTACAGTTTTGCTTCTTTAGAATAAAATAAAGTACTAAAAATAATAAGCTATTCATTGACATACGTTTCGTTAGTGTTAAGTAGGTAGACCACTTTGCCCATTCTCCTTTCTTTATTGCGTTAATTGTGGTTCTTTTCTTTTCGTGTCATCAGTTCTACTCTACTAATAGTGGTAATACAATAATTTAGCAACCAATCAAATTACAACGACCACATATTCTGTTTTTTTTTTTCATTGTCTATTTTGCATCTGTTAACTTTCAAAATAATAAATTAAATGTTTTTATTTTAACCCATCTTCACGCAGTGCAGTTTTGGTCAAGAATGTTACCCTCTTATTCATAGAAAGTTATGATCGACTTGCAGCGGAATTACGAGTGACATTTGTTCCTTAAAATGCTCTTCAAAACTATTGTAAACTGGCTAAAATCTCTATGAATAAGGGGGTTAGTCTTTTCCATAGAGCCAAAAGGAGCATAGCGATAGCATAGAGTACTCCAGTGCTCTATGTTATCCTTTGAGGTCTTTACTAATAATAAGTATCGCCACCCAACATAGACACCTACTGCATGGTCCCAAACTAAGCAATGCTTGTTCTATGGCTTCCATACAATGAACTGGGGCGATCTTAGTGGCACCCAGACCATTAGTTCATAGGTATTATATCCAATAAAAATTTCGTCCATAGGTATTTAGAAATATGGTCAAATAACTTCAGAAGGGCTAGACAAGTGGCTGACGTTTACAAATTCGCTACGCTTCATCTATGGAAATGACATAAGTGACGTGATCTCAAGCGTGATCTTCATAGCAACTTGTTGTTGATTTACATAGCGACGTTTGACATTTCCATACATTGTGAAGTTTGTTCTTTTCTATTCGATTAGCGTTCATGCCACTTGGCTAGCCCCTCAGGTATTGTGATATGTGACCCGTAGGGAAACATTCGTGTAAGGTGGGCCGGGCCTATCGCAGCAACCATCGCAGTTACGACATCAACAGAAAGGCTAATATTTCGGTTACTAATTACCCAACCTCTAATTTATTAAAGTAGTTAACCTTTTTTAATTTTACGCAATAAATAACGGAATTCTAAATCAGTGTTAATAAATGTGGCTCCATTAAAAACTCACTCGGCTTTTGTTAATTTTCCATTTTTAATTTCGCACCATCACGTCACAACCCTAACTCTGTCTAGATTACTTTCTCTCACAAAATAAGGCATTAGTCAAGCGGACCTCCTCTGTTAACTCTCTGTGATAACATAATTAGGCACAGCCCTGACAAATTGTTCAAAGTGAGGAATATTAACCGAAAATTTTCTATCTAAAGGCCAAGTTATAAATTAAAATTCAATTTCTTTAACAAGACACTTTCTCTGCAATTTATTAGTTTTAAAACTATGACAATATTGTAGTAACAAGTAGAGCGTAGACTTTATATTATGATGAATAAAGATCTCACTTTACGAACATTTTAATATTTTCTAAGATAAGTAATTGCAATAAAATAAACTTGTTATTCACCTTATATTTACAGAATTGCCTTCAAGATGAATAAAATGTAATAATTTCAAAATTATATAAGACTAAGCAATATACTTTTTTTTTAAATAGCTACGTCCAGAAGTGTCACATTCCGCGCGAGGAAAATTTTCCTCGCGGTGTTTGACTTGCCTCACGTGAGGTAAATGCGCGCCCTGCCTCACCTGAGCACTCACATTTGCGTCGCCTATTATGGCAGTCGTGAGACAGAACGATGTCAAACGTGTCAAACTGATTGATCGGGTATACCTTTCCCTGTCTAGAGTGTCAGTTGCCTCGCCATTTGCCTCGCGCGGCATGCGACTGAGGCAAACGTCGTGCTTCGCGAGGCATGTGGGTGAGCAGCCTCGCGCGGCATGTGACACTTCTGGACGTAGCTAATTGTTACTACTTTTTTAAACAAAAAAATATATAAAATGTAATTAAATTCATCCCAGAACTCACCTCCGGCCGTAACCTAAGCGAGATGAATAGCGTGAACTCCCGTGGAAACGTCTTGCCTGAACTAAAAAGTTCCGAAGATGCAATCCAGATGTAGGAGTTCGGCCTCAGGCTGAAGGCATGTGGGCGATCGGTGACAGGCCCCCACCTCGCTTGGGCGGGGTGGAAATTGCGCCGCGCGCTCGGCGCTAGTGGGTTTATTGTTCCTGTGAAAGATGAATTGAATTATAGACGGTGAAGCTAAGAGGTGAATTTATAATATGCAGCGTGTTCCTGAGACGAATTGAATTATAGCACGTGGCGACGCTTGCTGTTTCGAAAATTAAATTTTGAGGTTTCGTGTTTAGAATGGGAAGTGAATTTTGTGTGCTGTGAGATTTTGGAGAAATGAATTAATTGTCTTCAGTTATTTAGTTTATATTAAGACCATTGGGCGTAATTCGCCCTGGTCGCTATTATGCTTCTGATTTTGTTTAAATTCAAACTACCATAATATTTATATAACCAAAATTTTGCGGAGAGTTATCGTTTTGAACATTATTCAATTTATAGTCTGTACATATATTGTCATTGCTTTCATCAAACAGCCAGGATAGTTTGTCAAAGTCTATCAAAAACACTTCACATCTAGCTGTTTCTAAACTCGGTTCATGAAAATATCACTGCATCATGTATGCTTCATAGCTCGAGCTCCGTAACTAGCAACCTATCAATTTCAAGCTGTTACGATGTCAGCGTTAACGAGCTAGTCTGGAAATCATTTAAAATCCAATATTCGTTCACGTTTAGGTCGGAAACGGTTCTCTAGAAGATACGACTTTCAATCGAAACTGTATAAAAAAAAAAAAAAATTTGCCCTTTAAACGTCCCTCTGCTGGGCACGGGCCTCCCCTCAATGCGAGGGGGATTCAGGCCATAATCCACCACGCTGGCCCAGTGCGGGTTGGTGGATTTCACATGTCTAAAGACATGCAGGTTTCCTCACGATGTTTTCCTTCACCGTAACTGTTTTACTTAATTTTATTTGCGAATTGCGCAATTCGTGTGGACTATTAATAATAATAATATCCTGGGACATTTTTGTACACACGGTTACCTGATCCCAAACTAAGCAGAGCTTGTACTACGGAAACCAGATAACTGATATTACTACATATACTACTTTTTTATTTGTAAATACATACTTAATATACGTATACACCCAGACTCCGGACATACAGACATGTTCATGCACACAAATGCATGTCCCGGGTAGGAATCGAACCTACGACCTGCAGCGTGAAAGGCGCCTCCGCGCCAACCACGCTAACGGGCCCGTCAAAATTATTTAATTAACGTTATTAGGTAATTCGTTGATTTCGACCGATCCATAATTTTTTACTGAAAGCATGTATAATTTCCGAATAGTTCGTCTTTTTAATTCACTAGGTGGTAGAGCCAAGCTGTAGCTAATTGACTGCAGCTCATATACGGGCTGGCTTGCCCGGGGTAGTACCACACTCTCACAGAAGATCGTCGTACAGTAGCTTTAACAGCTGCGTTTTGCTTTTGTTTTGTATTTGACGAGTTGACAGTTTTTCAGCTTGCATTCTTATTTTTAAAATCTTTCAGCATACCAACATTTACAGAGAGAACTCTACCTTCACACAGGAATGAGTTACACGATCTCCGCTGCTCTCCGTATCCCTCGCAGGTGGGCCTAGAGCAGTACCTCCTCCTCGTCTGCCTCCCCCCGCCGCAGGTCCTGCTGCACGCCCCCCACTCCCCCCACCCCGCCCAACCTGCAATATTGATAGATGAACTCTCTCCGCTGGGAATTATTGCAATAGTTTTATAAAGTTCTGTTTGGGGGAACTCTACAACCCTACCAATGGATTTTTGTCTGGTTAATTAAATGGGTGCGTCTAAATATGCCGAGCAACGCGGCCTAGCAATTTGTTTTGATGTTCTGGCTGCGTCTATATTACGCGCATGCCGTGCCCGAACACTCGGTTTTGACGTCGGAACGCATAGACATAATGTCATAACTTGAGTGCTCACGTGAGGCATGCCAGGCATCTGAACGCACCAATTGGATTAACGTCCTCATTTATTTTTTCTCTTTCTCGAGAACTGTGTAAATAACCACTAATAATTCCACTAATAATGACTAAACAAGCCACTAATAAAATTCTATAATATCTCTACTTCTTGAATTTTTAGTGCTGCACTTATGTGTTCTAAGGCCGCAACACGATATTGTCACAAATACTCAAAGGCCTAATACTCAGAAACTATGATAGTTACGTATAGTCTGTCTTCACTAGGCTACATATCAGTTACCGTATATATGTATATACATGAATCATAAATTCGGCAATTTGAAACACTATACAAACCAACAGCATTCCATATAGCGATGTCAACGCCCAAGCTCCAAGGCACCGCGGCCGAAGTGGCCTCCAGCCAGGGCCCGTCCGGGGGCGTAGTCTCCAGGTCCACCGCGGGGTCGCTGATCCTCGAGAACACCACCAGCTCGCTCTGGGACGGTGTCATACTCCAGTTGAAGCAGTCCCCTAGTTGGGGACTTATTTTCAAGTTCACCTGTCTGGGGAAAAGATTATTTATTTGAATCGAGTTTAAAGGTGCTATTTGTTATTATGGTCTAACATACATTGAAGAGCGACCTTCACCGATCGACTTACCGGATCAACCCTGGATTTTATCAAATAAAATATGTGTCTGAACATATACCAATAGGGTTGCCATAAAGAATATGGTTAAGGATAATAAAATAAAATAAATGCAAAAGCTAAAAGCAGGCACGGCTTCGTCGCGCGCAGCTGTTGTACTGCATCCTCCTCTATCGCATGAAATAGTACTCGGATGCGGAATGCTTCTCTGTCTATAAATTTTTTAATTTTTTTTTTTTAATTTCAAAGCCCGGTTACCGTTATTCTTGACTAGATTTTCGCAAGCAACACTATACACTGTATTCACAATAAAATTGCCCTAATTTTTTTATATAATTTTCATTTGGCAAGCTAGACAGTGAAAATTTATAAAAAAAATGTTTTTTTAATAATTTTTAAACCGACTTCAAAAAAGGAGGAGGTTTCTCAATTCGACCGTATATTTTTTTTTTTTTTTTTTTATTTTTTTTTTTATGTGTGTTCGCGGATAACTTCGTCGTTTATGAACCGATTTTGATGATTCTTTTTTTGTTGGAAAGGAGATTTTCCGGGGGTGGTACCATGATAAGGAAACCAGGATCTGATGATGGCATCCCAGAGAAATCGAGGGGAACCTTCGAAAATCGTAGGGGCGACTAGTGCGTTTGTAATTTTTTTCATTAAGTATTTTAAAGCACTACTATTTTATGAAGGTCTGGAGTCGATCTGATGATGGAGCCGAAAGACAGTCGAGGGAACTCCTCAACGATTTACAGCAATTACCTGGTGTTTGGGCTTGATTAATTTGTATTGATGAGAACTTTACACCTAGATGGGTTGTGACTGTCATTATGGGTCTGATGATGAAGACAAAGGACAGTCAAGGGAACTCCTCAACGTTTTACAGTAGCTACCTTGTGTTTGGACTTAATTCATTTCTATTGATGAGAGCTTTACACCTAGATGGATTGTGACTGTCATTAGGGATCTGATGATGAAGACGAAGGACAGTCAAGGGAACTCCTCAACGTTTTACAGTAGCTACCTTGTGTTTGGGCTTGATTAATTTGTATTGATGAGAACTTTACACCTAGATGGGTTGTGACTGTCATTAGGGGACTGATGATGAAGACGAGGGACAGTCAAGGGAACTCCTCAACGTTTTACAGTAGCTACCTTGTGTTTGGGCTTGATTAATTAGTATTGATGAGAACTTTACACCTAGATGGGTTGTGACTGTCATTAGGGGACTGATGATGAAGACGAGGGACAGTCAAGGGAACTCCTCAACGTTTTACAGTAGCTACCTTGTGTATGGGCTTGATTAATTAGTATTGATGAGAACTTTACACCTAGATGGGTTGTGACTGTCATTAGGGGTCTGATGATGGAGTCAAAAGACAGTCGAGAGAACTCCTCAACGATTTACAGCAATTACCTGGTGTTTGGGCTTGATTAATTTGTATTGGAGAGAACTTTGCACCCATATGGGTTATAAGTGCCATTACAGGTCTAATGATGGAGACCATAGACAGTCGTGGGAATTCCTCAAAGATTTACAGCAGTTACCTTTTGTTGGGCTTACTTCATACGGTTCAATATGCCAAAATGTTCATTGGTATGGCGCCACTAAAAATCGTGAAATAAAATTATTTTTATAAAAAAAAAAAAAACCGACTTCAAAAAAACCTGGATCACTAAAAAGCCTGAAATAATATTTCTATTACCACCTCTGCCTACCCCTTTGGGAAAACCAGACGTGATGGTGTGTTATCGAGTATTTGGAGTCGGTGCCAATCTATCTTCTTACTTTTATAGTAGCTATACTTGGCATACCAAGATTGGCACCGACTCCAAATACTCGATAACACACCATCACGTCTGGTTTTCCCAAAGGGGTAGGCAGAGGTGGTAATAGAAATATTATTTCAGGCTTTTTAGTGATCCAGGTTTTTTTGAAGTCGGTTTTTTTTTTTTAATAAAAATAATTTTAATTAATCATAGCCATGGCCATATTTTTTACGGCAACCCTATTGGTTTAAGTTCAGAAACATATTTTATTTGATAAAGTCTAGGGTTGCACCGGTAAGTCGATGGGTGAAGGTCGTCCTTAAGCGTATCTCGTACTATTAGGAGGGACACAATATAAATACTTCAACGAAGATGAGCCGTATTGCCAGTACCGTCATAGTGGTGGTAGAGCCAAGATGTAGCCAATTGATGCAGCTCATATACGGGCTGGCTCGACCGGGGTACCACCCTCTCACAGAGGATCGGTGTAAAGCAGCTATTACAGCTGCGTTGCATGCGATGAGTAAAAGAGCAGGAACCCAAACCCCCTCCCCCCTCCCTCCGTCCAACTCCCCTTCAGGTCGGCAACGTGTGAGCAATGCCTTTGGTATTGCAAGCATCTATAGGCTACGGCAACTGCTTAACATCAGGCGAGCCGTATGCTTGTTTTCCACCTCAGTTCCACACAAAAAATATAAATAATTCAATGAAGATGAACCGTATTGGCAATACCGACATAATTTTCAACATTATTTTCTGCGAATGACTGAGTCTTACTGTGTCCATGGACTTCGTGTAGTAGGGCATACTATTGGGGACATACCTCTCCCTCCTTCTTGGTAATATCTTTGCTTACTATGTTCTTTGTAAAAGATTGTTAAAACAACAAACGCGAACAAAGCAAACAATCCAGATAAACAAATCACGAACATAAATGTATTTGTTCTGTAATTACTGAACCGAAAACTTGTTTTGCTATATTAAAATGGCTTGTTCATTATATTAAAGTTTATAAAAGACGCCCGGATTGCTTGGTATTGATACAATTATAATGAGATGTCTTTGATTATTAACTTGTCTAGATATAGTGTTCGAGCGCCTAAACGCCAAAAAAAATATCAGCCAACTGTTGGCTCATAAGCTGATTTCGCCCGCTCAGTAGCGATACTGACATTGTACGGAGAACACGAGTTCTATGGCGTATAAAAATGACGATATGCGCTAATAAAAGTGTGCAGGAATTACAACGGAAAATTTAAAAAAACTAAAAAAATTACCATCATCGGTCTAAGTAAACTTGAAATAACAATTTGTTTAAGAAACAATTAAATTATTAAAGTGTACATTTATCCTAAAATGTACCGCCATTTGACGCCATGTTTACAGGGTTGCCTGTTCATTGAATTTAAAATTCCCATGTGAGCGTTACCTTATTTAAAAAAAATGTTTTATCATAATCCAAAAAGCATTATTTCGAATTTTTAAGCCGCCATATAAAGTATTAAATACGAAATAATAAAATTTTAGTTTACCTATTTTAACTAGTAATATTTTACCTAGTAGGTATACCTAGTAATCCATATGCGCATACGGCTAGTATATGAATAAAAATAATTAAATAAATTTAAATTTAAAATAAAAAAATATTGATACCTCAAAATCAAAACTCTTTTCCCCATCTTTTAAAATATTATATTAAAATATTCAAAAGCTGGTATCACTCAGAACGTACCGTCAGTGACGCAGAGACAATAGTTTACTCATACTTGTGTGCGTGACACGCACACAGCGCTTTCAAATCTGGCCTGTTTTTTTCGTTGCGATTGCAGCGCAACAGTCCATCTCGACAAGTAAATAATCAAAGTGAGATGTATTTAACGCGACATAATGTTGAAAAGCGAGGTAGACGACAAGTGAACATTGAGAAGTTGATAAAAATTTCCAATTATAATAAATATACTTATTAAATCTTGTTTATGAGGCCGTATTTTGTAATTCAAACTATATGAATAACAACATGTGCCCCACGGCTTCGCCCGCGTGGAAATTGATGTGTAAGATTAGTGTAGATGTAGAAGATAAGTGTCTTATTCCAGAGCCTACACTATCTACGTCTTAAATATCATTAAAATCGGTTTAATAGATATTGACTAGACACACACACATACAAACACTTACTTTCGCATTTATAATATTGGTAGGATAGACTTATTAAAACTTGGTTTAAGGAGGTAAAACCTCCTTTTTGAAGTCGGTTTAAAAATACGGCCATATTTTGTAAGTCGAATAATATGAATATGAATAATAGTTCGAATTACAAAATAAGCTAGCCACAAAAGAAGGAAGCTAGACGAGCGGATTCGTTAACAAGGGATTTGACAAATGTATGGAAATGTCATTACATGTCGATAAGTACCATTCATTAATAACATCCTTAAATCCAGTTTAAAATAAATTTGTTACCTAACCGTTCTACATGTAAACATAATAATTAACCTTAGCCTTAACCTTAACCTTAAGTTACTTTTAAATAAATAATTTGAAGAAGTCACGTGAGTTCTGAGTAAAGAGAGAATAATTTCTTCAAAATAGTATTTCCCTTAAATTCATTAATGATGAAAATTCGAAAAATGCTCAAGTAACAAAGGTTGGAAAAGTAACACAACTTTTATTTCAGAATACATTTACTGTCTTTTTTGTTTTCACCCTCCTTACACGTCATTACGTCACTATCTGAGGAAACTTGAGGTTATTCTCCCCTAGAAACCGAGGGAGTGAGGTACTTGGCCAAAACTTTTTACGACCAGCTTACGTGACTTCTTTCCGTGATACGGGGCGAAACATGGCCTAAATTGAGTGGGAATCCGGCTAAACGCCCTGTCAGAACGTAGCGCAGATTTAAAGATCTAAATTGAATCTCCAGTCACTTTTCGTATGACTAGACCCGTCTTTGAGAAAGTTAATAAGTACAATGTTAGCTTTCGCAGTTATTTTCTCAATATTCGTATCTTTGTTTTATGAATTGAAGTGGAAAATTAAAATAATTTTTCGTTTATTTCTTCGTGTTTGATGTCGTGCGCAATTTGCATGCTTTGATAAATTCTGTCACTTAAAATATATTTTTATTGATGGCTGAGTAAATAAAACATGCAAGTGATTTGATGATAAATACATTATTATTTTCTTTGTAAGTATTATTCTTGCCTTTGTAATTATTTAATAATCTGTTTTTGCTATGATCCAGGGAAGGAATTCCCTCTACCATTCCTCTGTCCCACTCTCCTTCAGGTTGGCAACGTGCGAGCGATTGGTATTGTAAGCATCTATAGGCCTCGATAACTGCCTAACATCAGGCGGGCCGTATGCTCGTTTGCCACCTTAGTAACATTTGAAGCACATAATAAATTATGAACTTCAGAAAAAAAAAATACATTGTATTTTAAACACTCGTCAAGACTGTAGCTAAAATTTCAACAGTAGGTATACCTTCTTCGACTTAGCTCTTTCACTTTACTTCCAACAAATTCCAAGCGTCCGTCAAACTCCCAGTTACTTTGTATCTACCGAAGCTCGTCTCGTTCCAATAAAGCGAAGCAGTAAACACCGAAGCATCCGAAGCAGAAGCCTGCATCCGAAGCACATTCCAATCACGCAGCACTTTTGCTGAGAAAATTTAATTATACGGATCGCGATCCCTGGGAACTTGGTTTAATTGAGTTCCGTACTAATCTTTGAGTTCCTCGGTAACGCGGCGCAAGTGGTAAGCGATCAGCGTTTATCTGCGGTTAAAGTTCTTTGGAACTACGAGTGTTTATCGTTTAGCGATTCCTGTTTACGATTGGAGTTTGCTTGGAGTTGGTTGCATCGGTCGGTATTGGAACTTCGCGGTATTGGTCTAGGTTATTGCATAGGTCGTGCTTATCACTGGTTATCAATAGTAATGTGTGTTTGACGGGAATATTAAGAATGGGAATTTCGTCTATAGAGGGCACGGAATTTTTGACAATATTTACAATTATTTTTTTTAGGAAACGGCCCGTCCCTTTTGTTAATGTTGCTCAAAATGGGAACTAAAATGTTCTATAAAGAAATGTCACTTTTTGACAGATGTTTATTGACTCAGCGGGTCAGATAAGTTGGTGGCACTGTATGCAGTTACGGTGTTATTTCAGAAATATTAAACTCGTTTTGAACAATAGTACAATAGCTATAAATTCTAGTTTATTAACTGCTACTTAAAAGTTTTATTTAGCCACTTAACAGCTTTTACTCAGAACTTACTTCTAAAGCTTCTTTAAAATTTTCTCAACGCACAAACTCAACCCAAAATATGAACTCTAATGCGTTCTTCCTTTTAGCAACGTTGTTATACTGCAACGTTGCTTCCATGATTATGTAAAGCATTATATAAACTTCTCCTACCACCTAGTTTATAATTTAAGCCACACCATGGAAGTTGAGCGTGTTTAGCCCCTCTTGGCCAAACTTCAGCACTTTCAATACCGCGCCGGTGGCTTTCACTTTGTTTAACCGTTTTATTACGCTACACGTTGGAATTGAGGTCCAACATTACCTACGTGGTTTCCCGCGTGCCCTTCTTAATTGTATACAGGGTGTTTGAAACGTGTGAAATAAATCTTGAGGATTTGGTGGGTATCGGGCGTAGACTTAAATAGTATAAAAAATTTATTGAATTTCGAACACTTTTCCGAATGTCATGCAACTTCCGCAATTTCTTGCAGAAGTCACTTACCGACGTGTTTCCACTGACTGCAATTTTACACAACCGTGTACACGTGGGACTTGCAGCAAGTTCGGCAAGTCGCAGAAGTCCACTTGCGTGAGTGTTTACACATTGGAAGTCGCTTGAGCAAGTAAACTTGTGCAAGTTTTCTTGCCAGTGGACACACGGCATTAACCCCTCGAGTGATGCGTGCACATACGCATGTGCATAAGTTCAATAGAAAATGTACTGACTTTTTTTTTTGGATCATTCCACGGGTTAAGAACTAAGCAATTTTTTCGAAACTATTTTTTTATGGTAGTAGCTGTTGTTCTTTAATTAAGTTTATACTGTTTTGTAGGCCACTTTATGTGTTTAAACGAAAGTTGTGACAAATATTCAAAGGCCCATGACTCAAAAAACAATGATAGTTACGTATTTGTGTTCACTATAGGTGTTTTTAAAACATCCTGTATAGTCGTAGAGATGATTTGTAGGGCTCGAGGTATGCGGTTTTGTAAGTTTGTACGTGTGTTGGTTTAGGAAGAGAAACTTGGAACATTGTGGCCTTCTCCGTGAGTTATTTTGCTTGCCAACTCATTATAATTGTTCTCTTAGAAGTTAGGGCCTTGCAGACTTGCTACTTTTAGCATCGGCGATCGGCGATTTTGATGCTGCGTCTCGCTCGTTCGCGCTCGAAGAAACGCGACGCAGCATCGATACGTCACAAAATCGCCGGTCGCCGATGCTAAAAGTAGCAAGTCTGAGGAGGCCCTTATGAATTTTGGAATTATGTATCGACACTGTTCAAATAAGGCCAATATTTAAAAACATATTATGATGACAATAAACTGGAGTTATTAATTTTTTACCAAAACACACTGTATTGAAATAAGCAAGTAACGATAAAAAAATTACCAATGTAAAAAAGACAATTCTCTTAAGGTTCTTGCCATATCTTCTCAGTCGAGGTCGCGCTTCCGATCCGGTGATAGAATTAAGTAACAAATTTAAAAATAACATTTTTAAGTTCCCCCTGTAGGCCTAAACGAAATAAATTATTTGACTTTTCTAGTTCGCAAACTAGCGTTCGGCCCGTCTGATATTAAGAAGTAAGACATCGCTCATGTTGTGAACTTGAAGTAGTGTGGCACAAAGGGCGGGAAAGGGGATAAAGTGATTCTATAAGGATTCCGTTTTTTTTCGTTTGAGGCACGGAACCCTAAAACACAAATACTTAACTTTGAATGTTTATATGTATCTCCGTCTTAGAAGGTCGCATGTATATGTAATTTCTTCGTCCTTTGTACTGATAATCAAAAGATTCTTCGGTGATAATCTCCATTTAAACTGAAAGGGTAGAGATATATCGCAGGCATAACACTTGGCTGAAGACTCCTTCAGTAATAATATGATATAATCGCGCAAATAACAATTACAGTGCCTATAGGGAAGCAAGGAACCCTTTATACTATCGCATAATATATAATGGTATGGCCAATTGTCTGCTCATATATGGGCTGGCTCGCCGGGGTACCCTCCTCTCACAGAAGATCGGCGTAAAGCAGCTATTACAGCTGCGTTTCGTACTATGAGTGAGAGAGCCGGAAGACCAACCTCTCCCACTTCCCATCCCTCCGTCCCACTCCTATTCAGGTCGGCAACGTGCGAGCAATGCCTTTGGTATTGCAAGCATCTATAGGTTACTGTAACTGTGAAACATCAGGCGGACCGTACGCTTGTTTGCCATCTCAGTCCTATAAAATAAAAATGGTATATTAGCGGCACACTACGAAGGCCGGTTTGCATGTGGGAGGGGGAAAGGATGAACCTTATTATAACGGAATAAGATATTCTTATTTTTTTAAACGGCCAGTCTTATTCCGTTATAATAAGGTTCATTTTCTTCCCCCCCCCCCCCCACATGTCAAACCGGCCATCATAACGTGCCGCTACTGTAATAAGAGAAATGTAATTAAATATAACGAGACCTGGATGTTATAATGATGGGCTTATTTCAGGATTATTTTACCTCATATTATATTTACGGATTTCAAGCAATGAGATTTGAAATCGTAAATAAATATATAAATTTGTTAGGCGTCATCCACCCAATAATTTTATACGCTTTTCTCATACATTGCTGACATACGGTAAAATTCTGTCAAAATGTATTAAGAAATAATTGTCATCAGCATCATGTTTAAGTATGTAGTTTAGTTGTGACAATTACTATTCAAATATTTTCGTAATTACTCCTGGCCTGCGTGTAACCTGGATCACCCCCAGTTCAGCTTGCTTAATTTGGGTTCATACAATCGGTGTGGTCTGCCCATAGAGTAAAGACTAAAGAAAGAGGTGCCCTTATTAGATTTCCCTATGAATGGGAGGCAATTTACAAGATACCGCCCCCCCGATCTACCGGTAAATAGCAGACATACTGGGTATGTTTTAGCAGACATACTGGGTATAAAAAACGTACCGAGGGTCGCCATCTAGTGTCGAATAGAATTATATTTAAGATGCGAACGTTGGCAAGACGTCTGCACAGGACGAACGCCAACAGCACACTGACTTAAGCCACGCCTACTGTGATGACGTCACCGGCCGAGCTGTGCGATGTAATATCAACGCGGCCGAGTAGCTTAGACCCAGTCCTTTAATATTTCGTGTATGGGTCTGCCGATATACCCACCCTTAAAAATTGTAACAAAATTGAATTTTGATCCAACATAACCCATCTTTATCATTCTCAAAACAGCAATCGATTGTAAAATAGCTTAGTAAAATCCGTTTCAAATAAAACCATAAAACCGTACGATTCTCTTGAACAGTCATTCAAAGCGCGCTTAGACTGCATTCCAATACTCTTTTAAATGTTTATATCTACTAGCAAAGGCTTTAAAATGGATTTTTGCTTTGAAGAATTTTTATACGACCTTTTTAAAAGCACACCGAATATTTTTTCTTTTAAAAAAGTAACATCTCCTTTAAAAAATCCGTAGTAGCCAATGATATTACCAAAAAAAAAAGGGAGACTTATGACTGTCCAAAATAGTTAGTCCTACTTAATGGAGACCTATGGAATATCATCTTTTAAGTATAATATAGTATTTTCATATTTTATTGAATAATTTATGCCTTCTTATGTTTTGGATAGGTGTTTTTAACTCCATAAATAAAAAAATGATGCGTGAATTTCGCTGCAGGTTCGCTGAGCACAAGTTTAGTGATTGCGATGTAAGGAGGTACCAAATCTGGCTATTATGTAGTGGTCGCCGAGTTGGTTGAATGCCCGCTTTGGGTAAGGCTATGCAGGTCACCGATTCGCGATTACTAATCTACCAAGCCAACTAGGAACCTGTCAAATGTGACGTCACCCACACAGAAAGGCGGTGGCGGTATGTGGGAGGTGTTGTGGGCGGGAAGCCGCAGGCGGTGTCGGGCGTGCGGGCGGGGAAGCCGCATTCCATCCGAGTTCCTAGTTGGCTTGGTGGATTAGTACGATAAATTGGAACTAAAAATTTTTTTTTTTTTTTTTGCTGACTCTACTAGGACACTAGAACTCTATGAACCAAGAGCAAGGTAGGTATAATCACAGAGTAAAGACTAAAGAAAGAGGTGCCCTTATTAGATATATGTATGAAAAAAAACGTGGTCATTGTTTTTTCATTTTCATTGTTCTATCTACCGGTAAATAGTTGAACTACTCGCTTCGGTTTATGTCGATGTTAGTACTAGGCCGACCACTCGGCCGAGTTGCTTAGGGCCAGTCCCCTTAGTAATTGGTCCATGGGTAGGGCTATGCAGGTTACCAATTCGCGATTACTACTCCACCAAGCCAACTAGGAACCTGTCAAATGTGACGTCACCCGCTCAACAAGGCGGTGGCGGTAGGATGTGTGGCGGGCAGGAAGCCGCAGGCGGTGGCGGGTGTGCGGGCGGGGAAGCTGCATTCCATCCGAGTTCCTAGTTGGCTTGGTGGACTAGTACGATAAATTCAAACTAAACATTTTTTTTTTTTTGCTGGCTCTACTAGGACACTAGAACTCTATGAACCAAGAGCAAGGTAGGTATAATCACAGAGTAAAGACTAAAGAAAGAGGTGCCCTTATTAGATATATGTATGAAAAAAAACGTGGTCATTGTTTTTTCATTTTCATTGTTCTGTCTACCGGTAAATAGTTAAACTACTCGCTTCGCTTTATGTCGATGTTAGTACTAGGCCGACCACTAGGCCGAGTTGCTTAGGGCCAGTCCCCTTAGTAATTGGTCCATGGGTATAATATTATACATAACATTGTACCGTTAGCAAAAAACACTTACCTATCTGTAGTGTTGTACGGTGAGCCGGCATATTGGCTGATTGATGCTAACTCTACTCCCCCTCTGTATATCGATACTAGAGCCAAGTCTAGTGTCTTGCTCTGAAACAAAATAAAAAAATATGTTAGAACAGATAAAATAGAGCTTTCGGCTCTCTCGCGCAGCTGTAATAGCTACTTTACTCCGATCTTCTGTGAGAGGGTGGTATTACCCCGGTCAAGCCAGCTCATATATGAGCTGCAGTCAATTAGCTACAGCGTGACTCTACCACCATCAAATATATAAATGTGATATATTAAAAAATATTCCATAAGAACCTGGAACCTTAAGCTTTATGGCCGGCGCAGACCGGGGACGGCAGGGCATGGCATTTTTTTTTTATCAATCGAATTCAATACTTATCCAATTGAAATATAGACCTTATTTCAATTGGATAAGTATTGCATCCAATTGTTAAAAATTAAAATGCCATGCCCTGCCGTCTCCAGTGTGCGCCGGCCATTAAGGATAGGTACTTAAGACTTGATTAATTAAGCTTAAAGCTAGATAAAAACTTATGTTTTAGGTTTGCTCGTTCGAGCTTATTATACCAATTATTTCTGAACAACAAACCGCAAGCAACCCATATGGTTATAGAACTAGTCACAGAGTAAAGACTAAAGAAAAAGGTGCCCTTATTGGATATATGTATGAAAAAAAACGTGGTCATTGTTTTTTCATTTTCATTGTTCTATCTACCGGTAAATAATTGAACTACTCGCTTCGTTTTATGTCGATGTTAGTACTAGGCCGACCACTCGGCCGAGTTCCTTAGGGCAGTCCCCTTAGTAATTGGTCCATGGAACTAGTACATCATTAACAATTACCAAGAAAATAACATTAACAAGGCAATTCCCAAAAGTGGAATGTTCACAGAAAACGTAATTACAAGAGATCACAACGAAATAATATGGCCCAAAGACATTACCAAGTAAGAGGGAGACGTGTGGCTATCCAAAATAGTTTGATCTACTAAACTGAGTCTATGAACACAGTTCGATTCGGTCGATTTCGGAATGTAACTACTACTCCACCAAGCCAACTAGGAACTCGGATGGAATGCGGCTTCCCGCCCGCCACACCTCCCGCACACCGCCGCCGCCTTGTTGTGCGGGTGACGTCACATTTGACAGGTTCCTAGTTGGCTTGGTCGAGTAGTAATGTTGAAAACATGTTTGACGGGCCCGTTAGCGTGGGTGGCGTGGACGCGGCTTTCACGCTGCAGGTCGTAGGTTCGATTCCTACCCGGGACATGCATTTGTGTACATGAACATGTCTGTATGTCCGGAGTCTGGGTGTAATATGTATATTAATTATGTATTTACAAATAAAAAAGATATGTAGTAATATCAGTTATGTTTTCCATAGTACAAGCTCTGCTTAGTTTGGGATCAAGTAACCGTGTGTACAAAAATGTCCCAGGATATTATTTATTTATTTATTTTATGTCAATACGGCTCATCTTCTGGTAAATAATGCCTTCTTATGTATTTAATAAGTTAACTGTCAGATTGCGAGTGCGATAACGGATGTGTGAATTTCGCTGCATGTAGTGGTGCGCTGAACACAAGTCTAGTGATCGCAATTATGAGAACGTACCATATCTTCTGAAATGCATCAATGATATGACCACATATTTTTAATATCTACTTCAGCAGAATTCATGAATATGCGTAAGGGAATCCATATCGGTATTAGGTACAAAACGGTCCTAATACCGCTCCTAATTACGACGAAATACCTAATTAAGCAAAAGAAATAAGGTTATAATGCCTAGTTACTTGATGGTTTTCACGTATTATATTATTACGAGTAGACGCAAAGTAATAAGACGCCTCTGAGGAGAAACTTGGGATATAACTATGTTACAGATACTGTGTGAAAACGGTTTAATTAACACTTCACTAATAAATCCACTATTAAAATTATTTGACGGGCCCGTTGGCGTTGATAAGATTCCGCCTATGACGCTGCAGGTCGTAGGTTCGGTTCCTACCCGGAACATGCATTTGTGTGCATGAACATGTCTGTATGTCCCGAGTCTGGGTGTAATTATGTATATTAGGTATGTATTTACAAACAAAAAATAGTATATGTAGCAATATCAGTTATCTGGTTTCCATAGTACAAGCTCTGCTTAGTTTGGGATCAGGTAGCCGTGGATAAAGAATATCCCAGGTATATTTATTTATTTTTTAAAATATAAACAAATGTTTTAGTAACTTTGGGCTGCCGATTCTCTCACTCATCTTACGAAACGCAGCTGCAATAGCTACTTTACGCTGATCTTCTGTGAGAGGGTACAGTCAACTACAGCGTAGCGCAACCACCATAAATCTAAGAATCTCTAAATCCTTTTTATAGACACAATAAATCCAGCGATTGCAAACTTTTTCCAGCAATAAAAAAATATAGTACTTTCCTAAGCCTATTTGTCTAAACGGGATAAAGAAACAAAACGCGGATTTGCCAAAATGACTGCGACATATCCATAAAACGTGGAGATAATCGCTCAAAGAGTAATAAAACCCTTATTTTGGTAACATCAGCTTTCCCACATGTATTTAGGGTCCATATTACGTTGTGAATACGAATTTGGAGTTCCGTAGGTACCTGTCTTGCCTCATGCGAGGGTTTGGTCTGGGAATATTAATATTTTCTTTTGTTTCTGGAATATTTCACCGTGAAAGGTGCCATTTAGGATAGACGTTTGTTCTTCAGAGCACAATGATATAGGTTCCCACTTTGGGCGGTTTGAGGAGAATTTTAAGAGCTTAACGCCTAGACTAGGGAAAATTACGAATAGGCGATTTTCGAGATTTGGCTCTACGAGAATCAAACCCGCAATCATCCCGTGCAGTACTGAGCGGCCTACGCTCAATCATCAAGCAGTCATTTCGTCAAAATGTTGGTTAAAACTATAAATTCATCAATATAATTGCAAGAGCGTACGACCTGCCTGATGTTAAGCAGTTACCGTAGCCTATAGATTGCAATATGAAAGGCATTGCTTGCACGTTGCTGACCTGAAGGGTAATGGGACAGAGGAGGAGGTTGGGCTTCCGGGTCTCTCACTCATCGTACGAAACGCAACTAAACTAGCTACTTTACGCCGATCTACTGTGAGAGGGTGGTACTACCTCAGTTGAGCCAGCCTGTATGTGAGCTGCAGTCATTTGGCTACAGCTTGGCTCTACCACCGTCAATTACTTACGTGTTAGTTTAAACGAAACTTCAATCCTATCAAGGGATTTATAAGACTGCTAATAATATTATATGTACGACCCAATCCATATCTTTATTGTTCTTGGAATAATAATGTCTCCATAAAATTATATGGGCCAATCCACCTGCTGAATATGATAAGGCAATATTAACCTTATGACCTTAGCGCAAGGTTATAAACAGGTTATTCATAATAGTTACGAGAGGTGAAACTCTTCACACGTCTTCATGGCTGCTAAGTTTAGATTGAAAGGTATAAAGTGGGTAATATATTGAACGTTACTTAAAAGATGTTAAAAATAACTTAATAAAATACAGTCTGTTAGATAAGACGAGGGATGTATTAAAGAAGGGTGTTCAGTATTAATAATAATAATAATAATATCCTGGGACATTTTTGTACACACGGTTACCTGATCCCAAACTAAGCAGAGCTTGTACTATGGAAACCAGATAACTGATATTACTACATATACTACTTTTTTATTTGTAAATACATACTTAATATACATATACACCCAGACTCCGGACATACAGACATGTTCATGCACATAAATGCATGTCCCGGGTAGGAATCGAACCTACGACCTGCAGAGTGAAAGGCGCCTCCGCGCCAACCACGCTAACGGGCCCGTCCGTCGGGGTGTCCGTATTCGATTCTCATTCCAAATATGTAAAAATATAAGGATCTTAATATTTTTTTTACCAAATCATCCTATCTATACGAATAAATGCAAGATCCCACTTCCCACAAATATTATAAATGTGAAAGTTTAGCTGGTTAGATGGATGGATGGATGGATGGATGTTTGTAATTTAATCACGCCAGAACGGCTGATCTGGATGAAATTTGGCACAGAGATAGATTATAGTCTGGAATAGCACATAGGCTACTTTAAAAAAAAAGCGCGTACCAATTCGCGGGCAAAAGCTAGTTAATTCATAAAAAGAAGTATTTAAGGAAACGGATAAGAAGATAAGAGCTATACCGGGTAGCCATGGCGACGTCGCCAGCCACCGTAGCCAACTAATTCGTATTGAAATGTATGACAGGTAACACCTGGCGACGGACTGGCGACGTCGCCATCAATACACATTGTTTGGATACGTAGTCGGAGACGTTATGATCCTAACAGCTAGAGCGCGGGGTTTCGGCTGCCAGCTCTCACTCATCGTACGAAACGCTGTAATAGCTGCTTTTTGCCGATCTTCTGTGATGTGGTGTACTACCACAGAATAGATAATGTACCCCGGTCAAGCTGGCGTATGTGAGCTGCAGTCAATTGGCTACAGCTTGGCTCTACCACCAATATAAATAATTATTTAATTTAGCCCTTTTAACGTCCCACTGCTGGGCACGGGCCTCCCTTCAATGCGAGGGGGATTCAGGCCATAATCCACCACGCTGGCCCAGTGCGGGTTGGTGGATTTCACATGTCTAAAGACATGCAGGTTTCCTCACGATGTTTTCCTACACCGCAAGCAAGTGATAATCATATTAAAGTTATGATTCACACATCGATTTTGAAAAATCCAGAGATGCGGGCAAGGGTTGGAACCCAGGACCTTAAGCCCGCAAGACGCGTGCTTAACCAATCGGCTACCATCAATGAATTAAGAAATTATTAATTTAATAAAAAATAAACGAGTACAAACTTGAATATTTTATCTTCTCGAGTAAATGTCATATAAGTCAAAACTTATTACATTTAGGCTTCACATCGTACTTATTACATCTTTGATCCCCTCAAGCGAATCCAACATTAGCTGGAAACAATTCTTTTCACGTGTTTGTTTACGAGAAACAAATTTAAATGGTTCAAAGATGGTTCAAATTTATTGCGTTGCCAAGGTGATGTGAAAGGTACAGCTCAGGTGAAACGAAGGGCGCTCTATCACTTACTAGACTGATTACCTTGAATTAAGGGCACCATGTATGAACAAAGGATGGCATTATGCTATATGTCATTAAGATATTTTTTGTAAATTAAACCAGGGTCAGTGTCAGTGGAAGTAACTACAATATTTGACATCAAAATATATTTGGTATTAAGTAATAATAATTACAACATAACTAATAATGTTATTGGTATCTAATATCAAACAAGTCTTTATGAACCTGACACGAATGTACTAGCTGTGCCCGCGACTTTGTACGTTTAGAATTTAACAAAAAAATAATTAATGTTTGCTAAAATAAAAGTACTCCTTATTACATGAGCTACCTTCAAGTGAAAGTCCCGTCAAAATCGCTCCAGCCGTTTCGGTGATTAGACGGATGAACGGAGACGAAGAAATAAAATATTGCTTTTTTTATAAGTACCGTTTAATTATGCTTTCAGATGCATTTAGTAAAAAGCTGTTATTTTGACAATACAAATGAAAACAAACAATGACAGTAAATAGCTGTTATTTTGACAATACAAACGACACTTCAATTGTATTTATTTCTATGTAATAAAAGATACAAAACTCCAAATTTGAAGCAATAACGTTTTGACTGTGCACTTTGTTCTGAGAACATATTTAAGCACCTCAACTTGTTACTAGTCTGGCAGTAAAATTTCAAGAGCATGCAATTTTAATGGCTGCCTCGACTCTGGAGAGCTGCAATACAAAATTTCATTGCTCACTATCCATATGAGAGCATTTCTAGAATCCATTATGCATAATAACAGTAAAAATGAAACTTTCCACGTATCCAATATGTAAAATAATTTAAATTAGGTTTTTTTATAGCCAAGGATGGCACACTAGCTGACGGTTCATATGATGGTAAGTGGAAGCCGCCGCCCAGGACATCTGCAACTTAAGGTGAGCAGATGTTGCGTATAAGTATTCGGCGGCATCTCGGTTTAATGGTAACATACATTTTCAAAGCAATTATTACAATATTAATTAATTTCTCCCTCATTGGGTAGGTGCACATAACACCATCCAATAATATAAAACTATTTGAAATCCACACGTGACAACCCTAAGCTGAAGGCAATTTGGCAAAATGAAACAATAAAAACTTACTCTCTGTACGACTTTCGTACAATTTGTTTTATGGCTTATCCGTTTTATTATTTAAACTAATTTACTTAGCAAGATTGGTAGACTGTTTTTGATATTCTCATCAGATTAATCTTCTGAAATTTACTTATTACATAAACTGCTAATACTATTAACTTACAGCCAGTATTCTTGCTACCATCCCACGCGGACGGGATTTGTTTGAATAGGGGTAGGTTTTTATTTTATTTGATCTTAATTTTAATTTGTATTTTGTTTAAGTATATATTATATTATTCCACTTACAATAACCTTCTACTTTAATTTACTACGGACTAATAATTAAAAGAAAATGTGGATGGTTGGCATTGATGAATTATTTTAGGAGATATGGTCCCTCCTAACATTGCAATCACTAGACTTGTGTTCAGCACACCATTACATGTAGCAAAATTTACGTATTTCTTATGGCACTTGCAATTCGAAAATCAATCAGGTATGTTAATGCGTATTGTTTACCAGAAGATGAGCTGAATTGGCAACACCGACATGTTTTCAACATTATTTTCCACCAACGACTGAGTCGTACTGTGTCCATGGACTCTGTTAAGTAGGTGCTATTTTTTACAGTCACATGTCTCCCTCTTTCTTGGTAATGTCTTTGTCGGTTCGACATTTTGGCATTTTTTCTTAATCATTCAATCATCAATCCCTTTCTCTTTCCACTATGGATAGTGTGAAAGAAAGGTCCCCTTCAGGTCTGCAACGTGCAAGCGATGCCTTTGGTATTGTAAGCATCTACAGGCTACGGTAACTGCTTAACATCATGCGGGCAGTAAGCTTGTTTGCCGCCTATGTTGCATAAAAAATGCCCTGACAGGAATAAAGTCACTGTGGAATCCATAGACAATTAGCGCAATATCGCACGTGGCCACCATGGTGGCGCCACCAGTGGGTGATTCGGTAGCTAACATCGAATTGGTTGCGCTACCAAGCGGACACCAGGTATGATATCCTCCATACAGCTCTATACATGTTGTTGGTGGAGCGTCTGGTTGCGCTACCACTGGTGTCCTCGTGCGATTTGACGGGCCCGTTAGCGTGGTTGGCGCGGAGGCGCCTTTCACGCTGCAGGTCGTAGGTTCGATTCCTACCCGGGACATGCATTTGTGTGCATGAACATGTCTGTATGTCCGGAGTCTGGGTGTATATGTATATTAAGTATGTATTTACAAATAAAAAAGTAGTATATGTAGTAATATCAGTTATCTGGTTTCCATAGTACAAGCTCTGCTTAGTTTGGGATCAGGTAACCGTGTGTACAAAAATGTCCAAGGATATTATTATTATTATTATATAGCCCTGACTTCAAACCTCTAAACCAGGCGTTCAAATCCAATATCATAGATTACTAAGGTCATAACTATATTATATTAACATCAAGGGACCATAATCTATAAGATTATCAACATGAAAACCCTTCTCCTATTATGTAGAGTCCTAGAGACATAGTTTAACGAGGCTCTATCTGTGTATTTACCCGTATATCTGTACGTTAACGGTCCTACAGCTTTTCACGTATCTCTACACATTTTACGTTTAATCCCTTCACATCCGTCCTCTGAAATGACATGTGATATAGGTCTACTTATCAGAGGAAAGCTGGTTTGTTAATCTACTGTAATACTGGAAATGTGTGTAAGTTTGTTTAACTTCTAATTGTGTAACATTGTTTTGTTTTAAATTGTTTGATAGCACAGACTAATGTAAATAGACGCCGTCTAGCCAGGCACCCCGCTCGTCTAGCTTATGCATTACCAATGCATGTATGTATCTGACATCTTGATTGGGCCGTTCAAGATTTGGGCCGTCTCATTCAATATGCAATAGTGGACGTGACTGGCGTCTTAGCTTATTGGTCTATGTTTGACGGTAACGATTTATCACTATCACAACATAGTCATAATTTTCGAATATAATTTGCTTCAAACATAGTAAATTAACGCCAAAATAGTATATTAAATACATAAAACTTACTGTTACTCTTAAAACTTAAATAACTAAAATTAGTAAGTACTTAATATATTTAGAAGTTATTAGTTAAAACAAGATTATTTTTGTATCTAAATAATTATGATTCTGAGCAATTAATTCCGCAAACTATTGTTTAAAATAACGATTCAAATAGGTATTTTCCTGAACCAAACATATTTTTACCATATTCAAGTGGCGAATATGGTCAAAATATAACGCTCCCTAGACCGTAGTTTCACAATCTAAAATACCGTGTTTACCTTTTAGTTTTTACGTCAACATAATCCCACTTGCCATCCCACCCATCTGGCCGCAATCCCGCAAATTAGGACAACATCGGCTTGGCAAAGATTGGCCATTTGCGTTGCCGGATCCCGGCCATAATGTCCGGCCGTATCTCGCGCAAATGAAAAACAATAATGAGACAATTTGTCTGACGGTGGCAGGGCTGTGCCGGTAATTAGGAGTTCATTTAACTCCGGGTTAGCTTTAGTTGGACGGTTAGTGGGAAAGTAGTTTATATTTTCGTGTATAGTGAGAGTGTTTAAAATGCCTCTAATTTTTTTGCAGGTTAGAAATTCAATGCTGCTGTCTTGTCGCACCATAGATTAATAATTTAATGTGTCGTACGTACGGCACAGATAACTTTTGTTTTTATTATTTATAGTTTTAATTTTATTGTTTTGGGTACGAGTGTTTTTAGTTTTGGTTTATTTTCTCGTAAATTTGTTTGTGGTTTGCGCCCGTGGGGTCGCCAAACGGGCCAAATGGAAGACCAGCGCTGGTCCTTGTCGATCAGCACATGCTGAATTAGGTCCGTTTGCGGCGAGCAGACGTTGTGTGTGTTTTTGTTACCTACCTTTTAAATTAATTTTACTTTAATTTTATTTATATTAATTTTATTTTTTTACTTTTTACTTTGCAACTTTTCTGCTTATCGCAATAAAGTTTTTTCTTTCTTTCTTTCTTCTTTCTTTCTTTCTTTCTGTTTTAAATGCCTTTGTTGGCTGCTGGATATTAAATGGCATAAATAGAGTAACCATTGAGTTTCTTGCCGGATCTGCTCATTGGAAGCACATTACGAACTGGTGGTAAATTCTATAGTAACTATTCATAAGTGCTGTATTTGGCCGTCATGAATAAAATAATATTTTGAATTTGATTTAGAAAGACGTATATTTATTTTGAATAGAGTTGAAATTAAAATAGCAAAGTATTTTTTATTTAGTTGTCACGAATTGCCCACGGTGATAAACAGGATCATTCAAAAAGTAACCGTATTGAAACTTTACCTAATCTTACTTTATTGGATAAGCCTATATTTGTATCTTTCATTGGTCTACGAACTAGGTTAGATAGTTTTGATATTTTTACAAAATAAAGCTAATTATTTAAATTAATTTTCATTAATCTTCTACCTTAATCCACAAGACAACCCTAACAACTGTAGCCTAGGGGTGAACACGTTGGTCTGGCAATCAGAAAGTCCCAGGTTCGATCCCCGGTTGGGCATGCACCAATGGAGAAATTTTCATCTATGTGCATAATTTACAGTTCGCTTACGGTGAGGGAAAACATCGTGAGGAAACCTACCTATCCCTCGGGATTAGGTAATAGTCTGTTCCTGTATACACGGCGACAAGGTTCACCACCTGTCACGTTGGGTTCTGACTATCCGGTGAAACGTGGGCTTTGAGTAGACTTAATACCTCCACAATGTGGTGGTGTACGGCCACTCAAGCCTCTGACTACCCTCGAATGGGGATAAAAGTCGTGACGTTATATTTATTTATTTTACAACCCTAACAAAACTGTTGTTTGCTGTGTCGGTGTGTAACGTTCTTCGTAAACTTGCCAGTCGTTGCGATAGTATCAGCGCATTCACCGCACACAGACAGACAGTATAGACAACTTATTTGTGTTAGACGCTTAGATGTGTTTATTTTCAAAGTGGAGATAGTGGGTTGATTATTTTCAATGAAGTTTTTGAAGTGAAAACTTCTTTAGTGGCGTTGTGCACTTTTTTTGAGATGGGTAAAAATGTTAAACTCGCGTCAAGACACGTGACCTGATCGAAAATTCATAAGACGGAGTGTGCGTGTGTGTTTGTACTACATATACATTTTCATGTTTTTTTATGTTTAATTTTCCATTGTACGTAGGTACCAAGCGTTGCTTTCTATGGGACCCAACCAGTGTCGACAAAAGTGTCGATTGCGTCCACACGGTAGCATTTTTTTGTGTCAACATTTATTGCATACATCATGTGTCCCGGCTCAAGGGTAATGTGCCGTGTGTCGCCGTGTATGCCAAGCTTTACGGTCCCCATTGGTATTGCAAGTATTATAGGCTATGGTAACTACTTAACATCAGGCGGGTCGTACGCTTGTTTTCCACCTTAGTCACATAAAAAAAAACGAATATTAAGTTGCCTTGGAGGTGTAAAAATTCAAGCTTCTAAGTCAACGCAATTAAAACATGCGGCCATTTATTAGCAAAGGTTCGCTATTTAAATGCCTACGGAACCCTGCATTGTGCGTGGCCCGACATGCACTTAGCTGTGTTTTTTCTACAGTGTCGATAAATATATGTAGCTCTCTATAAGTTTGTTAGTGCAGTCCGTTCATTTTGTATTGCTGTTCTATTAATTTTATAAAAAAAACAATCCTATTTTTTATTTTGTTAGCTCCGAACAATTACTAAAAGGCGGAACTAATAAAACTGTTGTTTGCTGTTTCTGTAGCGCTCTTCGTAAACTTTGCTAACAGTGTAGCGATAGCATCAGGGAATTTACACCGCACTCGAGCGTTTTGTTTGGACATCAACTGTTTGTTTTGCTGACTGTACTTTTATTTTTTAATAAGTTGGTGCGTTTTAGCTCGATTCTTTCTGATAAGAAACTAACTCCGGATATATTGTTTTATTAATTTACAATTTACTTAGCACTTTACTTTTGACGAGCCCGTTAGCGTGGTTAGCTAAGATTCGGCATTTCACGCTGCGGGTCGTAGGTTCGATTCCAACCCGGGACATGCATTTGTGTGCATGAACATGTCTGTATGTCCCGAATCTGCATGTAATTATGTATATTCAGTATGTATTTACAAAGAAAAAGTAGTATATGTAGTAATATCAGTTATCTGGTTTCCATAGTACAAGCTTTGCTTAGTTTGGGATCAAGTAGCCGTGTGTAAAATAATGTCCCAGGATATTATTATTACCTAAGTACCTAAGGATTTTAATTTGTCGTAGGTATATTATTTGATTGTGCTTTTTTGAAATAGGTATTTGAATCACAACTTCAATAAATAACAACCAAGTATCAAGAAGCGATACGACATGGTAATAACGAAATTTGTAGAAAGTTATGAAGGACTTAAACCCGCATTACTTTGTTCCTAGAAATGCTTTATAAAACCTTTGTAAACAGGGTACAAATCTCGACATTTTTAGCGGTTAGAGTTCAAGTCGCTAACCAACCTTTGGGTGGCCATTTTATACATTTCTGGTTCATGCTGTGTCAAAAAATGTAAAATAAATAATAAAGACAAACATTAACAACTAAATTAATAAAATAATATAATTATTTTGGTATCGCTTCTCTTTGGCCGTGGTATAGCACATTTTTTTACTGAACATAGCTAAACAAATTGGTAGAACTTTCTTTAAGAAGGAGTATTTGAAAGAAAAGTGCCAATTTATAAAAGCCCTGCGTACAAGCAATACAGTTGCAAAAGCGCCCACGGGACTTAATTAAATGAAGGGCCAATTAACAATCGTCCGAGCATAACGTGATGCAATCAACTTTAACGTCGCCCTTTTATTGGGTTTTATTCCCTTTTTTCAGCCTACTTTTTTTTTTTTTTTTTTATAGGATTGCGGTGGCAAAAAAGCGTACGGCCCGCCTGATGTTAAGCAGTTACCGTAGCCTATAGATGCTTACAATACCAAAGGCATTGCTCGCACATTGCCGACCTGAAGGGGAGTGGGATGGAGGGAGGGGGAGGGGGGGTGAGCTTACGGCTCTCTCACTCATTGTACGAAACGCAGCTGTAATAGCTGCTTTACGCCGATCTTCTGTGAGAGGGTGGTACTACCCCGGTCGAGCCAGCCCGTTTATGAGCTGCAGTCAATTGGCTACAGCTTGGCTCTACCACCTTCAAAAATAAATCAATCCCCTTAATGCTAAGGGGATGCAGGCCATAATCCACCTCGCAAGCCCAGCGAATTGGTGGATTTCACATGTCTCAAAGCCAAGCTGTAGCCAATTGACTGCAGCTCATATACGGGCTGGCTCGACCGTGGTAGTACCACCCTCTCACAGAAGATCGGCGTAAAGTAGCTATTACAGTAGAGAACCGAAAGCCCAGCCTCCCACACTTCGCGTCCCTTCGTTCCACTCCCCTTCAGGCCAGCAACGTGCGAGCAATGCCTTTGGTATTGCAAGCATCTATAGGCTATGGTAGCTGCTTAACATCAAGCGGGCCGTACGCTTGTTCGCCACTTTAGTATCATAAAAAAAAGGAACTAAAAAGTTTTTTCACACTTGTAAATTGAGCCATAATGCGGCCATATTGTTTTTTTTCAAAAATAATATACCCAGTGTTACCCGGAATGATGTAAGGATTCTAACGATACCCCATACATCCAAATCCGTTCAAGCATTTATAAGTTATGGTGGAATAAAGAATCTCACATACATACATACAAACAAACATACATGAACCCTAAACACATATACACTCCTTTTTTTGGGCAGTCGTGTAAAAAAACATGCGTGTTTCCTTAAGATGTTTTCCTTCACCGTAAGCAAGTGATGATCATTATTAAAGTTATGATTCGTAACTTAACATCCTGTATAAACTAGTTTGCACAACATTCTGATGATAGAGCCAAACTGTAGCCAATTGACTGCAGCTCATACACGGCTGGCTCAACCGGGATAGTACCACCCTCTCACAGAAGATCGGCGTAAAGCAGCTATTACAGCTACGTTCTGTAAGATGAATGAGAGAGCCGGAAGCCCAACCCCCCCTTCCCCTCCCTCCGTCCCACTCCCTTTCAGGTCGGCAATGTGCGAGCAATACCTTTGCTATTGCAAGCATTTATAGGCTACGGTAACTGCTTAACATCAAGCGGGCCGTACGCTTTTTAACCACTGCAGACCTATAAAAATAAAAATAAAAGACTACGCGCTACGGCAACTGCTTAACATCAAGCGGGCCGCTTGTTTGCCACCTCAGTCCCATAAAAAAGTAATTTGCAACACTCACCTGATAATGCGTCTGTATCACCACAGCCCTAAATACTATCGAAGCGTCTTGTACCCGTGTCTCGAGCGGCTTCTCAGCAAACTTTGGACACTGACTGTCGCAAACTATTGTCCTGCACACAAACAAAAGGACCAAAAGCAGGTCCCTATTGGACACCCTGCCCTGAGGGCAGAATACTGACGGAACCATTGTAAACTTTAACACACGACCGTCAGATTACATTTTCGCATGGCACGTCCGTAGCACAACACTAGTTTCCTTCGCTCTTCGTTTTCTTTGCCGTTTTCTGTTTTGCATTTTTTATCTGAAACAAGACATGATTTGTTAATTGAGTTTGATGGCCGCTTGGCTAGCATTGGCCGCTCGGCTAGATACAGCGGGTGGTTGCAGGTTCGATTCCAGAGGCAAATTTCGCAAACGGCTCTTTCGTGATTTGCACTGGTTTGAGTGTCACTGGGATCGCCCCCAGTCCATTGTATGGTCGCATAGTACAAGCATTGCTTAGTTTGGAACCATACAGTTGGTGTAGTCTGGCGATATTTATTTAGTTCTGTAAATAAATTATTTTTAAGTAAGAAATTAGGGCATCTCTGAATAAGCTTAATTAAATTAAATTTTCCAATATCGTTTATTAAAGTGAAGAAGCCAATATTAAGTTTCTATTCAAAGGTTTTATCATATTATTTTTTTGTAAAGATGAAAGGGAAAATTTTATGGATCAGCATCTGTGAAAGAAAATATTGAGTTTTAATCTCATAAAGTGATACACTACTTTGGCTAACAATGATGCTCACTTAGGAAGATTAAAATCAACCTATGAATACATTTTTAAACCGACTTCAAAAAGGAGGAGGTTTCTCAATTCGACCGTATATATATTTTTTTTTTATATGTGTGTTCGCGGATAACTTCGTCGTTTATGAACCGATTTTGATGATTCTTTTTTCGTTGGAAAGGAGATTTTTCGGGGGTGGTACCATGATAAGGAAACCAGGATCTGATGATGGCATCCCAGAGAAATCGAGGGGAATCTTCGAAAATCGTAGGGGCGACTAGTGCGTTTGTAATTTTTTTCATTAAGTATTTTAAAGCACTACTATTTTATGAAGGTCTGGAGTCGATCTGATGATGGAGTCGAAAGACAGTCGAGGGAACTCCTCAACGATTTACAGCAATTACCTGGTGTTTGGGCTTGATTAATTTGTATTGATGAGAACTTTACACCTAGATGGGTTGTGACTGTCATTATGGGTCTGATGATGAAGACGAGGGACAGTCAAGGGAACTCCTCAACGTTTTACAGTAGCTACCTTGTGTTTGGGCTTGATTAATTAGTATTAATGAGAACTTTACACCTAGATGGGTTGTGACTGTTATTAGGGGACTGATGATGAAGACGAGGGACAGTCAAGGGAACTCCTCAACGTTTTACAGTAGCTACCTTGTGTTTGGGCTTGATTAATTAGTATTGATGAGAACTTTACACCTAGATGGGTTGTGATTGTCATTAGGGGTCTGATGATGGAGTCAAAAGACAGTCGAGAGAACTCCTCAACGATTTACAGCAATTACCTGGTGTTTGGGCTTGATTAATTTGTATTGGAGAGAACTTTGCACCCATATGGGTTATAAGTGCCATTACAGGTCTAATGATGGAGACCATAGACAGTCGAGGGAATTCCTCAAAGATTTACAGCAGTTACCTTTTGTTGGGCTTACTTCATACGGTTCAATATGCGAAAATGTTCATTGGTATGGCGCCACTAAAAATCGTGAAATAAAATTATTTTTATAAAAAAAAAAACCGACTTCAAAAAAACCTGGATCACTAAAAAGCCTGGTATGCCAAGTATGCCAAGTATACCTACTATAAAAGTAAGAAGATAGATTGGCACCGACCCCAAATACTCGATAACACACCATCACGTCTGGTTTTCCCAAAGGGGTAGGCAGAGGTGGTAATAGAAATATTATTTCAGGCTTTTTAGTGATCCAGGTTTTTTTGAAGTCGGTTTTTTTTTTTATAAGTATTGGTTTTATTTGGAAATACCTGTGCCCGCGACATTTAGCATGTTTTTTTAATGTTTGAAATGAAATGAAAAATATTTTAAAATATTATTCAGCACAGCAGTACACACATTATAAGAAAAGAACAGCACGTATAAAGGAAGTAAAATAGATGGATATAAAGTTTAAATAAGTTTAAAAACTAAAACCCGACTACGGAAAAAACGCGCTCTAAAAAGTATGAAACAAGAAAATATTCTCATCTAGAGGATAGCCGTGGTCCGTGTAGGTCTTTTAGGGCCAAATGGCACATGAACACGGACCACGGCTATCCTCTAGATGAGAATATTTTCTTGTTTCATACTTTTTAGAGCGCGTTTTTTCCGTAGTCGGGTTTTAGTTTTTAAACTTACTTTTTATTTAATTATTTTGGAGTTATAGGTAACAATATATATATTTTTGAAATGTGCTCATCAAGCTCTTTCATTTGATATACCACACGGTTTCATTAAAAAAAGTTTTTTTTTTAGTTCATGACATTATGTCCTCTAGAGGGCGCCATATGCAATTTTATGTGACGTCACATAGCCTATAACTAGCGCGCCACTAAGCCGCTTCTGACGATACCTCATTTGTCAAATTACGACAAGTAGTTTAGAAGTTAGGTGGGAACAGATGCACATACATACATACATACATACATACATACTTACATACATACATACATACATACATACATACATACATACATACATACATACATACATACCGGTCAAAATCATAACGCCTCCGTAGTCGGGTAAAAAGCTATATTCTCTACAGTGTGAGCTGTGCCGAAAGGCATTTGGCTCAGCATGTGCTGGAGGGGAACGCGGTCTCCTCCAGCGCTGATTTTCAGCCAAAGTAAAGTTTGCTAAAAGTAGCCTAAGTTACTCCGTATTACATCCGTTATCTGCCAGTGAAACTCCCGTTAAAATCAGTCCAGCCGTTTCGGAGATTAGTTGGAACAAACAAAAAGACCAACAAAAAAATAATGTTTTTACCCGACTACGGAGGCGTTATGATTTTGACCGGTATGTATGTATGTATGTATGTATGTGCGTCTGTTCCCATCTAACTTCCAAACTACTTGTCGTAATTTGACAAATGAGATATCTTCAGAAGCGGCTTAATGGCGCGTTAGTTATAGGCTATGTGACGTTACATAAAATTGCATATGGCGCCCTCTAGAGGACATAATGTCATGAACTAAAAAAAAAACATTTTTTAATGAAACCGTGTGGAGTATCAAATGAAAGAGCTTGATGAGCACATTTAAAAAATATATATATTGTTACCTATAACTCCAAAATAATTAAATAAAAAGTAAGTTTAAAAACTAAAACCCGACTACGGAAAAAACGCGCTCTAAAAAGTATGAAACAAGAAAATATTCTCATCTAGAGGATAGCCGTGGTCCGTGTTCATGTGCCATTTGGCCCTAAAAGCCCTACACGGACCACGGCTATCCTCTCGATGAGAATATTTTCTTGTTTCATACTTTTTAGAGCGCGTTTTTTCCGTAGTTGGGTTTTAGTTTTTAAACTTACTTTTTGTTATAAGTATTTGCATTTTGTAAAAAGCTGTTATTTAGACGTTACAAACGGACACTTCAATTGTATTTTTTGTGTTTTAAAAAGCATTTTCTGACGTTAAGATTTCGTATGAAAAGTAGTTCAGAGCCTTTTGTTTTACCAACACAAATAACTGAAATTGTTAATTAAAAAGTATTTTCGTATCTTTACCTAGGAGTAATTAAATACATTTTTAATCGACTAAATACCCTAAACACAAACTATACATTGAAACTCAACACAGTTTTCTAGTAAATCTATAATTATTTTTGACATAACCAGTAATTGAACTTGTTCGAAGTTGAAATTAAACGGCCAAACGCTGCGGCGGCATGCTGTTGTAAAAACCTGCAATTAACCGTATAGTAGGGATGTGTGGAGCTGGATTGACATAAATCCGGGTATATCCGGGTAAATATCCCACGGATTTGGAATTTGGATTAGTATCCGCCTGCTATGTTGACCTAACCTTACAAAAATAGTAGCATTTGAACCACCAATTTGATGTGGTTATTGATAAGAATAAGAAAATAATTATTAAAAAAAATACAATAATTACACGTAAATAATTAAATTGTATAGGTACAAGAGTTATGTAACAAGTAAGTAACTAAATCAAAATAACATGGACTAGTATTACTGCGGATCCTAAACTATGCAAATGCTTGTATCTTGGGGACCAAAGAAGTGGCATATGACAATTCTGTTGTCGCTAAATCAGGCCTAAGCAAAATTTTATACCTCTAGAAGTATTTATATCTTGCTCATGCATTACGACCACGAAAAGGACAGACATACGCTTTTGTCAAGTTTATTGTACCAATAGAACCATCAGCACTATCATAATATAGTTATAATTAAATTTTCAATTAAAAGTGTTCCAATTTCAAATTTGAAACTGTTGCCCGGATACAAATCTCGTTGAACATCTCTACAATGTATATGTTATCCGGATATATGTCCACATAATCCGGATAAACCCATCTCTACGTTTAATAATTAATTTTCTATTAAGCGCAGGCCCCTTTGTGACGAATACTTCACGAAATTAAGGTTTACTGACGACAATCATGTGTGTATATTACAGCCCTTTTATGAGGCATGCGTTATTAAATATGCCGTTTCATGAACAGTTTCTGCGGTTATAAATTTTGTGTTAAAGGTACTCAGTTTTATGCTAAAGTACCTGTGGCCAAATACTGAACTGCGTTTATGACTGATTATATTAATAAATCGATCTCAACTCTAAAACCACACTTGAGTACACTTTGAGATGCCATTTTGTATTAAAATTATATAAGAATGTGTAATTTTTGCTATAAAAATACCCTTGCCCTATGATTATTCCCTACAGTTTATTCTTGGTGATAATTGAAAAATTACATTTGTATTAAATAAATTACATCTAAATTTGTTGGACTCAATAAATTAATAAGATGTACTTTTGACCGTCACTGGGATAGTCCGATTTAAGTCTGGACTCATCATCGCATACTAAGCCGCGAATTACAACTACATCACTATAGTCCGAATATTCCAATGAATACTAAATAGCCTCCTCCCTTAATCTGGAAACTTTTAAAATGGATTGTAGATTATAGTAGTCTGGATTAGTTTGGATGGAAAAGCTTACTTATTTGAATATTGAATCAGATGTTTTCTCTAATCTCTGTATTGCTAGGATTCAATTTGCAAACGAAAAAGAATATATTGATGATAAAAATGATAAGTACTTAAGTCTTTAGTTTCTATTTTTTACATAAGGGATCATGTGGACCGCATATTATGAGTAAAATACTATACTAATATTCTACTATAGGTATAATTATTCATACTCCTGCCCCTTCAAGTGCTTTGATTTTTATATTCTCATTATTTTATATGTTCTTTTTGTTGTTCCCTAAAAAGCTATGGCATTCGGTGCGTGAACATGAGCCGAGCGGTGTACCTAAGCAATCAATTTTATCATCCGTCTACGTAGACATAACCTTATGTCTGATTGCTCAGGAGCGGCTGCTCGGGTCTTGCAGGCGCGGCCAAATTCTACTGGTCAAGTTTAATAGTTTTTCACGAAATTCTGTATTTTAGTTTAATTTCTAATTTGAATTATTTAATTTCTAGGCTGCTTCTACCTGGAGCTGGATAAAAGTTTCCCTTGAGCCCTATTTTTAGTTCTAACTAGCTGTGCCCGCGACTCCGTCCGCGTCCAGTCGGTGAAGCCCTTAAATATAATTTTGTCTATCGTCTAATCTGTATTACGTCAGTCTGCATCAGTCTGAGTTCGTCCGTCCGTGGCTGTCTATCTGTACCAGTCTATACCAGTAAGGTGGTAGAGTCTGACCAGTAAGGTGGAGATCGGCATTCAAGTAGCTAATTTACCTTCGTTTCGTATGATGAGGGAGAGAGCCGGAAGCGCAACCCAGCCACCTCCCCGTGAGAGCTCAATGTTTAAGTTTGTACTTGATACCCATGTTCCTTATTTAAAATGAGTGAGTGCTCCAGACTCACGGCTTAGGTAAGAGTCACTTCGCAACATCGTGCTTAAAAAGTTAGAGTCCGGAGTTTATCGTCTAAGTCAATAGTCAAAGCGTTTATTATGTTTAGGCCTAGGAGGGCACTTACAAGTAGTCATTTTACATGTTTTCCTTAAATTCTAGCGCCGGATCGGAAACGCGACCTCGCCTGAGAAGTTTCTACTTGATACCCACATTGCTAATTCAAAGTTAGCAGGTCCTCCAGATTTATGGTTTAAGCAGGCAGTTACCCAGCAGCATCATTCCTGAGGGGTTGGAGTTCAGAGTTCAATGTCTATGTTTCTATTACTACTTAATTCAAAATCAGCAGGTCCTCTAGACTTACTTCTTAGGTAGGTAGCTTCCCTACGGCATTAGTACCTACTGTGGAGATGAATTCCAGAGTTAACGTCTAAGATTCCGCGTGATACAAAGACCCGCTTAATGTTTTTTATACGTAATTAGGAATAAAAAAACTAAATTTCTTGAAGCATGGAAGATATTACATTTTGACATGTGGTGCAAGGCAGGTATTGTCTGATTTTAAGTATAGCGACATCTAGTTAAGAAAATCGAAACTTAAGATGGTAGAACGCAGCAATAAAATATTTATTATTATTATTAAAATTAAGATTATGTATTCCAAATAATGTCGGATCACACACAACGTAGGGCTCCGTAGGGCTCCGCTCTAAATATACGTATTTCAATAACTGAAACTTATTTTTGGCTAGAATTTCTGTGTGGTCATAAAAATTTACAATCTAATATTTTAGAAAAAAATATCCTAGATGTTAAGTTGGACTATTAGTCATATCCATGCCAAATTTCATTGAAATCAATCCATTGGATTCGAAGTTGTGCGTGTTCGAATATTTAGGTAGTTTTTGAATGTTTTGTGGCAACCCTAAACTTTACCGAAAAAAAAAATATGCTAGATGTTAAGTTAGACTATTAGTCATATCCATGCCAAATTTCATTGAAATTAATCCGGTGGATTCAAAGTTGTGCTCTTTCAAACATTTAGAATTTTTAAGTAGTTTTTTGAATTTTCTGTGGCAACCCTAAACATTTTCGAAAAAAAAAGTATCCTAGATGTTAAGTTAGACTATTAGTCATATCCATGCCAAATTTCATTGAAATCCATCCGGTGGATTCGAAGTTGTGCTCTTTCGAAAATCTGAGCAAACATACAAACATACAAACATACAAACATACAAACATACAAACATACCCACAGACAAAAATTCTAAAAATGATAAAAATGAATTCTGCTGGTCCATCTAAGTCCCCCCCACTATTTTTTTTTCCAAATATTTCGAATGAACAGACGCGACCAATTTTACATTCTTATTATATGTATGTATAGATAGATATTATTTTTTTTCAGACCCAACAGATTACAGTTTCGACGAATTTGTCTTAACAGCAAATACGGTTGATTCAATTTTATTTTACGGTCATCAAAATTGACAGCAATTCAAATTCAGGCAACATTTGCGGATTTGCAGCCATTACGGCAAGTGACGCAATTACTTAATTAATATTTCATTCGCTCCACTCACATTAAAAGCTTACGTTCTTTGAGGCTTATTGGGAATATGGCATCGACAATGTACTTATTTATATCGGTAGGCGTTCGAAAAACAGTCCCTACCTATTAAAAGGACTGGATTCCGATAGTTGGAAGTTAATTGTGCCTAACCCTATTCAATATAAATTAAATAAGTCGCTACTCAAAACGGGATTACGATAAAAGTACGTATTAAAAAGTACTTATTTGGTACATTCACTGCTATCATCGGCATAAAATGGATAAACGAATTATTTTTATAGGCTGGTGAAAGCATTTTTCTGAAAAGGACATTTAATACAATGTCCTTAAATGAGTACTTGCATTTTTTTTCATTACTGAAACAAGTATTTTTTTTCTTTAATTGATAAGTAAATTATACGTAAAATAAGCATCACACAATAATACTGCTGGGTACTTAAGTATCAACCGATGTGAAACCAAGTCCTATTTTCCATTAACTGAGCTAGATATATTACTTACACCAATCTAAAGTATCAAAATCCCTAAATCCCATCAAGCAACGTACTCAAATACTAATCGCACCTTTAAGTAGCTTACCATCAAAGGTTAATACAATTAACTCTCGCATCTACAATTACTCGTCAAAGGTACTCCATGTTAATGATCGCTTAACTCCACGTTCGAAGCGTTTCTAATCCGTCCTACTTAGCGAGACTGAATATTCACATACCGTGCTACGCTAAGTAGGCTCTTTAGATTAGAATCGCTCGAACCACTACTGAGTTGAAGTGTCCAGATTAGGGTTGTTACGAAAAAATCATCTTGCTTTAAACACCGTGATTAAAACATGTTTTAAACATTTAAAACACAATGATTATTTCCTACTGTTTTAAATCAATGTTTAAAACAATGATTTAAACACGTTTCAAACAGTTTTAATTAAAAATTTCCTGTTTTTTTTTTGCAACTCTGGTCCAGATGCCTCGCAAGCCTCGCTCGACATTATGTCTATGCGTTCCAACGTCAGAACTGAGTGTTCCGGTGAGGCATGCTCGTTTACCTGGTGGTAGAGCCAAGCTGTGGCCAATTGACTGCAGCTCATAAACGGGCTGGCTCGATCGGGTTAGCACCACCCTCTCGTAGAAGATCGGCGTAAAGCAGCTATTACAGCTGCGTTTTGTACGATGAGTGAGAAAGCCGAGAGCCGAGAGCCGAAAGTATTTTATACAAATTTATGATTTTTATCCATCACCACATACCTTACTAATACGCGAAGAGTTACAATATATTTCCTTTAGTAAATCAGATTATGAACACTTATTATTTCATCAGAATATCTATCTACACAAGTCTTATGAATGCGGATTGCGGACACGTAGATTAATACCCCACTTTTATCCCACGAGTGGCCTCCGCTAAATCAACGTCATATCAAAAGGAGAAGGGACAGAGCTCAATATATCAGCATTATTACTTTAACAAAAGGTTTGAAGACCCTTCGTCATTTACCGATTCTGTTTCAGTGGAGATGGGAAATTGATTTATTGTGATGGAGGAGTGCCATGAGGCCTTGAGGCACTCTGTGATATTAAAGGTTATGTTAGGATAGATTTTTAATGGTATTTATATTTGATTAAATTATAACTATTTTTTTTCTTTATTTGAATATAGTATTCTCCTTTGAGTACATTACGTTAAGTACTCAAAGTGAAAGATGTCAATCTACAGACATATTAGCAACTGAAGGAATACAGACGCTACTCAAATGTTTGAGTACCTACCGCTAAAGTGTTGACATGATATCTGACATTTTGTTATAAGTCCGACAAAATAAGCAGCTCTTAAGTTGCATTCTAATTTTCAATGTTACAGAAATTCGAAACTTTTCACAAATCTTCTGTAATAATAACAACATTTTTTCCATTTGAACCCTTTCTATGAAGCTTTTGAGGTTTATAACCATTTTTCCGAAACAAAAAGATGCAAATAGCCAACATGATTGAAACGGGTTGCTTCCTCATTATACAACTCAGCATATTTGTCGGCGCATTAACCTCGTGAGTTATGCCCAAACAAATGCTCTGTCTGGACCATATGGAGGGAGATTAAACTAACATTTTTCAACATTAGGACGTACAGTTAGGGAATTCTTTGAAGGTATAACCCTTGTCAGGTTAAGGAAAGAGTTTTAATATACATTATGATAGATGACGGTATATGGTACATACATGATTCTATTAATTATTGGTGGAAGAGCCAAGCTGTAGCCAATTGACTGCAGCTCATATACGAGCTGGCTCGACCACAGTACCACACGCTCACAGAAGATCGGCGTAAATTAGCTATTACAGCTGCGTTTCGGACGATGAGTGAGAGAGCCGGCAGCCCAAGACCCTTCGCCCTCCCCCGACCCACTCCCTTTCAGGTCGGCAACGTGCGAGCAATGCAGTGGTATTGCAAGCACAGGCTACACGGGCGGGCCGTGCGCTCGTTTGCAATCTTAGTCAAATAATAAAGTTAGTCCTTAAACAATAAGTACCTACAGTAAAATGTGATTTTCGTTAGGCCTTAAAAGTCTAAGTTTATATTATCTAGGCTTACTTTCAAACTTTGTACCTTATAGGCTTATATACTAGATGGAAAATTGTTGATGGATGTGTTCAAAATAATAATACACAAAACTTAAAACAATTATAGAGAGGTACCCACCACTCACCCTCGGAATTGTCAACCTCCAATATTATAAACCAAATGAATTGATCGATAATAGAAGAAGCCAACAAGACCTAACTCCCTGTCAGTCGAGAGTATGTCTGTCATGAGTCATGGACCCTAACAATTAGCAATTCTCCGCAGACAAAGCGAATCCTAAATAGTGAGGGTGAGTGGTGGGTCCCTCTCTATAATTGTTTAACAATGGATTTCCGCAAAGTTACATCTGATTCCATCAATTATCAAAACTTAAAAGTCTTCAGGCTTTCCGAAACTGCACGAGTCTAAAAACGCGTACGATTAACGTAGCTAGAAATAATTACATTTTGAATCCTATATACATTGCAAACAAGCTTAATTTAAAAAAAAACCTCCTAACACACAAAACCGTGCTGTACTCGTCCGAACACACCATTATAAATGAAGTAATTTAACAATAACAGACATCCACAGTTAGAAATTCTGAGAAGGGTCTCGTGCTGGCAGTTTTCGCACGGAATTCGCTGTTTTTGCGAAAAAAAACATGGTAAATTAGATGAAATTACTCGCAAGAGTAATTTTCGCAGTGAATAGGATGTAGGTAGATTTTATCTGGGTAATTTTGGACATGGATTAATTATGATATCTTGGGACCACGGGACCTTTTATAAAGATACGTAGGTGTATTAATAATTACCAATTAGGGTTAATGGGATTATGGAACATCCTTTTAGAAGGGCTTAAATAATTACGTCACATAATGGGGCTTTACGTGTATAATTACGGTCAACTAAATTGAATCTCGTCAACTACACGATATTTTCGTTTGAAACTAGGTCCGACTGGGACAAGTTATTTTTACCTCGACTGAGACCCAGACCGCTATCGAGAATAAAATAAATTCTCGGCCGAGTCCGAGAAATTACATAAACATCCAATTCTAGTTCAAAATTCAATTTTTTTTATTCATGTAAGGGTGGAACCCACCGCGGTGCACGCTACGCACGAAATGTCGTGGCTAGCTGCGTGGGTTTATGACGTCAATTACGTCATTTATTGCGTAGCGTGCACAGCGTGCGCTGTGGTGGGTTTCCGCCATAAGGTACCTATATGTAGCATTTTTAAATCGTCATAAAAAAACAATATTTACGCGTTACCACCGGTTACCTACCATCGAAAAATTTTATACCAGCCGATCAAGCGAAACCACGCGCATTCTATAAAATACACTGATTCGCCAGTGATTCGCAGTCTCAGCCACGGGCGAGATTCTCCAAAACTTTTTGCCGAGAACGAAACCAAGACTTAAATTTCAGGCGAGAACGGTCAAGACCGAGACCGATATCTCGATCGGACTTTAGCAACTGTCCCTGTAAATAATGTTGACCTTATGTATGGAATGCATAATCCGTTATTTTGTTATTATATAACAGATAAGTATTACAGCGTAAATTATAATGAATATGCCTCTAAAGGGCATTGTCCATTTTTAAAAAACCGTGCTGATGAAATTCTATTTCAAAGAATAGAGTCGCTATTGGTCTCTATCTTATTAAAATTGGAAAGAGAGAGATTCTAATTATATTTTAATTGCAGCAACTTTTTATAGGTAAGGGGCCATCCATTAATTACGTCACACGAATTTCATGATTTTTAGACCCCTCTTTCCCCCTTGTCATAGCTGGTCACATTTGCGAGACCCCCCCCTCCCTGTGTGACGTCCCATATTTTTTTATAATTTTCAGAAATATTTAAAATTTTTCGTTAAAAATTCAAATTGCGGTTTTAATACTTAGATACATTCGATTTTTAAATGTGATGTCACAAAACTAAGGACCCCTCCCACCCCCTTGTCACACAATGTCACATTTCGTCGACCCCCTCCCCCCATTACGAGTGACGTAATTAATGGATGGCCCCTAAGGCTTATTGATCTGTGACGCATTTGTTTACAGTTAAATTGATATCTTCCAATCATTTAAACATAGTCTATGGGGGGAGGTATCTATGGTCTATGGCGAGGTGTGTCGAGACCTATTTACCCACCCTTATTTACTAATTAATGAACATGCGATGGACTAGTCTATGATCATTGATCTGTAATCGCATAAGCAGAGTGTATTGAGCAATTATTGGAAGCACTCGCTCAAGTTACATTAATTAACGAATATTCGGATCAGGTTGTTTCAATATTAAGTTGAAAATTCAATTTCGTTAAAATATTCAAATTAAAAAATCCACTTTTGTAAATTAAGGTCTAAAACCTTTTTGTAACAAAATTCCAAATAAATCTTCGTTGAAAACTTTGGAAATGATCCCAAATAAATGTAACGTCACGACTTTTATCCCCATTCGGGGGTAGTCAGAGGCTTGAGTGGACATACACCACCACATTGTGGAAGTATTAACCAACTCAGAGCCCACGTTTCAGAACCCAACGTGACCGATGGTGAACCTTGTCGCCGTGTATACAGGAACTGACTATTACCTAATCCCGAGGGATAGGTAGGTTTCCTCACGGTGTTTTCCCTCACCGTCAGCGAACTGTAAATTATGCAAATAGATAAAAATTCATCCATTGGTGCATGCGCCACCGGGCATCGAACCTGGGACCTTCTGATTGTTAGCCCAACCTGTTCACCCCTACGCTACAGTCGCTAAATACATTCATAAAAATATAAATAGTTTTTAAAAATAATGATTGTTCATTTGGAAAACTCGTCATTAATTTTGACGGGGAAGGAAACCAGAGGTAGAAGGGAGTATCTTTAGTTTACTCTACTAAGAATTAAGTTGCATCCCTTAAGTATTTTTAGATATTCAATATTTTTATTTTTTATTCTGCGCGGACGTAGTCGCGAGCAAAAGCTATTGTTTATAAGTGTTTTCCATTATGTTTTGTTTTTGAACTAAATAAATACAGGAACTGACTATTACATAATCCCGAGGGATAGATAGGTTTCTTCACGATGTTTTCCCTCACCGTCAGCGAACTGTAAATTATGCACATAGATGAAAATTCATCCATTGGTGCATGCCCCACCGGGGATCGAACCTGGGCAACAAGGCCACAAAGCGACAAGGTTCACCACCTGTCACGTTGGGTTCTGACTATCTGGTGAAACGTGAAACTTTGAGTTGGTTAATACCTCCACAATGTGGTGGTGTATGGCCACTCACGCCTCTGACTACCCCCGAATGGGGATAAAAGTCGTGACGTTACATTTACATATTTTTTGAACTAAATAAATTAAATCTAATTATAAAAGGAAAAGAGCTAGTCCACGAAAACAAAACTTTCCTCAATGTTGTAGACTAACTGAAAATAAGAAAAACCAGCACCGAAAACTACTGAAACAATGCATTAGTAAACGATACCGCGTACAAAACAAGACATTCGCGTCTTGAATGAAGAAATATACCCTCAAGATTTCCAAGGCGTTGTTTGTATTCAATTTGTATGAAACATTGGCTTTTTGCGAACAAGTCCCCGCACGTAAGGATAACCCTTGACTACGCAGATATTTCTTTTATTTCAGCTACATTTTGATACCACTATTAGCGGCTGTTCCGGGTTTTTCATCTGCAGATGGATCGATGGGACGCACGGATAAATTTTCAGACAAGTTTATTTTACGCAGTAGTTTTTAGAGTTCCGTACCCAAAGGGTGCCAACGGGACCCTATTACTAAGCCTACGCTGTCCGTCTGTCTGTTAGCGGGCTGTATCTTACGAACCGTAATAGCTAGACACTTGAAATTTTCACAGAATGTGTATTTCTGTTGCCGCTACAACAACAAATACTAAAATAAAAAAAGTTTAAAAATAAAGGGGGTCCCCAACCCCATACAATAAACTCGATATTTTTGTCGTTTTTATTTATAACTCATAAATTAAACTATACAGGGTTACTGGTAATTCGACATATATCCGAAAGGAGCTGATAGAGGGGCTCAAAAGCAACAATTTGAACCCCCCATATGTATGGCCGAAATTCAGTAGTTTTCGAGATATTTGAATTTCAAAGGTTTTTTTGATATTCTACCAGAATTTGACACTTAATCCCAATTTATTTAAAAAGTACGCATCGAATGGACTCCAATCAAACTTAATTTTGTACCCAACACTTGAAATGACCTAATACGATAATTAAAAGTAAAAAATTAACATAAAAATTAAAATTATGAGCCATTACAAAAATGAGTCTTATCAAAATTTTCAGTTTCGGCTACAGATAATGTTCTATCGCTTAAAAAAATACTATGGCACCGATCGTACAAACAGCTATAAAACTTGCTCATATCCTAGGCTATCCAGAAAGGTATAAAAATAAATGTAAAGATACGTAATTCGTAACATAGGATGTGTGTATATCTATCTGCGCTGGTAGGAAAACCGTGTTGGTTTATTGTTTAGGGTCGACGCTAGGTCTAAGGATTTTACCTGATTTCAGTCTCTTTTCTTTTCATTAGGGCACTAATTACACTTGGCGAGGTGCGCAGGTGAGGAAAGACTAGTTAGTTGTTTGTTAAATTTTTAGTTAGACTCGATTTTACGCCTCGAGTGTTGTTACTTGCTACTACCCAAACTCTCATCGCAATGATTAGTTAATTATCTTTATTGTTCTTATTATTTTTATTGTTAATTTATCGTTGTTAACATGGCTTCGTATTCCAAAAATGAATACACTGTCATAATGCTTTGTTATGGCTTTGCCGATGGAAAAGCTGCTGCGGCTCGGCGAGAGTATCAACGTCGCTTTCCTGACCGTCGACTTCCCCAAGTTACTGTCTTCAGACAAGCGTCGTTAGGCGTTTCTGTGTATTGGGATACGAAGCCATGTTAACAACGATGAATTAGCAATGAAAATAACAAGAAACATAAAGATAATTCACTAATTATTGCGATGAGAGTTTGGGTAGTACCAAGTAACAACACACGTGGTTGCGCGGCGTACATTCGAGACTAATTAACATTTTAACAAACAACTCACTAGTCTTTCCCCACCTGCGCACCTCGCCGAGTGTAATTAGTGCTTTAATGAAAAGAAAAGAGACTGAAATCAAGTAAAATCCTTAGACCTAGCGTCGACCCTAAACAATAAACCAACACGTTTTTCCTACCAGCGCAGAGATACACACATCCTATGTTACGAATTACGTATCTTTACATTTATTTTTATACTTTTCTGGATAGCCTAGGATATGAGCAAGTTTTTATAGCTATTTGTACGATCGGTGCCATAGTATTTTTTTAAGCGATAGAACATTATTTGTAGCCCTAACCGAAAATTTTGATAAGAATTATTTTTGTAATGGCTCATAATTTTAATTTTTATGTTAATTTTTTACTTTTAATTATCGTATTAGGTCACTTCAAGTGTTGGGTACAAAATTAAGTTTGATTGGAGCCCATTCAATGCGTACTTTTTTAAATAAATTGGGATTAAGTGTCAAATTCTGGTAAAATATCAAAAAACCTTTGAAATTCAAATATCTCGAAAACTACTGAATTTCGGACACACATATGGGGGGTTCAAATTGTTGCTTTTGAGCCCCTCTATCAGCTCCTTTCGGATATACGTCGAATTACCAGTAACCCTGTATATAAAGCTAAAACTAATATTTTAACCATTAGTGATCATTATAATAGCTTTTACTTAAATTGTTGAAAAAAATATATTGTAAAACTACATTTTTTCTACCAATAAATTATTTTTTAAGTGACAGTAGCGCCATCTAGTCGCATATGTGTAAACTAACATTTTCACAGAATGAATTTCAATTATTAAAAATTAAATAAAATGTATACGGTGATTGGTACGGAACCATCTATGTGCGAGTCCGACACGCACTTGGCCGGTTTTTTTAATGTGACTAAGGTGGCATAGCCTATGGCACGCCTGATGTTAAGCAGTTACCGTAGCCTATAGATGCAAAATAATGGCAAAGACATTGTAAATACCCTCCTTCAATACGTTAATACCTAACACTATATAAAGTGTATCAGACAAGTCTAGCAACAATTTCCAATTACATTATTCCTAAAATAATACATCCCGTAAGCTTTCATTACAAAATCTATCATCTCAGTGTTAAATACCTAACTAAATATTTGATGTTCCTAATAGCTGGAGCATAAACATCAATTTCCATTTGGATTACCATGAATCTTTGGTTTGTTAAGATTATAAATACAGTTTTGGAACTAGAAACAGGGGGGCTACTTTGAAAAACGAAACGAACGCTTCGCCTGACGGATCGTCCGATGTACGGATTCGATGATCGTGATTTGACGTTTCTTCTTTCGTGGATCCTACTCTGAAAGTTATTTGACATTTGAGATATCAGCGTTTGACATGGTTTTGATCGTAAATCGAATCCGTACTTCGGATCCTTAACACTTTCGGAGTAGGAAATCGCCCGATCCGTCAGCCGAAGCTTTCGTTTCGTTTTTCAAAGTAACCACCCTGGGTGGTTGATAACTAGATAACTACTAGAAATTGCCGTTATTATTATCTTTGTACTAGCTCCGCACCCTATCAAATTTCACAATAACGTTTTATACATATAAACCATGCAGAAGAAATTCTCTAAATGATAGTAACAACCGCATCAAAACCCGTTACGTAGATTAGAATAAATACACGAACAAACAGACAGACGCGTACAATTTTCTTATATGATTAAGGTGGCAGACAAACCTACGGCCTTGGCTCTATCACCATTTAGAGTTAAAGTAATAATTAAAAACCGGGTTTCTGTTCATCCCAGTTACCAATACCAAGGTATACAGGGTGGTGACGACATAGTGACAATAAATTAAAACCCGATCCCTGCTAGTCAATCACAACATATTAAAATTATTTAATTCGGTTTACATCAAAGTCCAAAATTTCAAAATTTCAAACAAATTAAATGCGGAAATAGTCTAAACGATACACAACACCCTTTATAAACGTCTACTGACCTCATAGACTGACCTGTAAGTACAAGCGTAGCAACATCGCTTCGGTGTCAGTGTTTTTAGCGGTATCTTTGAAGGCGTAAAGTTAAAATAGTCAAAATAAATAAGCAATCCCGTGGCAATACCTTTCAATATAATTTAATTATATTTTATGTGCGAACTACTAATGTGTTACCCAGTATGTGGTTTCAGTTATTGTCATGATGTCGTCACCACCCTGTATATATCGTTTCGATATTAGTTTCTATCGTAAAATGTTATATAGACTTTGCTTGTTTAGTACAATGGTATTCGTTGTTCAATTCCAAGAAGTAGTCGGATCTAAACATGCCTTTCAGCGTAGCATTTGATATAAAATAAATATAACGTAGCTCATGATAAATGTATTTAGATTTGATGTTTGTAGGAGTGATTCAGAAAACTGCTTTATATACAAAAGCAATAATTCTATCTCTGACTGTTATTTTTAACGTATATAAATAAGTAAGTAAACATCGCCAGTTACACCAATTTATTATTGTATGATCCCAAACTTAGCAACGTTTGTACTATGGGTACACAATGGACTGGGGGTGATGCCAGTCACATCTAGACCAGGGCAAATTACGAAAAGGCCTCTGTTGGGAATCGCCGTGAGCAAGTGATAATCATTATTTAAATTATGATTCGCACATATATTTCGAAATACCCAGTTGCGATCCGGGGTTTGAACCCTGGACCTTCATCCAAGATGCATGCTTAACTAATCGGCTATCACTACTTATATTTATACTGTTGGAAAAATATGGAAAAGCAAAACTGCTCGCTGAAATATTGCCATATTTTCACCTGTAGCACTGAAACAGGAAACAATACCTTTTCTCCTTCTCTTGCACGCAGAACGCGTGAAAATTGTAATTTATATCATAAAGCTTTTCATGAATAAATATCTCGCACAAAGCCTTTCAGCGCTTTCAATAACTTTTTCAATTATTATCAAACATTGCCGTGCCTACTCTCACAATGGGTGCGTACTGAGTCCACGTATACAGACTGTGTTAAAAGTACGGAAAGGAATTGAATTGAAATTCGAACACTATTATATTTTTTACCCGCCAATTTTGAAAAATTGGAATATCTCAAACACTGTAAAGCTTTCACAAATTGTTTCTTGACTATCATTGGTTGCTACTTCTTAATGCAGTTTGGACTGGATAAGGACACGAAAGTTGTTAAAAATATTCAAATGTCATGAAACTAAGGCGCGTATTAATAAATGGATCACAAAGTTGAGATTGATCTTAAGATGCTGTTTTTGACAGATGTTCCATACATTAAACGTCAAGACTGCATCTTAAGATCGATCTTAGCTTTGAGATGCATTTATTAATACGAGCCTAAGTCTGTCTTCACTTAGCATCTATATATCAGCCACTGTATATGTAGTTTAATTAGGTATTATTTCGTACTTTTAAAACACCCTATATAACGCTTTGAATTGCTTATAAAGCGGTCCACAATCAGTTTTGTTTTGCAAATGACTCTGTATTGTCAAGAGTCGGAATGTCAGCAATGTTTGGGGTCAGAATCGTTAAAGTTTGAGACTATTTTGATGGTACTTCAGCGAGGTTCTGAACTGAAACCGCCAAATTTATTATTTTACTAGCTGTGCCCCCGACTTCGTACGCGTAATATTTTATAAAAATATTACCCGCGTTAATCCCGCGTGAAATTGCCCGCGGTGTTTTATGTTTCCCGCAGAACCCTAATTATGTTTCGAAAATAAAAGTAGCCTAAGTTACTCCTTGTCACATCAGCTATCTGTCATTAAAAATCCCGTCAAAATCAGTCCAGCCGTTACGGAGATTTTCCGGAACAAACATACAGACGGACAGACAACATTTTTTTACATTGTGTTTGTGTTATAAGTACCGTAAGTACTTTCATAATGCATTGAGTGAAAAGCTCTTATTTTAACATATGTAACAGATACTTCAATTTTATTTATATGTATAGATTTATATTTTAGTCAGTTTGCAATGGATTTCAAAAGCATTTCTAGTCATAACTTTATTTCTATAAATTTTGGGATAATTGTTTGGTTGACTCCTTACTCCATTTTGTTAGAATTATTTAGTATCTTATTTAACTTCGGTCTTCATCTAGATTCCTTTCTTTGTCTAGATAGATAGATTGATGGTAGAGCCAAGCTGTAGCCGATTGACTGCAGATACATCGGCTCTGGTTCGACCGGCGTAAAGTAGCTATAACAGCTACTAGTACGATGAGTGAGAGACCCACGTGCGAGCAATGCCTTTGGTATTACAAGCATCTATAGGCCACGATAACTGCTGAACATCAGGCGGGCCGTACGCTTGTTTAACGCTTTAGAACAGGGGTCGGCAAGTAGTTTTAGGTGAGGTCCGGATACTGTGGGAAAATGTTAAGAGGAGGGTTCGAAATTTGGTTGATTTTCTATTCTACTTTTTCTTTAAGTAAGTATGTGGACTAGGAATCTTATATTTAGATGTATGATTTTTGACTATATTATCTTGAGTATCTTTAAATCCAAATCACGATTTGATGAAATTTTCTCGATAAAAAAAATTTATGAAATGAGCTCTAATTATTTACAATTTTCCTTGCTACCACGATGTTTTTACGATTTAGATCACGAAATTATTTCTAAAACATAGCAAATAATGATATCTAAACTACCCTTCAACCATATTTTAATTCATGAAGTAGTTTTTTTTTTATTCAAGTAAATGTGGTTTGGCGCTTACGTTGTTTATTTCCGAGCGCGCGCACAATATCGCCATCTCACATTTTAAGTACTTGAACTAACCATGTCTCTCTCTAACTTTGTATTGTCAGTGTCCGCTCGGACTTGTTCGACGTCGGATCTGTGAAGGATTTTTTAAAAAATATTACGAAAAAATATTACGGTCGTGCCACATTACAGGTACAGTACAGTATTTACAGTCCGCCGACGCCTATGATAAATAAATAAATATCCTTGGAAATTCTTTTACACATGACTACCTGATCCCAAACTAAGCAGAGCTTGTACTATGGAAACCAGATAACTGATATTACTACATATACTACTTTTTGTTTGTAAATACAAACTAAATATACACTTAATTACACCTAGACTCGGGACATGCGGACATGTTCATGCACACAAATGCATGTCCTGGGCAGGAATCGAACCTACGACCTGCACTGCAGCGTGATTTTCGTTTGCTTTTCCTTGTCTTGTGTAATTTCTTTTCATCTCTTGTCATTTTGTGTCATCTCTTGTCATTTCATAGTTATTCGTGTCATTTCTGTAAAAACTCCCTATTTCGCTTACTGTTATATACTTGCAGCATGGTCTTGGGCCGACAGTGGGAATACATTGCTTGTCAAAACAATGGAGTCGCTTTATTGCGTTTGTTGTAGGTATGGATGGGCAAGTAATAAATATATCATACATCAATAAATTATCGTAAAAAATAACATTACAGATATGGATAGGAAAATGTTTGTCCGTCCTATTCAATCTATTATATTATAAACGAAAGTAACTCTGTCTGTTACCTTTTCACGGCTAAACCGCTGAACCAATGTTGATGAATTTTGGTATGGAGATAGACTGGGTCTTGGCTACTTTTTAGGGTTCCAAAGGGTGCTAACGGGACCCTATTACTAGGCCTACGCTGTCCGTCTGTCTGTCTGTCCGTCTGTCAGCGCGGACTGTATCTCACGAACCGTAACAGGTAGAGAGTTGAAATTTTCACTGAATGTGTATTTCTGTTGCCGGTGCAGAACAAATACTAAAAATATAATAACATTTAAAAATAAATATCAAGTCTCAAACTTGATATTTTTGATGTGTTTATTCTACGGTGGTACGGAACCCTTTATGTGCGAGTCCGACGCCTTCAGATCTTATGAATGTTTTCTTGAAATAAATATAGTGTATTTTAAGTAATTAACTGGCCAACCCTCAGGTCCTACCTACCATGTTAGGATCTTTTTCGTTCTAGCGGGTGTAAACCGTGATTTAACGAGTTAATGTGATAATTTTTGTATTTAAATTATTCAATTCAATGTATTTGTTTCAGACATAGTCCAATATTGATTATTAAAATTATTATAATTTCACAATAAATATAAAACAATAAATAAAAGTAAAATTAAATTTAAAAAAATATATATATTTATTTTTATTTTTCATGTTTTATCATTAAAATACAATATAATATAACATAAATTAAAATAAAATACAATAAAATAAAAACCTACCCCTAATTAAACAAATACCGTCCGCGTGGGATACTGGCTGCATGTCCTCCCTGTATTCAAGCTGTTCCTGTTGTCAAGCGAATTTTTTGAGCAAGGAAAGAGCCAGCCCTCTTGTCACCTGTGGCGGTAACCAGTCTAAGGGTGATTTTGATAGATAAAAAAATAAAGATAAAAAGATAAACAATAAATAAATGCATGGTTAAATCAATAAAATTAATAAAAACTGAAAATTAAATTAAAAAATAAATTAAATATGGTAAAAATAAATATTATGACACCGCTGATGACTTCATGATCGGCATCGAAGTTAAGTACCAAAGTATTCCTTTGCCTACGAAACATGAAAAAGATACTCATATCCGGCAGTCAGTCACTGACACAGAGTATGTACATTTTTACCCGACTACGGTGGGCGGAGGGTTATGATTTTGACCGATATGTATGTATGTTCATCTGCTCCCGTATAACGTCCAAACTATTTTTATCATAATAATTTGACTAATGAGATATCGTTGGACGCGTCTGGATCGTCCGCTGGTTATAGGCTATTATACGATCGAAATATTGTTATACGTATCTATCAGCATATTGTAGGTATCGTTTGTCTTCTTTTGACTTACTTTGTCTTCAGCAATAAAAACAACATAGAAATTAAATAATTTTTTTCAAATACACTCGACATAAAAATCCCATATAAAACGAAAAAAATATATTTGAATATTTTCATCCATTTCATCTATTTTAAAAGGTGCACTGGGACATATTATTTTAATTGTACGAATTAAACAATATTGTTCCTTCAAAAAATAACTATACTATAGTCTACTCCATAGCTGTTCTGTCCTAGCTAAGCGAGAGGGATATATCCTTCGGCAGCTCACGCGACGCTAGCCACACCCCGAAACTAAAATTCATTTTTTTCTTGTATCGTCTTAACGAGGTCCAGAAAAAAACAACTGATAATAATTAAATCACATCAGTTATAACTAATTCGCACAAACACACACACACACACAGGCTGGGTAGGAAACTAATCAAACCATATCAGTTGTAGGTACTTGCAAAACAGGTTAACTAGGCAACTTAAAATAGAATAAGTAGGTACTAAGCTAGTTTTCTACGTGGCTTAAAAATATTATGTCAATTAAAAAAGGTAAGTAAACCTTATTTACGGTCCGAGGTTCGACCTTTCGCGGTCCGCAAACGGACCGCGGTCCGCCTGTTGCCGACCGTTGCTTTAGGATGTTACCAGACCAATAGATCGATAGTAGAATGGATTAGTCGACGTCGATCGATAGTATTCGTGTGGTAGAAACTATCGATCGACGTCGACCATTCCATTCTACCATCGATCAACAATCGATCAATTGGTCTGGTAAGATATGTAAAAACGGGATATGTGCGAGTAGGACTCGCGCGCGCCCTGAGGGTTACAAATTGTGACCCCATACAAACTTCCAACCTTATTTTACCCCCTTAGTGGTGGAATTTTCAAAAAGGCTGAAATTAATATTTTTTATTTGTAATTAGTAGCTTAAGTACAAAGGACCAGGTCTCTAGCTTCAAAAAATTTGAACTCCCATACAAACTTCCACCCCTTATTTTACCCCCTTAGGGGTGGAATTTTCGAAATCTCTGAAATTACTATTTCTTATTTATAGCTTAAATACAAATTTTCATGTTTCTAACTTCAGGAATGAGGGACTTTCATACAAACTGCCACCCCTTATTTAACCCTTAAGGGTGGAATTTTCCAAAATCCTTCCTATGGTCTTCTTTTACTCTTTAAGAGGTACCTACTGTTTCAATTTCATGTTTGTAACACCAGCGGTTTGGGCTGTGCACGTCTTGACAGACGGACAGACGGACAACAAAGTGATCCTATAAGGGTTCCGTTTTTCCTTTTGAGGTACGGAACCCTAAAAACGACTTAACGGTCTTATAATCCTAAAGTATAAACAATTCTTTCTTCCGACCTTCACAACGAACTTCCAATATAACAGTAGCGCTACGATATTGCCTCGATCTGTTTAACTCGAGTTATATAAACTCGGAAAAGGTGCTGCAATAAAAAAAATCATAAAACCCTTTCCGTTAAGTTGGTGGATTACGGTTCGTGATACTAAAGTTCGCGCTGAAATACGAAAGTCGTAATCAGTTTTCGGATAAGAATTTCTGATTTCGCCCGCCATTTTTGTTTTGGTAGAAGTCATAGAATACTAAAGAAGAAGAAATGACAAACAAAATATAGTTTAAGTTTAAATATAGAACCCATTCTTTTTTTCGTGATCATCAACGCTGATTCAGCACTGGTAACATAGCCGGCCGTGACAAAACAAAACACGAGAAAAATAGATTTCGTCTTATTCTCTCCTATGCATTAAGTAAGCGAAAGAACGACTTGGTGTGACAAAATGCGTGACAAAAGTCTTGTCTTGGCGCGTGTGCTAGCCTTCCTAATATACTAAAAGGATAGTTCAGTAGATATTTATTTTCATTAATTTAAAAAAAACAGAAAATGTTCAGTAGGCATAAGTGCAAAAAGGTTCAGAGTTTATTCACAATTTTATTTTTTAATAAAAATGTAAAGTTCTTAAAAATAACGAAAGATAATTCCACTCCAGCTCACTTTATATACCACCTCTCATCAACCAATCATATTAACTCCGACAGTCACAGACACAACAATTGTCGCAGACATTCCACCACAGATTAATGAATTAGACATTTCAAACAATGGCGCGGCAATTCTAACATCGGCAATGAAAGTTATTATTGTTCACGATTCAGTAGTCCAATTTATTATACCGAGAGCACTCTAGCATTGTCTTGAGGCTGTGGGGGAGAATACGAACAATGGTTCGGTTCTTGCAGAATCTTTGGCGAATAACTTTAACATTTGGATGTTAGAAATCAGTTTAATTGAATTTGTTTCAAGGGTTTGGTTGTAACTGTGACTGTTAACTATTTTTATACATAATAATAATAATATCCTGGGACATTTTTGTACACAAGGCTACCTGATCCCAAACTAAGCAGAGCTTGTACTATGGAAACCAGATAACTGATATTACTACATATACTACTTTTTTATTTGTAAATACATACTTAATATACATATACACCCAGACTCCGGACATACAGACATGTTCATGCACACAAATGCATGTCCCGGGTAGGAATCGAACCTACGACCTGCAGCGTGAAAGGCGCCTCCGCGCCAACCACGCTAACGGGCCCGTCCAACATACATACATACATACATAATGCCCGTCATACATACTTATATTAAATTGTTTAATACTTGGAACTGTATTGTGTTTTCGTAGATATTACTCACAGAAAGTTAATTATTGAACGTAACAGACAGATACAGACATGAAATTCAATATCTATGGTAATTACTCTATGACTTGGCAAAGAAAATCGTAACCAAAACGGAGTCATCTCATTTTAATATTGTTACGTATTAATACTAATATTATGAAAAATTTACTCCTTTTATTTAAAAATCTTATGCCTTATCGTAGCAAGTTTTTACGCAGATGCACTCCTAGGTTATTTTTTTATTTCATTAGATGCGTCTATATTAGCCGAACGACTCGCCCCAACTATCCGTTTTGTCTGACCACGTTATCATAAAGTCCTACTGACTGCTCCGACGCGGCTGCTCAAAGCTTATGTACGCGGTCAATGGCGGCGTCCACAAGCACTGAGCTGAGCTGGAGCAGTCAATATTGACGTCTAACCGATCCTACTTTCAGTTGAAATACCTGAAACCTGTATAAGTGCCAATTAGTGTCCCCAATATGTTCCAATCTACGATATCGAATAATGCTAATAACTGTAATGCCTTCAAACCATTTAGGAGAGCTTATTTTCGTAATACCGATTCGTAAATGAAATTTCCATCAAAATAATACTGTGAACAATTTCAAGATTATGCTTTGTTTTGAGATATAGCGGTTTATGCATTGATGTATTTTTTAGCAGATATGGCACTTTCTTACATCGTAATTACAAAACTTGTGTTTAGCGCCACTACAAACAGCGAAATTATGCTTTTAATTTGAATGGGCAATGTGCGAGCAATACCTTTGGTATTGTAAGCATCTATAGGCTACGGTAACTGCTTAACATCAGGCGGGCCGTACGCTTTTTTGCCACCGCATCCTATAAAAAAAAAAAAAAAAATATTAGCTTAATGTTAAATTGGTGCGTCCAGATGCCTCGCATTCCGCGCCCGCCCACTTATGTTATGACATTATGAATAACGCATAGAGCGTTTCAACGTCAAAACTGAGTGCTCGGGCGCGACATGCGCTTGATTTAGACGCACTAAAAATAAAGAAAGTCAAAACGTTAAATACAACGTATTTAATAGTCAAAGTCAAAGCGTTTATTTTGTTTAGGCCTACGGGGGCACTTACAAATTGTAATTTTACATTTTTTCCTTAAATTCTACTGCCGGATTGGAAACGCGACCTCGACTGAGAAGATCCGGCAAGAAACTCAGCGGGCTTGTCTTTTTTACATTGTTTTTTTTTTATCGCCATTTACTTATTACCCGACTACGGAGGCGTTATGATTTTGACCGGTATGTATGTATGTATGTATGTATGTATGTATGTATGTATGTATGTATGTATGTATGTATGTATGTATGTGCATCTGTTCCCACCTAACTTCCAAACTACTTGTCGTAATTTGACAAATGAGGTATCGTCAGAAGCGACTTAATGGCGCGCTGGTTATAGGCTATGTGACGTCACATAAAATTGCATATAGCGCCCTCTAGAGGACATAATATCATGAACTAAAAAAAAAACTTTTTTTAATGAAACCGTGTGGGGTATCAAATGAAAGAGCTTGATGAGCACATTTCAAAAATATATATATTGTTACCTATAACTCCAAAATGATTAAATAAAAAGTAAGTTTAAAAACTAAAACCCGACTACGGAAAAAACGCGCTCTAAAAAGTATTAAACAAGAAAATATTCTCATCTAGAGGATAGCCGTGGTCCGTGTTCATGTGCCATTTGGCCCTAAAAGACCTACACGGACCACGGCTATCCTCTAGATGAGAATATTTTCTTGTTTAATACTTTTTAGAGCGCGTTTTTTCCGTAGTCGGGTTTTAGTTTTTATTTTATTACAATGTAATTTGATAAACAATAGCTCCAGTGTGCTGCCTTCCGAAATAAGCAAGGCAAGACACGCTACACTTTAACATGACACTGTTATTAACAAAGTGTATTTGAGCGATCAGTCCCAAGCTGATTTATCTTCCAAGTAATCCGAGATTTTGTAATAAGCCTTTTGACAGAGTTTAGTTTTAACTATAGTTTTAAACTTATTAACAGGCAAATCTCGGATTTCTTTAGGAAGTTTGTTGTAGAAGCGTATGCATTGTCCTACAAAGGAAGTACTTATTCTGTGGAGACGAGTTACATGTACGGATAGCTTGTGTTTATTCCGTGTATTTATCGAATGAGCATCGCTCCTTTTTTCAAAGTTGTTGACATTTTTCTTAACATAAATTACACAATACAACAAACTATTCATTTTGTATTACTTCTCGTTGAACGTGGTATAGTGGGTACGATTAATAAGTAGAGTCATAAAGCTGTAAAATAATAAAAACTGTCATGACTGTTTTCCCTAGCAGGGTAAAAGGTTGCATATTCTGACCTAAATATACAAAGCAAGGATAAAACAACAACCAACAAAAATAAAACTGTCAACGTAAATAAACCAAGGCCTCTGAATCTATAAGGGCATTTCAAAATATAATTTTTTTTAATTAGACAGTCTCTGTCCAACTCGTGAACAAAAATGCAATTTAATTTATTTTAAAGGTTTATGTATGGAAAAAGCTTTAAGAGCCTCCGCAGACTTGCTACTTTTAGCATCGGCGATCGGCGATTTTGATGCTGCGTCTCGCTCGTTCGCGCTCGAAGAAACGCGACGCAGCATCGATACGTCACAAAATCGCCGGTCGCCGATGCTAAAAGTAGCAAGTCTGCGGAGGCCCTAACAGGACAAAAGAAACGAGCTAAAATGTGTCATTAAGGCTCGTATTAATAAATGCATCTCAAAGTTGAGATCGATCTTAAGATGCAGTTTTGACGTTTAATGTATGGAACATCTGTCAAAAACAGCATCTCAAGTTCGTTCTCAATCTTGAGTTCGATTTATTAATACGGGCCTTAGTATCCACAATTTAAGTTCTAGTTGTTTGCAAGATCTTTTAAACCAATAAGCAAAGATACATTCTGGTTTCCCCGATGGCGCGAAACTTTTATAACTTACATTGGTAGTAATAGTGCTGTAGTGGTGTAGTACCCTCTCACAGAAGATCAGCGTAAAGTAACTATTTCAGCTGCGTTTCGTACGATGAGTGAGAGAGCCGGAAGCAAGGCCCCCCCTCCAAGCCTCCCTCTATCCCACTCCCCTTCATCGGCAATGTGCGAGCAATGCCTTTGGTATTGTAAGCATCTATAGGCTTCGGTAACTGCTTAACATCAGGTGGGCCGTACGCTTATTTGCCACCTTAGTAACATAAAAAAAATATGCCAAAAAATGGAAATTTATATTCCCACTAAACAATTTGGAATAAGCTTTCATTTGTTTCGATTTAAACATTTCTATGATTTATCAAATCATCTAATCTAAATTAAAATTGATTTGGTTAAGCTGTTTTATTTACAAATGTATAAATTATAGTTTCTGTAATGGTCATGAAACTGACATCAAGTATATTGAATTATAATAGTACAAAGCTTTACTGATTGCCCGATTGCATGTCTTGAGAAATAATATTCGGTAACAATGAATAGTTTACTACAATACTCATTTACTTTCAAAAAAAGACATTACCAAGAAAGAGGGAGAAATGTGACTGTTCAAAATAGTATGTCCTACTAAACGGAGTCCATGGACATAGTAAAACTCAGTCTCGCGGAAAATAATGTTGAAAACATATCGGTATTGCCAATAAGGCTCATCTTTTAACAATATCTGCCGAATACTCGTACGCAACTTAAATTTGAGAGCTGCTTAACTTTGACGCGCCATACAAAAAATAACAGTTAACGACGTCTCAAACTGCTAAGTGGGACTAATTATTAATTATATTGAAGTAGCCTTTGAGTATTCGGCCGTAAGAGTATCAACATGTTTTAAATTAGATTTTCGATTTGCAAATGCAATAACAGGGGGCGATTGCGTAACTTTTTCGTCAATGTTTCAATTGGTTTCGTTAATTCTGTGTTGCTTTATCAATTGAAATTTATTGAAATCGGGAAGAGTGAACTCCAGTGAGTGCAGACCAATTACTAAGGGGACTGGGTCTAAGCAACTCGGCCAAGTGGTCGGGCTAGTACTAACATCGAGATGAAACGAAGCGAGTAGTTCAGCTATTTACCGGTAGATAGATGCCACGCATCCCGGGAAAATGACCACGCGTTGTTTCATAGTGATATCTACTAAGAACGTCTCTTCTAATTAAAATGTCTATGATAATAACTTTCTATAAATTTGGGGGTTACAATACGTGACCATAGCAAGCGCATGAATTTCAAAATTACCCCAAATGAAAAAGTACAGGCTGTTGTTTTAGAAAATAATTGAAAAGTCCCGACAATCCCGTCGTTAGGTTCATTCCAAAACGGGCTTACAATCCAGTTCCAAACTATATCAAAGCGTTGGAACTCGGGGCAACTAATTCCAACCATACCTCGCGGCAGTTAGTAATTAAATTGGCATATGAAAACGCAGGCCCCGTGTGCCGAGAATAACTTCCGAAAAACTGCTTTCAGGAAACCATAGGGTTGCTTCTTCCAAAAAAACATCATGTCTATTTTTTTTCTAGCCTTAACCTACTTTTGTTGTGTAGGATTCTGAGAATAGCTTCTGAAAGCTTCTGGAAAGTGCTTTAAGGATCCAGTAAAGTTGCTCTTTTCGTATTATTTTAATGTCTTTATGAGTCTTGCTAGCCCCTTTCCATTTTTTTATATCAGAATCCGGGTATAGCTTCTGAAAAACTGCTTTCAGGAAGTAATAAAATTGCTTCATCCATCAGTTTTTTTGCATGTTCTTATTTTTTTCTTTTCTTTTGTATAGCGGTCGGCTGCAGTCTACCTTGCTTTTGACTAGCTATAACTCTATTATGTTTTTCTAAGGTGACTCCATTCCACAGAGTAAAGACTAAAGAAGGAGGTGCCTTATTAGATATTTGTACTAAACAAAACGTGGTCATTGTTTTTTCATTTTCATTATACTATTTACCGGTAAATAGTTGAACTACTCGCTTCGTTTTATGTCGATGTTAGTACTAGGCCGACCACTCGGCCGACTTGCTTAGGGCCAGTCCCCTTAGTAACTGGTCCATGGTCCATTCCCATTATACGAGAGGCGTTCGGGCTTAGTCCACCTCGCTTCACATTTTTACGAAAGTTCTGAAGGATTCTTCGTAGAGTTAATAATAAAGAATGTTCCATCATTTTTATCTACAACATTTTGTATGTACATTGTAAGACGGCATTAATTACATTGTTATATTACTTTACGTAATAACAGCGCAAGGAAGCTATAATTCATGAGTTCTAAGCGAGGGAGCCGACGACTAAGAAATTTATTCCCTTTTTGATACCTTTAGTGGGTAATAAAATTATCTGTTTAAGTTGGTTTCCTTTTATGTACTAAGTTGGCTAATTACTTAGCCTGTTCAAACAAAGAGGACATTTTATCCTTTTTCCTTGTCTCATCGTTGGAACGTTAGCTTTGGGGATTTATCGTGATTTTCATACATTTTCAGTTGCTAATAACGGTATTGCGTTACATTCAATAATTGCTTAATTTTTCAATAAATATAAAAGATACCGCTCATTAAATTTAGATTTTTTTGTGTTACTTACACTGTTATTAATATCTCAAGTATTACGCATATCACGATTTCAAATACTATTATATGAACTGATAATTCTCCCTTAAGAGCTTATTACACTTGGCTAAATTTAGAAGCTTCTAAATATTTAAATAATTCTAGCTTCTGAATAGCTTGCTGAATGCGATTACACTTGCCTAAATTCAGTAACGACTAAATTAAGTAGCCTAAATTTAGTTAAGTGTAATAAAGTAGTAGCTAAGAAACCCAATATTAAATCGAAAGATAAATAAACAACCCACAAAAAATACCTATTAACGTGAAAAAATATGTACTCACATCCTTCGCAAACCCAGAGTATCCCTGTTTTCCGAGCACTGTATCACAAAAGTGTCAGAACACCACTACGTCACCGTAACGTTCAAATGTAACGCAACTACGCGACGTGCGTGCGACGCGGACGCCGGCCGACGACTGAGCTGATCTAGAAGCGAAAGGGTGAGATATAACGTCCTATCAACCCCTACGTTATAGGGACATTAGCGACACTGAACAGTTAATTAACTCAAACTTAATATAGTTCGTAGGTAGTTAGAACTGAAATCGAGATTTTAAGTTAAAAGACGCTTGCTTGGTAATGTTTAATTATTCGTTCTACTCACCAGGGTGATTAAGGGTTTAATTCATAATGTTCCTTGATTTGTGTTACTGGGGTCGCCCCCAGTTCATAGTACAAGTGATGCTTAGTTTGGGACCATACAGTTTGTGTGGCGACACTTATTATTAAGTAGGACAAAAAGGTGATGCATTTTTTAAATGTAGGAAAAATTGGAAAAAAAAAACTATTTGAAAAATTCAAAAGTGCACACCTTAAATATCAATATCTGTGATATCTTTGGATTAATATCTGAAGTCATGCTAGGTAGGTGCTCTGCACCTACTATTTGGCTTTCGTGGGTGCTGGAACCCCCAGGGAGTCAGTGCCCCTGTCCATAGAATTAGTTTAGAAGGACATACTATTTTGGACAGTTACATCATACTTGTCTGCCTTTATCTTAATGTCTTTGTGTGCACTAGAATGTTTTTGTGTTGTCTGAAAAGTGAAACAAGAGTCTCAGAACCCATTAAGTATGAAACAAACTAAGAGAGAAATTATGATTAGAAAATCAAAGTAGTCTATAAACAAAATTTATCGATAATTTGTTAAAAAGAGTAGCTTTCTTCCCTAACCTTTCTGTTGCGACTCTACAATTCCTAAACCAATGCGGTAACAACAAATAAACTGTCATCGCGTCGTAAACCCCTTTGGGAGTGCGCTGAAATATTTCAGTGCACTGTAAGATTGACTCCTGATGCTTTCAGATACGCACTCGGAATATCTGATATTATTATGTTATTATTTGTGCAATCTCTTATATACGGGCTGGCTCGACCGGAGTAGTACCACCCTCTCACAGAAGATAGGCGTAAAGAGAGAACCGGTAGCCCAACCCCTCAAAAAAATCTAGAGATTTCCATTTTATTCTGCCCATCTACTGAATTCAACCTTACGTACTTTACAGCCCTACTTATTATTTATCTCGAGACGCATTTCATTTTTATACCAATTTTTTTCCGTACACTCACATTTTCCTGTTATCAATTTCTATCTATTTTTACACATACGGCCTTCTTATGGATGTGTGGGCGGGCGGGGAAAAATGTGGTTATCAGCTTAGTGAAATACTTCGCAAAACATTATGTACTTATGATGTTTATAAATAAAATAATGGTGAGCGATGAGTATGGAAAAATATTAAATGGGATGGAACGTCATAGGATGAATGAGGAACAATTCAAAAAACAGCGTGAAAAATCTGTGCGTCTTTCGAACGTTTGACTGGTGGACGGATGGACGGATGGTCTAGTGGACTGGTGGACGTGGTGGACTATTTCCCTAATCCCCTCGCAATGAAGGGGAATGCGGCCATGTTTACATTACAATTCTTAATTTCACCTTTCAGCAAATGATAATACACATCACATAAAAAAAATCGAAACACCTGCATTCATTTATTGGATGAAAATTCTTAAATTTAAATTCAAATTTGGAATTGTGGTACACCATTGTGTAGACTAAACTGCCAGCTATTTATTGGCATATTTTTTTAAATGATATCAATCATATTTTTAATTTAAATGCCTGAATAGTACTTGCAGTACTGTGTCTTTTTTGATGAGAAGTGTATATTTATCTGCAGGAAATGAAATTCGCTGATTTCCACATGAAATCCCAGTGTACCTATACAAATTGTAGCGAAATATAAATATCAAGTGCACAGCTTCTTTAGATGATAATTAGCACGCTTAAAGGTGGCTCAGAAAGATATAACAAGTGACGTGAAATAGGTAATGACACTCATAGTGCGGTGACACGTTTATTATGATTTGATTTCAATAAACTTCACCCCCTCCCTCCGTCCCACTCCCGTATTGTACCGTCCGGGCCGTACGCTTGTTTGCCATCTCAGTCCTATAAAAAAACCTTCTAAACCGAATATGGGGTATGCCTTCCTTGAAAACTTATTTTGAGCTGAAATTTTGCACCCAGACACTTCACCCCTTTTGGATAAATAAACCCTATCCGTTACACCCTGTATAATCATTCTAAGGGTAAATTCATACTAGCGCAGAGTCGAAGCATATAGAAATCTCACGTCCCAAACAACGTAATGCTCATATTTCATTAACTTTTACATTGTCGCTTCGATGCGCTTCGATTCTGCGCCAGTATGAATTGACCCTAAAATAGTTCACGTTTTTAGTATCAGTTTTTAGTATCAGTATATTTAGTATCACATCATCGGGTAGCTGATTGGATTCGTTCATGTATCGATTAACACGCAATATGAATTTAATTCATCATCAAAATTACATTTGCTTATATGCCGGGATGAAGCGGGATGAGTTCGGATTTAATTTCATACGACGCATTATTGGATTAAACGCTTTGTGTAGCAATTAATGTAGGATTAAAATATAAGTATTAATCATATTTCGTTTTGTATATTAATTTGATAATTTCACGGTTCATTGAACTTTTAAACACTATTCTATATTTTGGGTACAGTATCTGCTTAATATCAAGCGGGCCGTACGCTTGTTTGCCACTAGTCACATAAAAAAAACTTGAACAGGAAGTATGAAAATGTAACGATGCGGAATGTCAAATGTAGGTGCTAAATGGAATAAACCTTCCCATATCAAACTCGGTGCAATCAATCATTGACAAGTTCGGATGAAGACGGAACGGCTGATTGCGACATCATGGCGGTACTGCAGAACCCTTAAAATGCGGCACTTGCGTCATGAAGCCCTATTATACAGTTTGTTAGGTGAAACGTTGGACGTATTAAAGGAGGGTATTCAGTATTTGATTCTCATTCCAAATGTTCGTACGATGAGTGTGAGAGCTGGAAACCCAACCCCCCTCCCCCTCCCTCCCTCCCTCCTCCTCTCTGTCCCACTCCCCTTCAGGCCCCCAAGTCACTTAGCCATGGAACTGCCACTGTAGCGTTTTGCTAATGTGACCGACACTCATTGGTCGGTCAGAATCAACCGACTAGTAATCAGAGAGCGGTCTCAATAGCAAAACACCGACCAATCAGAGGGCGTTCAAAATAGCAAAATGCCACAGTGGCAGTTCAATGGCTAAGCGACTTGCGGGCCAGGTCGGTAACGTGCGAACGATACCTTTGGCACTTCAAGCATACATAGCAACTTCCAAGCATCTATAGGTTACGGTAACTGCTTACCATCAGGCGGGCCGTACGCTTATTTGCCACCTTAGTAAGATTTAAAAAGTTACGTACCAAAAACATAAACAGGAAACATCCAAACCTTTTCGCATTTACAAAACAGTAACAATAAAGTGCGATTTAGTTTCGATCCTAACACGATCCTGCGTCGTTCAGTTGTGAACGTACACCCGCCCACGCGAGTTATCCTATTTGCTTATTGAATTTGTTTTATGTGTTTACAGTAGCTTTCGGATGGGTGTACACGTGTTCGGTTTAACATTTGGTTGGGTTCTATTGATTTAAAACAGTTAAAAACATGACTAAAATAAAAAATTGTGTAACGCTTAAAATATCTGCCATAAATAAGCTTATAAGTGCTAGGTACACATTTCGAAAATATATTTAATATTGTTTTAGGAAATTTTCCTGGGTTATTCTTGGGGAGGTTTTACATTATCAATCCATACTACCTGGCGATATTCTAAAATGTTGATAATGAATTATATTCACATTTTTGTTGGTTAGTGGGGTCAGAACACACGGATGCCGCGCGAGGCTGCTCACCCACATCCCGCGCGCGGCAGCGTGTCACATGCCGCGCGAGGCAAAGGGCCAGCCTACACTCTAGACAGAGAACGGTATAGCCGAGCAATCAGCTGCAGTCAATTGGCTACAGCATAGCTCTACAACCCATATAAACTAGATCTCAAAATATCTCTATCAATATAAATCATTCTAGGCCCTAAGATGGATGGGGCAATATCTTGGGTCATCTTAATTGTCCCAGGAATGATCTAATCAATCACTTATAAAAACAAGGGGAGGTTTTTGCGAGGCCCATCGCGAGATTGAGCGCGATTGTGAATATTAAAATGGGTTTTAGATGATAGGAGATTAATTTTCACCCTCTTTGAAGAGGCAATTTGGTGTGACGGTATTTTGAGGGCTATCAAAAAATATTTCTTTGAAACAATGACGATTTATATTATAGACCGTTAGAGCTATAAAGAACGCATTAAACCATACCTATATCAATTATCACAAGCCATATACGCGGGACCTGTTGTTAGAAAGAGATAAATATACATTGTAGTTATTATCTTCATATCCAGTGGCGCGCGCCAGCCGTGCCGCCGCAGCGCTGGGTGGCGCGTGACTAACTGTCTGTCGGGTAGTTACCTTCCATTGGTGTTAGAGTCGAGCTATATTCAATCGACTGTAGCTCATATACGGGCTGGCTCGACCGGGGTAGTACCACCCTCCCACAGCATATCGGCGTAAATATAGCTGCATTTCGTACGGTGAGTGAGAGAGCCGGAAGCCCCCCTCCTTCTTCCTCTCTCTTCGTACCACTCCCCTTGGTATGGCCCCTGTGGTATGAAATAACTAATCATCTATCTATACTATCGGGATCTCATTTCGATACATTGGGGTGTGGGACTCTACTTATACATCATCGTCACGGACGGTTCAACCTAGAAACCTTACCTTGAACTTCAAAAACAAAATTTTCATACGTAACGTCACGACTTTTATCCCCATTCGGGGGTAGTCAGAGGCTTCAGTGGCCATACACCACCACATCGTTGAGGTATTAACCAACCTCAAAGCCCACGTTTCACCATATAGTCAGAACGCAACGTGACAGGTGGTGAACTTTGTCGCCGTGTATACAGGAACTGACTGTTACCTAATCCCGAGGGATAGGTAGGTTTCCTCACGATGTTTTCCCTCACCGTCAGCGAAATGTAAATTATGCACGTAGTTGAAAATTCATCCATTGGTGCATGCCCCACCGGGGATCGAACCGGGGACCTTCTGATTGCTAGCCCAACCTGTTCACCCCTAGGCTACAGTCACAATTTTCATACCTACCCAATAAAAACGGTGGCATTTCAAAATCCCATTAAACTTAAATAAAAGTGCCGTGCGCCCCTCGGCATAAGTCACGGGCGACACAATGCATAGAGAGCAGGCGCGGCATAACCGCCGCGGCATAAATTCAGATCCCATGACACTCGCTAAAATGGTATTGTCACCTTTACTTTTTATTACGCACTTTCGGTTCGCGGAACTTTATGGGTTTATTTAAATGTCATTATGAAGTTTATAGCAGAGTTTGATCACCGCTTTTCAAACTGCAAATAGTTCTGTAGAACCTGAATTAATTAGTTTATGAAATTATTTAAAAACGTGAAAACTCTTCTAAAAAAAATCTGTGCTTAAAAGTAGGACAAAACTTTCGTTTTAATCGTCAAATAAAACATTTAAAACGTCGAAGCAATGCTTATCATATAGCTAACAATGTGTCTGACTAAAATGCGCTCGACCAATCGTACATCAATGGTGTCTGATATACACATATCACGTTATAAAGTCAGAAAAAAAAGTAACGAATGTTTCACTCTGAAATATCTCTATTTTACACAATTTTTCACGATAGCGTTGATAGCAATTCAGTTCCCAGAATTCTTTTCAAGCTGCGGTCGCCCTCAGGTCTGTAAAAGGTCATATATTGCGATACGCCACTTATCTACACCCCGCAAACGGCTCCAGCTGAAATGTGAAACGAAATTATATATTTTAAAGATTAGATGTTGAATATTTTATTATGCTTACCTTTTTTATCGTTGATAATAAAATTAAGCCGGTTAGGCACGCGACTGGTAGTATTTTTTTAAAGCCCGAAGCATTTACATGTGCCGTTTATATTTTTTGAAGTGAAAACTTTTTTAGCGGCGTTTTGCACTTTTCTTGGGATGGGTAAAAAATGTTTAACTCGCGTCAGGACGCGGGACCTGATCGAAAATTCGTAAGACGTACGTGATCTGATCGAAAAATTGTAAGACGGGATGGGTAAAAAATGTTAAACTCGCGTCATAACACGTGACCTGATGGAAAATTCGTAAGACGGAGTGTCCGTGTGTGTTTGTACTACATATAAATTGTCATGTTTGTGTACGATAGCGCAATAAATGAATATTGTATTTAACCACATAAATGATAGTACTTTTATACTGATAAATAAAGCAATTCGTGCGAAATTATTCCATAACCATTCCAAAATATTTAAAAATGCACAAAGTTAATGTTCAAGTTTTCACTTCTGCCGGCACTCCCGGAGTGCAACCCATTGTTTTTCTTATTCGTAAAGTATTTGTGCACCTTTTACGGTTCGTCAAGGCATTTATTACGTAAATGGTAAGTTTCGCGAAGTTTTAGTGGCTCATCTGAGACGTGTAGTGCTACATTCTACTACTCCACCAAGCCAACTAGGCGCCTATCAAAAGTGACGTCACCCGCACAACAAGGCGGTGGCAGTGTGCTGGCAGCGTGCGGGCGGGAAGCCCAGGCCGTGGCGGGTGTGCGGGTGGTATGCGGGCGGGGAAGCCACATTCCATCCGAGCGTCTAGTTGGCTTGGTGGTGTAGTATTTACAAAAGTTTTAAACAAAGGTTATATTGTGTGACATTGTGAAATTGTACCTAAAAGAAATACCCAAGTTAAAACAAAAGCACTCGAAACACTTTTAACGCTTTTAAGTATTCGATACAAACAAACCACGCAGGTTTTATAATCTGACACTAGACAGAAAAAAGATTTGAAATAGCTTTAAAATATTCACTTTCATGACTTCTGATAAAATCATGAAATAATAGTTTTTATTCTGTGGGGATTACAAAATTACCACTTAATGTTTCAGGCGTCTAGTTTTACTTACTATCTGTATTTACTGACTATTTTACAGACAAATAAAATACCTCTTGTAAAAATAATGAACTATATTTTAAATAGCTTTTGCCCGCGATTTCGTTCGCGAAGAATATGAATTTAAAAAATTCGGGAAATAAAATATCCAACGGGAACCATACATTTTACCGGGATAAAAAGTAGCCTATGTGCTATTCCAGGCTATAATCTATCTCTGTGCCAAATTTCATCCAGATCCGTTTAGCCGTTCTGGCGTGATTGAGTAACAAACATCCATCAACCAACTTTCACATTTATAATATTAGTGGGATACCTACATCATAGATTAATTTTCGTTGCCGCAACAGCGCCCCTACTAGATGGAGCCTGCGCACTTATAAAATGCGGCAACTACGCTGAAGTCGGCGTGCTTCAGTACAACTGACAGCAACCGATGTATGAAACTGACGTGCCGCGACGATAACAAGTTGCCGCATTTATTGGAATGGTTTTTTTTAGGAGTGCGGTATCTAGTTAAAGCGTGCGCGTGAAACTTGTCTAAATCTATGACCTACATAATGTTGTAAAGCATTATGTACTATTCATAGATAACATATTCTTTAAAAACTAATTTGTATTGTTTTAAGGAATGTTTCAGAATAGTCAAATAAGTGCGATATCGCACGAGGCAACCATGGTTGCGCTACTAGCGATTCGATAGCCGACACCGAATTGGTTGCGCTACCAAGCGGACACCAGATGCGATACCCTCCATACAGCTCTATACATTTTCTTGGTCGAGCGACTGGTTGCGCTACCATTGGTGTCCTCGTACGATATAGCACTAACTCTTATCTACGGAATAAAAATTGCGTCGTCCGAAAATTTATTTCATAGAATATCTGTCAAAGTGTTATTTTTATTTGTAGGATAGAGTAATCTGAAGATTCAAATAAAAGTAATTACAAAAACATCTAGGTACCAATCATGGATCAATTACTAAGGGGACTGGCCCTAAGCAACTCGGCCGAGTGGTCGGCCTAGTACTAACATCGACATAAAACGAAGCGTGTAGTTCAACTATTTACCGGTAGATAGAACAATGAAAATGAAAAAACAATGACCACGTTTTTTTCATACATATATCTAATAAGGGCACCTCTTTCTTTAGTCTTTACTCTGTGGTACCAATAAACTGAAAAAAATGAATATAGTCAATATCAGGAACCTTCACTTTCCACTAAAAATTCGATCAAATTATAAAACTCGATAATTATTTAATTAAAAAAAAAAAAAAAAAAAAATAAAGAATAATAATATGTACAAACAAATATTAAAAAAAGAAAATAAAAAGAAAAATACTCCATAAAACCCAAAACGACTAAAAGTTGCTTTAAAATTCTATAAATTCAATCCATCCTTCAAACTTTTTACTACAACCAAGGATACCTACGATCATTGATGTATTATTTTAGCAGACATGGTACCTCCTAACATTGCAATCACAGGACTTGTGCTCAGCGCACCACTACATGCAGCGAAATTCACACATCTGTTATCGCACAATGCGTATTATTCTCCAGAAGATTAACCGTATTGGCAATAACGTCATGTTTTTGACATTATCTTCCACGAACGACTGAGTCATACTTGGTCCATGGACTTCGTTTAGTAGTACATACTATGTAGGATAGTTACATGTCTCCCATTTAGAAAGACATTTGAAATCCGCGCATTTGGCCAGCGAGGTGGATTATGGCCTGAATCCCCCTCGCATTGAGGGGAGGCCCTTACCCAGGAGTGGGACGTAAAAACGGCTAACATTATTATTAATTACTAGCTTTTCCCGCGACTTCATCCAAGTAGAAAATAAATTTTAAAAAATCGGATCTCTGATCCCGTATCTCGGATCCCATTCCCCGTTTTTACCGGATCCCGGATCCCGTATCCCGGATATCCCGGGTCTCGTATCCCGGATCCCGTATCCCGGATATCCCGGATCCCAAAAAATATAGCCTATGTTACTCGGGGATAATGTAGCATTCTAATGGTGAAATAATTTTTGAAATCGGTCCAGTAGTTTTTGAATTTACTCATTACAAACATACAAATCTTTTCTCTTTTTTTTAATATTATTATTATTATATTATTAGTATAGAAGTTAAGATATAGATTAGTATAGATTATTACATGTCTCCCTATTTTTGGTAATGTCTTTGCTTTCGAATCGCTCCATCCTATCTCCCGCAAATTATTTCTTGGTACCGACGTGCCACTTTTGGAAACAACTTCGAGATTAAAAGTCTGGCTTGGCCTCAACAGAGGTTGAAGACAAAGCCACCCCTTGCCTTTTTAATCAAGGCTTACGAAGCTGGGGTGATGGAAGTGACACCCTAAAGAGTCGGGACATCGATAGTTTGTCGGAATGTCGATAAAATATAACGTCACGACTTTTATCCCCATTCGGGGGGTAGTCAGAGGCTTGAGTGGCCATACACCAGCACATTGTGGAGGTATTAAGCCAACTCAAAGCCCACGTTTCACCAGATAGTCAGAACCCAACGTGACAGGTGGTGAACCTTGTCGCCGTGTATACAGGAACTGACCTAATTACTTACCTAATCCCGAGGGATAGGTAGGTTTCCTCACGATGTTTTCCCTCACCGTTAGCGAACTGTAAATTATGCACATAGATGAAAATTCATCCATTGGTGCATGCCCCACCGGAGATCGAACCTGGGACCTTCTGATTGAGCCCAACGTGTTCGCCCCTAGGCTACAGTCGCTAGTGTCGATAAAACACGAAAATGAGGCGCTCATAGCCAGGTGCAGTCACTGATCGGTAAACGATTGGAGGTTAAGCAACGCTTGGCAAGGTCAGTTAAAGATGACCATTTGAACTGGGGCCCGATTCACGTAACCAAAACCGTAACGATGTCTCAGCGATATAGTCGTTGATAGCCTTTTTGTAATACGAAAAGCCTATCAACGACTATATCGCTGAGACATCGTTACGGTTTTGGTTACGTGAATCGGGCTACTGAGCGTCGCCTCGGAGGGCACGCAAAAAGTCGGTCCCTGTTGTTATCTATGCAGCAGGTTTCCAAGGAAAATAACAGCTAAATTCGTTTCATGTTTGCTTCACATTTTATTGGTATTCATCGTAAAATTATTTTCTAGCAAAATGATTAAACCATTTCCTGGTACAGATACAAAGTAAGCGTAGATATTATGATTTCTTCCACGAATTTCAATATTTAGTTCTGCGAATCCAAATAATTTATCTGCATTATTCCCCCTCTATCTCCCCTCTTCCCCCCTCCCCTTCCCCCTTCGTTCCACTCCCCTTAAGGTCGGCAACGTGTGATCAATGCCTTTGGTATTGCAAGCATAGGCTACGGTAACTACTTAACATCAGACGGGCCGTAAGCTTCTTAGCCACCTCAGTCCCATAAAAAAAAAACTTTAGTTTTATCGATATCGATATTAATTTTCCATCACTAAAAGCAGTAGTTGCCACCGGAAGGTTCTAAATTTTGTCCTAAATTAAATTCCTAGCAAAAGGCTGTTTGAGGTTTGGACTTTAAGGCTTTTATTAAACTATTCCTAAGACTTAAGTGGTCGGATTTTGAAGATATTACTTAGGTCTTCATTATAGTAATTGAAATCCTCTTTGAAATTGTAATGAAATTTATTATAAAGTTGATTTTACCAAAGCCGAAGTTTCCATTATGGATTATTGTTATTGCTTACTTTGTGGTCTAATTTTAGTAAATAATAACAATAATATTAGCCCTTTTATAGTCCCACTCATGGGTACGGGCCTTCCCCCAATGCAAAGGGGATTCCCATTTCAGATTTATATTATATCATATAATAATTAAATTTATATTATATCATAATTAAACAACCCCTATATCGAGAGTAGAGCCAAGCTGTAGCCATTTGACTGCAGCACATATATGGGCTGGCTCTACCGGGTAGTACCACCCTCTCACAGAAGATCGGAGTAAAGTAGCTATTACAGCTGCGTTTCGTACGTTGAGTGAGAGAGCCGGAAGCCCAACCCCCCTTCCTCTGTCCCACTCCCCTTCAGGTCAGCAACGTGCAAACGATACCTTTGGTATTGCAAGCATCTATAGGCTACGGTAACTGCTTACCATATACACCAGCCGGGCCATAAGCTTATTTGACACCTATGTTGTTTATAAATAAAAAAAACCATATCATACCATGAATCATATGTTATAGAGACAAGAGTTAAAAATATTGCTAGAGTATAATCGAGGATATACGGCGACACTCGACACTCAGTGTATCTCAGTGTCGCGACACCGCAACTACAACTGTAACAAGGTGTCGCGGTAGTGTACACACACAGACACTCGATGTATAAGACTAGTTTACATTGGTCAAGTAGGCGACCGAGTCGTGTAGCGAGCGATAAAAAGCAGGCGAACTCGACCAATGTAAACGCAAGGGCGAGTAAACTGGGCCGAGTACTGAGCGAGTCGAGTGGTCTCGCGCGGAGCGTAGTTGCTCGGCCCAGTTGTTCCTCCACCACCTATTTTACTCGACTCGGCCTGCCTACTCGCCCAGTGTAAACCGCCGACTCAGTCCGAAAGCGAGTTGAATTTTACATAGACCAACTGGGCCCAGTACTTTTACCAGAAGCTACTGGGCCCAGTTACTTTACCAATGTAAATGGTGGAAGGCGAGTCGAGTAATGCCCGAGTAACTGGGCCCAGTTTGCTCGGCCGAGCTGCTGGCGTAATGTAAATTTAGCTATACTGAGTGTACTCATGTCAAGTGTCGTGTATCCCGAGCTTGTACTATGAAATGCTCCAAGATCTTAAACCATCAATATACCTTGCTCTACCTTACCACTGTATACTATTCTCACGCGTCCGTGGTCCTCAACAAGTAATTGTTGTTATGAAATCCTTTAATTAATCCGACCAAACCAAGGTTTGGAAACTTGTACCTAACTACCGCAGAGAAGTTATTAGACGTAACTAGAGCTCAAGGCTGCTATGATTTATAACCTAGACCTTATTTCAAACTAAAATCGTAACAAGAAACCTGGACCTTGGACTGTACATTTTTGACCACAAAACCTCTTGTCACTAAAATTATCTCCGTGAATTCTTCATTAAAAAAAATATAGATCTGCGGTGGCAAAAAAGCGTACGGCGCGCCTGATGTTAAGCAGTTAACCTATAGATGCTTACAATACCAAACGCATTGCTTGCGTATTGCCGACCTGAAGGGGAGTGGGATGAAGGGAGGGGAGGGTGGGCTTTCGACTCTCTCACTCATCGTACAAAACGCAGCTGTAATGGCTGCTTTACGCCGATCTTCTGTGAGAGGGTAGTACTACCCCGGTCAAGCTAGCCCGTTAAGAGGAGGGTTCGAAATTTGGTTGATTTTCTATTCTACTGTTTCTTTAAGTAAGTATGTGGACTAGGAATCTTATATTTAGATGTATGATTTTTGACTATATTATCTTGAGTATCTTTAAATCCAAATCACGATTTGATGAAATTTTCTCGATAAAAAAAATTTATGAAATGAGCTCTAATTATTTACAATTTTCCTTGCTACCACGATGTTTTTACGATTTAGATCACGAAATTATTTCTAAAACATAGCAAATAATGATATCTAAACTACCCTTCAACCATATTTTAATTCATGAAGTAGTTTTTTTTTTATTCAAGTAAATGTGGTTTGGCGCTTACGTTGTTTATTTCCGAGCGCGCGCACAATATCGCCATCTCACATTTTAAGTACTTGAACTAACCATGTCTCTCTCTAACTTTGTATTGTCAGTGTCCGCTCGGACTTGTTCGACGTCGGACCTGTGAAGGATTTTTTAAAAAATATTACGAAAAAATATTACGGTCGTGCCACATTACAGGTACAGTACAGTATTTACAGTCCGCCGACGCCTATGATAAATAAATAAATATCCTTGGAAATTCTTTTACACATGACTACCTGATCCCAAACTAAGCAGAGCTTGTACTATGGAAACCAGATAACTGATATTACTACATATACTACTTTTTGTTTGTAAATACAAACTAAATATACACTTAATTACACCTAGACTCGGGACATGCGGACATGTTCATGCACACAAATGCATGTCCTGGGCAGGAATCGAACCTACGACCTGCACTGCAGCGTGATTTTCGTTTGCTTTTCCTTGTCTTGTGTAATTTCTTTTCATCTCTTGTCATTTTGTGTCATCTCTTGTCATTTTGTGTCATCTCTTGTCATTTCATAGTTATTCGTGTCATTTCTGTAAAAACTCCCTATTTCGCTTACTGTTATATACTTGCAGCATGGTCTTGGGCCGACAGTGGGAATACATTGCTTGTCAAAACAATGGAGTCGCTTTATTGCGTTTGTTGTAGGTATGGATGGGCAAGTAATAAATATATCATACATCAATAAATTATCGTAAAAAATAACATTACAGATATGGATAGGAAAATGTTTGTCCGTCCTATTCAATCTATTATATTATAAACGAAAGTAACTCTGTCTGTTACCTTTTCACGGCTAAACCGCTGAACCAATGTTGATGAATTTTGGTATGGAGATAGACTGGGTCTTGGCGGAGAACATAGGCTACTTTTTAGGGTTCCAAAGGGTGCTAACGGGACCCTATTACTAGGCCTACGCTGTCCGTCTGTCTGTCTGTCCGTCTGTCAGCGCGGGCTGTATCTCACGAACCGTAACAGGTAGAGAGTTGAAATTTTCACTGAATGTGTATTTCTGTTGCCGGTGCAGAACAAATACTAAAAATATAATAACATTTAAAAATAAATATCAAGTCTCAAACTTGATATTTTTGATGTGTTTATTCTACGGTGGTACGGAACCCTTTATGTGCGAGTCCGACGCCTTCAGATCTTATGAATGTTTTCTTGAAATAAATATAGTGTATTTTAAGTAATTAACTGGCCAACCCTCAGGTCCTACCTACCATGTTAGGATCTTTTTCGTTCTAGCGGGTGTAAACCGTGATTTAACGAGTTAATGTGATAATTTTTGTATTTAAATTATTCAATTCAATGTATTTGTTTCAGACATAGTCCAATATTGATTATTAAAATTATTATAATTTCACAATAAATATAAAACAATAAATAAAAGTAAAATTAAATTAAAAAATATATATATTTATTTTTATTTTTCATGTTTTATCATTAAAATATAATATAACATAAATTAAAATAAAATACAATAAAATAAAAACCTACCCCTAATTAAACAAATACCGTCCGCGTGGGATACTGGCTGCATGTCCTCCCTGTATTCAAGCTGTTCCTGTTGTCAAGCTAATTTTTTGAGCAAGGAAAGAGCCAGCCCTCTTGTCACCTGTGGCGGTAACCAGTCTAAGGGTGATTTTGATAGATAAAAAAATAAAGATAAAAAGATAAACAAAAAATAAATGCATGGTTAAATCAATAAAATTAATAAAAACTGAAAATTAAATTAAAACATAAATTAAATATGGTAAAAATAAATATTATGACACCGCTGATGACTTCATGATCGGCATCGAAGTTAAGTACCAAAGTATTCCTTTGCCTACGAAACATGAAAAAGATACTCATATCCGGCAGTCAGTCACTGACACAGAGTATGTACATTTTTACCCGACTACGGTGGGCGGAGGGTTATGATTTTGACCGATATGTATGTATGTTCATCTGCTCCCGTATAACGTCCAAACTATTTTTATCATAATAATTTGACTAATGAGATATCGTTGGACGCGTCTGGATCGTCCGCTGGTTATAGGCTATTATACGATCGAAATATTGTTATACGTATCTATCAGCATATTGTAGGTATCGTTTGTCTTCTTTTGACTTACTTTGTCTTCAGCAATAAAAACAACATAGAAATTAAATTATTTTTTTCAAATACACTCGACATAAAAATCCCATATAAAACGAAAAAAATATATTTGAATATTTTCATCCATTTCATCTATTTTAAAAGGTGCACTGGGACATATTATTTTAATTGTACGAATTAAACAATATTGTTCCTTCAAAAAATAACTATACTATAGTCTACTCCATAGCTGTTCTGTCCTAGCTAAGCGAGAGGGATATATCCTTCGGCAGCTCACGCGACGCTAGCCACACCCCGAAACTAAAATTCATTTTTTTCTTGTATCGTCTTAATGAGCTGCAGTCAATTGGCTACAGCTTGACTCTACCACCTTTAACATTGAACATAGTAAACTGTTAATTTGATGGTCGACACATTGAAATGAAATGAAAAAAAATATTCAGCGCAGCACATTATAAAGAAAAGAACAGCACATAAAAAGTTAGAACAGATATATCCCAAGATAGACATATATGGTGTTGGCTCCGTGTGGCCCAGTGCAGGTTAGCGAATTCCAAACGTCTTTCGAAAGAGCGCGCAGGTCTCCTCATAATCCTTTTAAAATACATTTCAAATTAAAATAAATAAAAGTACTTCCTTCATCATATTACGAGGTTGAATTTAATATTGTAAATCTCATCTGTAAAGATCATAAAATATAGGAAGAGGATGCTGGGAAGCGGTGATGAAATTCAACTCGTAAAATGAGTATACTTGTGGCTTTATGGTATCGTAAAACCGAGGTCTTGTGACCACTTGTTTTCTTAAATAGGTATGTTTAGGAAAAATATTCTCTACTCAATGGCCGTGTCCACAAGCCCTGAGCAACCGCGCCCGATCATTCCGGATATGACATTATGTGTACCTCAGACGTCAAAATTACTTACGAAGATTTTCGGGTCACCTCAAATGTGAAATAAAAAAAAACACAAAAACTCTATTTTCATGTTCCTGAAAATAACTGCTTATTACTATTGCAAAACAGCAAAAAACTACACTTTTTCGATCAGGACACGTGACCCTGACGCGAGTTTAACATATTTTACCCATCTCAAGAAAAGTGCACGACGCCGCTAAAGAAGTTTTCACTTCAGAAATGTGGCGAACTTAAACTAAATATGTATTATTTTATTTTACAGTCGGCATGCTTATTGATTAAATAATGAATTAATTTAGGTATGTATTAATTTATGTAAAGTAAAAAACACCTGTAATTATTTTTACTCAAAAAAGTTTATAATGTTGTCATTATTTCGCAAACCTTCTTCGAGCAAAGTCGAATTTGTCGTATTGCAAGAAACGCATGATATATAATGTATTATAATCGAGTATGACCACCATTATATTGCTGTTATCTGACCGTTGCCATGGAAACGTAACAAACAGGTATGTTTATGGTCCGTAAAAAATCTTATTGACGGTTAAAACGAGTTGGTCGTGCCGTTGCCATGGAAACGTAAACATAGAAAATACACAACTATAGATATAGTTCGTAAAAATATAAATATATTGTATTAATTTTTATACCTACTTAGCTAGTTTTGTTCAAACTAAAAGTCGCATTTTTGAGTAAAGCACTATACAAGTCTTGGTCTTTAATGAGTGTACTGCTGACCACGCTATAATGGCCTCAAGCTAAGCTTCGCTACGTTCTCGGCCTCCAAGCTTGGTCATCATTGCAATCCTTGCTGGCCGCGCTATAAATTTTAGCTTGTCCATCAAGGGTTGCAATGCTGACCGCGCTGTGGAGGCCTGGAGCTGCGCTGCGCCGCGCTTTCGGCCATGAACAACGCGGTCAACAACACACTCATTAGAGACCGCGGCAGTAATGTACTATAATATAGCTCTACAATCTCTAAAGAAAAGAACAAGGTACAAAATTAACCTTCTCTCCATAAAAACCTCTGCTTTTATAGCCGATTACATAGGTCGGTGACTTTACTGCAACTTAACCGAACCAAGTAACTAGAAACGGGCACCGAAATCCTCTAAAGTTATTCAAATGAACCAGAGCCACAGAGTTACGAATAAATGCATATTGAATTTGTTTACGTACGCCGAAAACGGAATAGAGACCATACCTCTCTATTTAAATTCCTTCCTACGATCTACATATTATTGGCTATGAGGTCTGTTTTTTTTGTTTTATACAAATATCGTCGTTTGTTTTACTCGATTACTTATCGTACGAAATGCAGCTGTAATTGCTACTCTACGCCGATATTCTGTGAAAAGGTGGTACTACCCTGGTCGAGCTGTCAATTGGCTACAGATTGGCTCTACCGCCAATAAACCTTATTGGTTAATCACAACTTCACTATTGTTAGTACATAATATTATAAACTTTCCGGAAGATATTTTCCTAAAAGATGCTGAAAATCAAATCATAATTAGCAAGGCTAGCACACGCGCCAAGGCAAGGCTTTTGTCACGTATTAAGTCGCACCGAGTCGCTCTCTCTCTTAGATAACTCTTTATTAATCCACCACTAGCAAAATAAACATTTATAAATAATTACACAATTTACACAGAAAGAATTCAGAATTCTTATTTAATTCATAGGAGAGAATGGATTTTTCTCGCATTTTGTCTTATTACGGCCGGCTGTGCTACTGGTGCTGATGCGTAGTAAGTGGACAAACAGACAGATGGACGCGAATTGCAACTATTTTATTAGTATAATTATAGTCATAAATAAAAGTAATAAAATTTTTATTCGAAATTAATGTTTCATTTAGCACCATTTATTTTACCATAATAATATACTAATCGCAAACCAGCTATCTTAATTGCTAAAATATACACACGATCCACTAAGACCCGACCCACACAACCTAAACACACAATCAGATAATGGAAAATCATTAACATAACACTCCTATTTTCTTCTTTTGTTACGCATGCAATATTTATTTGGGCAATATTATCTTTGCTTGGCGTAAGAGATAAAAATTATCATTGTTATGAAGCGTATAGCAACACACATAATAATATAATAATATGCTATCGATGGGGTCGCTACTGTCATCACTTGACGGGCCCGTTAGCGTGGTTGGCGCGGAGGCGACTTTCACGCTGAAGGTCGTAGGTTCGATTCCTACCCGTGACATGCATTTGTGTGCATGAACATGTCTGTATGTCCGGAGTCTGGGTGTATATGTTTATTAAGTATGTATTTACAAATAAAAAAGTAGTATATGTAGTAATATCAGTTATCTGGTTTCCATAGTACAAGTTCTGCTTAGTTTGGGATCAGGTAGCCGTGTGTAAAAAATGTCCCAGGATATTATTATTATTATCATGAAAATATCTATCTTGAAAGTATTATAATAATAATATAATATCCTGGGACATTTTTTTTACACACGGCTACCTGATCCCAAACTAAGCAGAGCTTGTACTATGGAAACCAGATAACTGATATTACTACATATACTACTTTTTTATTTGTAAATACATACTTAATATACATATACACCCAGACTCCGGACATACAGACATGTTCATGCACACAGATGCATGTCACGGGTAGGAATCGAACCTACGAATATTCCCCGAAAAGTTTGCAGATACATGATTACGGTCAGCCCTTATTCACTTAGAAGACGGAAACAATGCACCCATAGCACAGACATAGCTAGTTCAGAGAAATTGACAAAAAAACAGAGCAAATCGTGATATACACCGTGTTTATGTTCATTTGCTTTAACTTTAAGGGTAAATTCCTTACGTCAGTAGTATATTATTGGGCATCCTATTCCACTACCGATAATCCATTAAGTGAATTACAAGCCTGATACCGAGTAAGTGAAGTACGCGTCAACACCCTCGAACAGCCGCTGAGGTAGTTATTATTGGTGCATCATTCTCCAGTCGTGAATTCGGGCCTTCGGCCCTCAGTCACTTTGTGGAGTATGATACACCATTAATAACTACCTCAGCGGCTGTTCGAGGGTGTCAACGCGTACTCCACTTATTCGGTATCAGGCTTGTATTCCACTTAATGGATTATCGGTAGTGGACTAGGATGCACCAATAATAACTACCTCAGCGGCTGTTCGACGGTGTCGACGCGTACTCCATTGTAGCCTGATGATCGCAGATCGATAGAATGGATCAGCGCCTATTCCGCTTAGTGGTTTAACGATGGATGGTCAGAGATCGTCAGTCTGAATTCACGACTGGGATATGGTGATTCCAGTTCGACAGAATGAAACGGCGCGTGTTCCATTCACTGGATAACGATGAATGGGTTTGAGATCGTCCGTATCTAGTGCGGTAGCGTGCTCCAATACTATTCTACCTCAGAGACTGATATCGCTGGATGAACTCTTACGGGATTTTAGCTGCCACTTATTATAACTGGATTACCGCGATCAAAAATATGAATGACTTACCGTGATCATCAGCAGCTGCTTCGTAGTATGGTTAGGCAGCAATTCCACTTTTTAGTTCACTTCTTCACCCACTATAAGTACTTTAAAACTGTTAATTTCTGATTGGTACCGAGAACATTTAAATTTAATTCGATCGGCCCGCAAACACTACTTTGCTTCACTCCGCTAAACTGTTACCGTTTAAGTTTAAGGAAGGAGGCGTGCTCTTTATAGGTAAACAATGCAGTGATACCAGAGGCGGTAAAATTAATTAAGACTAACAAAAATGGTATCTATACTTAAATCGCTACGTAAATAATACTACCTAATCATCCGCGATATTTTATTTGCTAAGTTTTCAGCGTACTATTCATGACGGAAAATTTGAAACCACAGTGGCGAAATATAAGTTTGTGATCGTTCGTATAGTAAACATGGGTAGATCAGGAACCAATCATCTTTTTTGGAAGTATTTCTTTAAAGTAAAGAGTTCGTATCTATTAAAAACTACGATATTTTCATACCTTAACTGGCGACACTGGATGCAGGTGGGTTTATCATATTACAATTCACACGACAAATTGCAGTACTGCAAGTTACGAGTTAAACTACACTCGAATTTTCGCGTGACTTCGGGCGTATGGATTATGATACATACATAAAGAATTTCCAAATATAATAGAAGATGATTGTGCTATGTTCTTCAATAATATGATACCTACATGTTTAAATTTGAACATCAAATAGATGATGTTATTAATTTCCCTAAATGCATAATTTACTGTCAAATGAAATATCCAAACGTGCATTTATAGAGCAGCAATACATAATAAGATGATTTCAGTAATTTTATATAAAATTGTATATTATAAACAAACACACCTACTTAATTTAATATATAAAATATACCATGTAGTAGTCGCATTCATTAAGCTGGCTTTATACTGTGGAATAATATACATCTCAAGCTAAAAAAATGAAATGTAATTAATTTTTAAATATTCGGGTAAATATCGCATATCACGAAATAGACTGAAAATAACTGAAAATAATTAAGCTATATTACATTAATTATGCAGTGTAAAGGGTTATAGCAAGTATGGTAAGCGATACTCAGATCATATTACCTACGTAATTAATAGATCGCTGTAAAGAACTGATAATTTAATGCATGCGGAAATTTGTATTCCAAATATATTATATATTCCACAGTGAAGCTAGCTTTATTGGGAGAACTGAAATGCTGACGCACCATTGATGCGAGCGCCTCGGTGTCAATTGTATGATTCCAGGAAAGAACGGCGGTAGGGTAAATGTCCCAAATGTTATCCATCCTTTAGGAAACGTTAAAATATTTAAATTGTAGGTAACGTTTAAAAATATTTAAATTGATGGTGAATAACTTAGTGAATGTATCACGACCAGACATTTTATTTTTGGAATAAATACGAATATGATTATTTTGCTACCGAAAGATCTGGTAAACCATATCATTACATGTTTTGTTGTAAAATAAGATACTAATTTCAATATTTCTTAACGAGAAGAACGGTAATAAAATGAAGTAGGTATTCGCATCGTTTGGATCACTTACCCTATATTGCATTTCCCACGGGAAAATGCAATTCTTGATTCAGTTCAATCAATATGGATTAATATGTCATAACCGACATCAATTCTATAACCAATTGTAAGACCACGATAGTATGATTTATTTTGAAATTGTGGGTAAATTATGCTGAATTCATAGTTTATGGGTATATAATCGGATAATTGAGGTTGAAAATTTATATTCGCTCCAGTGCTCTCCAAGTGGTACCAAGTCTTCAAGTTTAAGTGACTCGATATTTATATTCGCTTCAGTGATCCGCGAGAAACAACAAAGTTAAAGTACTACGTTACCAGTGATCTACGAAACTAAAATGTACGTAAGTAGTAATTCTAAATCAAGGTTATTTTAAATTTAAAGAAGGTTGCTAAAGTGGCTCCTATTGGAATAGATCCCAAAATTGTTGGAACCTTCTTTAAAGCGCTGTTGTTTTTATGAAATTAACCTTTGTGTTCGATTTCAGGTCTGACTCTGATTGCCTGTCACTGCCGTCAGCGGGGGCTGAAAACAAAAAGACTAAGCTGAGCAAGAAAAAAACACCGAAACGTTCTTCGGAAAGCCTCCCTTCGGCACCATCATCAAGGTAATTATTCCTACTTGTTTCTTAGTGGTAATTGGTATTCGCACACGGTACCTAAAGGTAATGGTAATAAACGCGCGATAAAACGCGAAACGATTTTGCTATATATAGACTTACTAAATACTCTATATAAAGAAAAATCGTCTCGCGGTAGCGCGTCAGGAGTAACCGGTAATGTTAAATAGTAAAGGTAATGCTAAAAACGTACGATGAAACACGAAACGATTTTGCTTTATATAGACTTAATAAATACTCTATAGAAAACCAAATCGTTTTGCGGTATCACGTCAACAGCAACTCGGTAATGATAAATACTAATTGCACCCGGTAAGGATGGTATTCGCACACGGTAAAGGTAATGGTAATAAACGTGCGATAAAACGCGAAACGATTTTGCTATATATAGACTTACTAAATACTCTATATAAAGAAAAATCGTCTCGCGGTAGCGCGTCAGCAGTAACCGGTAATGTTAAATAGTAAAGGTAATGCTAAAAACGTACGATGAAACACGAAACGATTTTGCTTTATATAGACTTAATAAATACTCTATAGAAAACCAAATCGTTTTGCGGTATCACGTCATCAGCAACTCGGTAATGATAAATACTAATTGCACCCGGTAAGGATGGTATTCGCACACGGTAAAGGTAATGGTAATAAACGTGCGATAAAACGCGAAACGATTTTGCTATATATAGACTTACTAAATACTCTATATAAAGAAAAATCGTCTCGCGGTAGCGCGTCAGCAGTAACCGGTAATGTTAAATAGTAAAGGTAATGCTAAAAACGTACGATGAAACACGAAACGATTTTGCTTTATATAGACTTAATAAATACTCTATAGAAAACCAAATCGTTTTGCGGTATCACGTCAACAGCAACTCGGTAATGATAAATACTAATTGCACACGGTAAGGTAATGATGATAAACGTGCGATGAAACGCAAAACGAATTTGTTGCATATAGACTATTATACTAAGTTTATATAAGACAAAATCGCGGTAGCGCGTAGACAGCAGCACACTGATGGTATAATAATGTACTCCGTGCAGACCTAGTGTTTTTGTAATTGCTGTTAGTAATAAAATGTAATTGTTTTTTTACAGCAAGGAGCGTCGCATGGTGGGTCTCTTCGGGTTGGAGGACGCGATAGATCTTCCACTGCCTTCCAGCATCCTCGAATCGTCCCTCGTGAGTCGCGTTGCTGATGGCAAAGTTCGCCGTGTAGCGGACTTGGAAGGAGACTTTTATATTGAGGTAAAAGTTTACCGTAAGGCCGAGATAGTCTCCACTCCGAGAGTAGATCGCTGGAAGAAGGCTTCAGTGGCGCTAAAACTCCAACTTGATAAGGAGTGTCCGCAGTGGAAGTCACTCCAATTATTTATGAAACAGGCTCACGAATTATTCAAGCATTCTGAGCCTGCTTTCTACAACGACTCCCATATGTAATTACATACTACATGTATTATTAAGCTGTAGTTTTAATTGTTACTCCTGAAAAATCTAATAGATAAGAAATAATATTTTTAAAATACAACGAAAAAATATCCTAAATAATTTTCATGTTTTTATTAAGCACATAATTCCGAATGAATACTTGTATTTCCGGTCTGTAGTACTATAACACTTAATATATTTTAAAGTTTAGGTAACAGTTACCGTTAATCTACAATGCCGTTTTGCCCTGTTTGTAAAACATCTATTGAACGCAGTCATTGGACAGGGCACCTACGCAGTACAACCCATAAAAATAAAAATGTCTCGCATTTTTGCGAAGGTGTTGAAATATTACATTCAGCGTTTCGTAATCGTATAGCTTCTTACAGAATTATGCCTCCATATGAGAATAGTTCTTTAGATCGGTTTTTAAATAATATTCACGACAAAATCAAATCATTGATAGACATGTCACTTAAAATACACACTTGCCTAAAAATAAATTTTGACTATTTTGCATTATTTTTATTGGTTAAAAATGATTCCCATGAGATGAAATCATTTGCTACCAAAAATTATACCGTACATCAAAATTACGAATATGAACCAATGATATCCGGGGTTAAAAACACCTTATTAAAAAAGATAGAGGAATTTCAGGATCGTGATAGCGGTTGGACATTCTTGAGCAGTTCTCATTTAGAAGTCAATGTTAACAAATATCAACCTCTACGTGGTTCAAGCTTTATTGAGCTACCACCCGTAATTAAGTCGAAAAAAGCGTGTGTTAACATCCGCAATAATGATGAGTATTGCTTTTTATGGGCAATTGTTGCAGCTTTATTTCCCGCTAAAAGTCATCCTGAAAGAGTATCTTCTTATCCGCATTTTCTAAACGTGCTAAACGTACGAAACATAACATTTCCATTGAGTTTTTCAGATATAGCAAAATTTGAACTAAATAACCCCGAAATTTGTATTTATATTTACGGTTTGAGAAAAAACACTGTGGTAGGACCGTTATATGTGCCAAAAACTTTAAACAGAAGGGTAATTCATTTGCTTTATTTAGAAAGTGCTGATTTGTCTCATTACTGTTTCATTAAAGACTTGCCGCGACTTGTTAAGAATCAAATAACAAAGCATCACGGTAAATTACACTTGTGCGACGTTTGCCTATTGTTTTTTAATTCATGCGAAGATCTTAGTTCTCACAGCTGTGGAGGTATTGTCACAGAACTACCTCCGAACGGGTCGTACATTCAGTTTAAGAATTATGATAGAAAACAATTTATACCATTTGTCATATATGCAGATTTTGAAACAATGCTAGAACGTTATCAATCTTGTGACCCTGACCCAGCTAAAGCACTGTAATGCGTCAGAGACATGTGCCTGTAGCTTTTGCGTATCATATAACGTGTACGTTAGACGAAAGATACAATCGGTACGTATCTTATCGTGGTTTGAACTGCGTATCAACTTTTGTGAAATTTATATATAGAGATGCAAAAAAAATGCATGCTATTTTAAAGAATAAAGTTGGCATGGTTTACACCGATGATAATGCTCAAGACTTTGAAAACGCTATGTCATGTCATATTTGCGAGCACTTCTTACTCGCTGACAGAGTCCGCGATCATTGTCACCTGACTGGGAAATATCGCGGCGCAGCACATAATTATTGTAACATTCAATACAAACTACCAACTTTTTTACCTGTATTTTTTCATAACTTATCTGGGTATGACTGCCACCTTTTCATAAAAGAATTGGGTGAAGCTCCTGGGTCTATTAAAATACTACCTAAAACAAAAGAAAATTACATTTCTTTTACGAAGTACATACCCTTATCCAACGATGAAAGTATACAGGTTCGATTTGTAGATTCCTTCAAATTCTTAGGAACAAGTTTAGAAAAATTAGTTAGTACAATGAAAAAACAAGAGTTCAAACATTTAAAATCTTACTTTCCTTGCAAAAATCAATTCGATTTACTTACCCGTAAAGGAGTGTATCCTTATGACTATATGTCTCTATGGGAACGCTACAAAGATAAATATTTACCATCTAAAAGTATTTTTTTTAATTCATTAACTAATGAGCCAATTACGAACGAAGACTACGTACATGCGCAATCTGTTTGGTCGGGGTTTAATATTAAAAATATGGGTATGTACACGGATTTATATCTCAAATCCGACGTTTTATTGTTAGCTGACGTATTTGAAAACTTTAGAAAAACTTGTAAAAAATATTATAATCTCGACCCAGCATTTTATCTGACTGCACCGAGTCTATCATTCGATGCAATGCTTTTGAAAACGGGAGTTCATTTAGAATTGATTAGCGATGTTGAAATTTATAGAATGATACAAAAAGGTATTCGAGGTGGTGTTTGTATGTGTTCCAAAAGATACATTAAAGCCAATCATAAATATTTAGATTCGTATGACCCATCTTGTCCTGATTCATTCATTATTTATTTAGACTGTAATAATTTATATGGGTATAGTATGTGTCAATGCTTGCCCTATGCCGATTTCAGATTTATGACCGCACCAGAAATAGATGATTTGCGATTGAACTTGTCGAATATTAGTGATACCGCGGAAAAAGGCTATATTCTTGAAGTTGATTTAATATACCCTGAAAGTTTACACCTCGCTCACAATGACTTACCATTTTGCCCTGAAAAATGTGTACCACCCGGTGGTAAGAGTAAAAAACTAATACCGAATTTATACGATAAATATCGCTATGTTATTCATTATGTACATTTAAAAAAATGCTTGCATCACGGTTTGTTGCTGAGGCGGATCCATCGCGCTATTGTATTTAAGCAAAGTTGTTTTTTAAAGCAATATATTGATCTTAACACGCAGTTACGACAAAAAGCAGAGTCTACGTTTGAACAAGATTTTTTTAAATTATTAAATAATTGTATTTTTGGCAAGACTCTGGAAAATACTGAAAAAAGAGTGGAGGTAAAATTAGTGAACAAATGGAACGATTTGAACAATATAACTAAAAAGTTTACTTGTGCTGAGAAATTGATAGCTAATCCATATTTTCATAGTGCGTCCGTATTTTCTGATGATCTTGTAGCAATACAAATGAGACCCTCGCGTGTTATTCTAAACAAACCAATATACATAGGGTTTACTGTTTTAGAATTATCTAAGAGTCATATGAGTGATTTCCACTATTCAACCATGAAACCTTTTTATGGTAACCGAATTGAGTTGTGCTATACTGATACAGATAGTCTAGTTTATAATGTACAGACGGAGGATCTTTATAAAGATATCAAACAGAATTTCTTACAATATTTTGATAGCAGCAATTACGACTCCATCAACGAGTTTAACTTACCACTCATCAATAAAAAAATTCCAGGACTGTTTAAAGACGAAATGGGCGGTCGAATTATCACAGAGTTTGTGGGGCTGCGTTCAAAGCTTTACTGTATCAAAACCGTAGATAAAATAATAAAGAAGGCAAAAGGCACAAAAAAATGTGTTACAAAAAATTTACATATGCGAGATTATAAAAATGTTTTGTATAATTGTAATACCATTCGTAAAAAAAATGAACTGATTAGGTCAATAAAACATGAAATATTTACACAAAGCGTAAATAAAATAGCAATTTCAAGCAATGATGATAAACGGTTTTTGTTACCTAACAAAGTATCTACTTTGGCCTGGGGAAATGCAGCTATTTTTATGTAATGGGAAGTCACCCAATATATAAGTGAATTTAGTTCATGAATTTGTGTATGTCTCCTTTATTTGTAGATATATTTAAGCAGGATTAAGACTGTAATATTATTACTCATACTGTATTTTATTTCTAAGAATGCCAATAAAATTGTTTATGAATATATAACTGTATCATTCTATTCCTGGAAGCAAAACACCGCGCTCGCTGACCGGTGTTAAATATCACCGATAAGCTACCCTGAGCCGAGCGCATGCCTACACGATGTAACTTGTCGCTACACGCAAATCACCACTCCGCACCGAGCGCCCGATGTGCATTGCATACAGCCATTTATTAACTCATTCCATCAATAGGCGGGCGGAAGTTGCGACGATCCTCTCCTAAGGAAATAAATTGTAAGTAATGTATTTGTGTTATGCGCATATATTTATTTATGAACTATTTCAGATTATGTATTAATAAGCATTAATTTGTTGTTACAGATCTTCCATAATGTGTGATTCTCCAGACATCATCTTCTCTCAATATGCTCAAGGTTCTCCCATGCCGAATTTGAGCTGGCATTTACCGGAGCTACGAGAGCCAGCTAATAAAAAAGCAAGGACTAGACGGGATTGTCCTAAGCGGAAGCAGCCTATTCGGCAGTCATTCGTTCTCAATAATGAGAAGAAAAAGGGGACACGGTTGATTCAAATAAAAGTTTTGGACATTAGTGAACAACAGGAAACTACAAGTGATAATGACGACGTTGTATTGATGAGTGCGCAGTATTTAGTGAGTGAACCAACGGACTATGTGATGGAAGAAACACAAACATTAATAAACAACATTTCTAAAAAACTTTGTGGGGATAATTGTTATATGTAAGTAATTTATGTCCTAAGTTTAAAGTGTAAATTATTAGTATAGTTAGGTATTTGCTTTCCACTACGCACATCACAGAATATTTTATGTAATATTGATTATTGTATTGTTGTAAATATTAATTAATTTAACTTCTATGCAAAGTTGCTTATTTGGTGTATTATTAGTTGTAACTGTAAATAATGTATGAATAAAAAAACAAATAAATGGTAGAACGTACTATTTTAGCAACAATAAAATTCTATAATTAATTAAAACAGTTCAATGATTATGTAGGGTTATTTCAGAAGTTTTATTGTAATATATAAACAAATAAATGGAAGAATATTTTATGTAATATTGATTATTGTATTGTTGTAAATATTAATTAATTTAAATAACTATGCAAAGTTGCTTATTTGGTGTATTATTAGTTTGTAACTGCAAATAATGTATGAGTAAAAAAACAAATAAATGGTAGAACGTACTATTTAGTAAGAATGTTTGATGTGTTATTGTTTTTTGGATTGTTGTAAATATTATTTACTTTAAATAACTATGTAAGTTTCTAATTTGATGTAATATTAATTTGTAACTGTAAATAATGAATGAATAAAATTTATACTAAAGTTATATTATGTTTTTATCTATGAACGAATCATAATTCGCTGATTATCACTAGCTTACAGCTTATTATTATTATTAATAGGGTCTAGCCAGGAGGTGATTTAAATAAAATAACGAGATCATTATAGTACACATAGATTATTTATTTTGCTAATCAAATAAATTGATCAGAAACATGGTATTTTCAAAATACCATTTCTTTAAACAAACAGCATTATTTAAAGCACAGTTCATTTTATGATACACACAGTTAAAATCAGTTTTATTCTTACAAAATGTCTTTTTTAATGTCGCTAAGTTAGGACATCCTTTCTCCCCTATATCGATCACTTCACATTTTGCACATAAGTCCTTAATCCACTTAATTTTTTCGATCCCCTTAGTAATTACTTTTTTGTTTTCTAGATAAGGTAAAATGATGCGATGAAACTCTCGGTAGTCTATATAACCCTCACTCCAGTAAATTCCTCTATTTCTTTCTATCCATCTCACTTGTTTCTTTTCTTCTTCTGTTTGTTGATGGAACGAATGAGGTGGTTTTACTAGGAACGTCTGGGTATGGTCTTGAGTTGCAATGGCGACTTCTTTCACAATAAAATTATTTTTTAAATCTTTAAACCCTTGGAGTTCTACTATGATTATATCGGTGCTCATGCTATCTTCTTAAATCAGTTGGTTCTGGTAAAGATTACTAGCTTGTCTAGAGCATCGAACGACGTTCGTAATACGAGTGGAGAATTTATCGTATTACACATATAATAAAGTAATCGAACTTACAGGTACAAACTTGTTCGTGCATGTCTTTAAATCTTATTATGATATTTTTCTGACGATATTACTCAGAGGCTTATATTCAATTATACAGTCGTTCAATATAAGGCAATACGCAGAAGTTTTATCGGGTATTTCTTCCATACTTTCTAATTCTACTCTCACATCGACTACTGGACCTGATATAAGAGTATCTATTTGACGAGAACAATCTATTACAAATAAAGGTGCAATGTCCTTAAACTCTTTAGCACTTAACAGAGGTTCCGGTCTACGAGCGTAATACGACCGTTGGAACCGGGCATATTGTTCATACAATAAGGCAAATTGTTGTTTAGTAAAATTAATATTTAGGTTTTCATATGGATAGCAAGTTGAATTTAAATGAACTTTAACATCGCGTAAAGTACAGTGATCAAATTTCGACATGTCGGCACCACCATTGTTTTTTCTGTTGGTTTGCAACCCGATAATGACATATCGAGGTTTTTCAATTTGGGAAGTGGTTTTAATAGACCAAGTATGCTTCGTAGTTTTAGGTAGTACAGGGTATTCGTATAAATCCCAATTCCTAAAGACCATTTGAAGTGAGCGATCTTTTTCCAAAATCTTTAAGAGGTTTATTTTTGCTTTATCCGCTACCTTCACATGAGCTACTCTCCATACGACTTTGGTGATTTCAACATTTTGAATAACATCTCCGGTATTCAATTTCACCGCGTTCATATCTGTATTACTCCTCAGTAAAATTAATTCGTGTTTGCAGTTTATGACCACTTTTTTATAGTCTTCGCAGAATCCAAAGATGTTACTCAATGGTATAGACGCAGAAAAATAACCCTCTTCACTTTTAATTCCATTTATATCCCAACCCCAAAATCGGGATGAATTAGATTCATTTTCATTCATAGATAATAAGGATTTCATAGTGGTGGTTATACCTGCATTTTTTATTTTATCTATCTCCACTCCATTTAATTCATACCTAATATCCTGAAAAAGGTACATCAGTGCATTATTAGTAAATACAACGCTTGTTTTCTCTTTACCATCTTTTTTAACATTCACGACTCCTTCCAAGTACAAGGTGCTGGTCGATGGTAGAACGTACAAATCTTTTTGATTAATAGGAATACGAATCTCGTCATTTTTATTGAAGCTTGGTATATAAGGTTTATACGAATGAAATTCTACTCCTTCGATAGTGGTGTCGTAAGTCGGAGTGGATAGAACGTCTAAGATATTCATTTTATCAATCCGATCGCTCTGAGAAATGACGTGTTGTCTTTTGTTAATTTTATTTTCTTCCTGGATTGTGGTCTTATTTGCCGGATAGCTCGTGTAGAACTGATCTTTTTAATTTGCTGTGGTTCATATTTATTGTAATCAATCATTTTCTTTTTAGGTGTAGATATATCTGCACTTCTTCCCCGCGTAAGTTTATTAATCGATTGTTTATATCTAATAACCGGATATTAATACAGCTTATATTGTTATGATTAATTGGAAGGTATATTATATTCTTAGGAACTTCTATTATTCTGTATCCAGGAGGCACGTTGATTGTAAATTCGTGAATAATATGGCTTGGTTCACCGTTTAGATACGAGCCGCTTACAATATCACATTCAATCCGGACAACGGTCGTAGGCAAAATGTTGACTTGTAACTGCGATACATGCCATTTATTTGCTACCAAGATCTGGTTATTAAAACCCAGTAGCTTTCTAAAAGTGCCGTCTTTGGTAAAATCAATGTCTTTTGTGCAGTATATCGAAGTTTTTAAAGTATTGTTATTGCATACTAGTTTAATTGATGCACCTTTTAATTCGGATTTTAAATAATCGCTGATGTCTTGCAATTCATAGGCGCCTTCCGGTATTTCAATAACTTCGTTAACACCATAATAGAACTTATTATTACTCCTGTCAATGTTTGGTATAGAATTAAAGGTAGCAAAATGCATTAACGCACACTCATATTCTCCATCTAGCGGTAGAGTATAAGGATAGTATGTAGTCACAGTTGACGAGTTTCCTGTTATCGATAAAGTGAGCGACATCTTGTAAATGATGTAAATAAAAGAAAGCGAATGTTTTATACATTTTTATTCCAAAATGACCATAGATATTCTAAACATAAGTGACCACAATTAACTGTATTCAATTTTTGATATCTAGTATAGTTATAAAAAACGTTATAATTCTTAAAATACCGTATCAATTCCATTGGAGGTTTCAAATCTCCATAGCTATCAAAATATTCACAATAGGTGTATATTTTAACGTACGCTACCCAATGCGTTCCTTCATTCTTAGAATCATCTAAGTTTACGATACCGCATTCAATCTGTTTCGGCTTTCTTGGTAACTGATCCTTCATGTAGACCCCCCGGAAATGCGGTATGTTTGTTGCATACTCTTGTATATCCACATTAGTTAGAGCGCGATTAGGTAGCTTATTTTTTAGTTTTTTGAAGTTTTTATAAACAATCCTGTACCATTTTTATATGGTCTTATGTATAAACCCTTCCCTAGAACTAAATCCTCCATAGCTTTATTATGTCGTTCTGTCTCTCGCAAATTTCCTTGGGACACCTTGTAATCATTCACGGTTTTGGCAATACCAGCCGCACCACCAGCTAATGCTCCTAAAGCTGATAATCCAGCGAAAATTGGGATTAACGGTAGGACCCCGCCAGTCTTTGGTAAAGGTATCACTCGGGGTAACCGAATCGGATGATGAATGCTTGGATACAATTTTTTTGCAGCCAAGTAAGCGGCCTTTATTAGAGTATTACTGTTCTTAGGTTTCAGTTTCTTAATTTTGGAACGTATTTTCGCAATTAAGCTTTTAAATGTTTTAACGCCGGAACCAGCCTTTACTTTGGCTTTCATAACTTTACTAACGAGCCATGAGCTTAGTTTTTCGCCTTTCCCAGCATCTTTTGATTTAAGTCTTTGTTTTGCCATGTTGAGTAGTTGTAAGTCAGCTTTGTGTCGGTCGGGTAAATCTGAATGGTTTGTATATGCAATATCGTGATGCATACAAGCTTCGTCCAACTTATTCACACCTCGGTCGCCTCGTGCCAAACGTTTGGCAAGTTTAGTTCCTGGTCCGCAATAATTGTATCCGGGCAAATGAACTTCGAACGGAAGATGATTAATTACGCTGTTAACTAGTCCACCACCTTGCATTAGTGTAAGTGATATGTTAAGAATATTACAATCATATTACTTATATATCTTAAACCATTATTGCACTTTTATCAATCCAACTGTTTTCTTCATTGCTTAAGCCTAACCATTTAACAAACAGCTTGTTCCCTTTCTTTCTCAAAACTTTCTCTACCAAATAAACATCTGGATTGTTCGATTTTTGAAGTTCTTGTTCATAAAAAGCCCCTAATATGTCTTGCTTTAGTCGATCTTCTATGCGGTATGTTACTGGTACGGTTTTGTTAATCTTTTTTATTGTGAATAGTTCAGTAGACCAATTAGGAGTATAACCTTTCTCGAAATTATGTTTGTATTTGCTGATACGAACACTATCACCAACTTGGAACTTTGGCTTCCCCTGAACGGATCCATGGGTGTGTATTTTGCGAATATTTTCTCTAATTAGGGCCTCATTCAATTTATTTACGTCCGCCGGCTTCAATTTAATAGTGCGATGTTTCGTGTTATTATATTTGATCATAATATCTTCCATCGGGGGCCCTATCCATTTATAGTTTCCAATCAGACTAAAATATTTATATAATTTATTTTTGACAGTTTTAATTAGTCTCTCTACGATCGAAGCTTTTTTAGTAGAGAACGATGAATAATGATTAATCCTATACCTCTTCATAAGCGTTTGGAATGTAACATTATAAAACTCTGTTCCCATATCAGTTTGTAAGTTAACTGGGGTACGATTGCTGATACGGAGTATACGTTCAAATGCCGAAGTAACTTCAATTTTGTTTTTAGATTTTAATGGCTCTGTCCAACCATACTTAGAAAAGCAGTCAAGCACCACTAAAATGAAATTGTATCCTTTATTGTATTTTTTCACGTTTTGCATGTCCATTAGATCTGCTTGCCATAAGTCGTCAATCCCCTTTAGAATAACAGAACGTCTAATGAAATTTCTTCGTGCTGCTTTATGAATTTCGTCTACAATTTGCTGCTTTGCCATTACAGAGTTTATTTTTTATTTATTTTATCTATATCTGATTTAGTATAAAAATTCTCTTTCAATTGAATTAAAACCTCTGGGAGCTTTGCTTTTAAAGTGGCTCGCACTGTCTGTTGTGCATCTAGTATGATTTGAGCACGCAATGAACCAATCAATTTATTAAATTCTTTGGTCGTGATAGCACTCAATTGATCAACATAATCTTTATTCACTGCTTCGTCTGCTTCTACCGGTGAGCTAATTCCTCTCAGCCGAGATGATTTAAAATCATAATCACCGTTTTCTGTTTTAAATAATGCGTTTTCATTTAAGTCGAGCAGTTCAGTCAAACGTAATCTTTTATGGATATAGTGTCCAAATTTGTCTACATTCATGATAAGGTGCACTGTATTGAAAGGTTAAAGATAAAATGAGCCGTGCACATTTGTAAGCATTTATTTATTTATAATTTTACTTTCATGCAATTCCTCAATAATAGATATTATTTCGTTGTCTAATCCTGTATTACCAGCATCTCGAGATGCAACTAATAATTTTAACCTTTCCACTAATTCATTGGGATCATCCCAATACACATAGTCTACGTCTTTGTTCCATTTTTTTGTTAACGGTAATCCTTCCCCTTTCGATTGAACTATATTTTTTTGCAGTTTGAAGAGAGGCTTAATAACTTGTAAATATTTTTGCCCCTTATTACTTTTTATGGGTTTATTTGGATCATAGTCACGACGATGAGCATTTGTAGCTAGTAGCATCGATTTATAATTGTGCATATCACTACCTGTTACCAAGCTTAAGTCTATATCTTTCTTAAGCAACAACTGTCGTAAACCGGGTGTATTTACGTATTTATGTTCCGCTAAGCCGATGTACTGATCATCCATCGTTATGGGAACAGAACCTAGCATCATCTTCCCATGATCTACTCTTACACCAAATGGATTATCTGATAACGCTTCTGAAGATAATGACCAGGATGACACATTATAATTTTCATTAACCCCAGCTACTGATTTATATGAAGAGTTACTCTCGTCATCAGATTCATTATCATCTTCATCGCTATTATTGCGTCCTTTGATACTACTAGATCTTTCTCCCATAAAAGTTTTCTCATTTAAAGGAACTTCGACTTCTTCACCTTCAAAAGGATGCAGGGTAGGAGGTTTCTTACTAGCACCGGCAATTAGGTTAAGAGGTTCTGTTACAGGTTTGAAAACTGATTCTAGTGCGTGATTATTATGCATCTCGATGTCTCGCATCTTGCGTACTTTTTTCTTTACAGCTTCCGCTGCATGTACAATTTGTCTTTTCAATGATTGTTCCATATTGGTAAAGAGGTTGTATTTGATATAGCGCTGGCCACAGATTAATAACTTCCCGGATGTGCCTGCCTTATATATTCGAGTTTTTAATCAAAGACTACAAAAGTATCAAATTGATTTCTGTAACATCCTTTATTTTTAGCGCAATCCTTATTTATTACCACATAATTAAAGGGATCTTTCCATATTTTCGAACACATTTTGCGAAACTGGTTCCAGGTCATATCTGTGGTAACATGTTCATTATACACATGTCTCATATTAATTTCATCTTGTTTAAAAAGTATAATTAGGTTTGCGTTGTCTCTGACCAGTTGTTTAGGGATTTTGCTATATGTTTGGTTTAGATAGAAACAATCGATGTGCTTATGTCTGCCCATTGCGAAATAATCACGCATGTTATTTTGATTTTCACAAGCTACATCGTCGAATATAATGACTGAATTCGGCTGAGCGTCTTGGACACTTATTATTTCTGCATTTTCACGATATTTCTCGAATGTTACTTTAGGTACTCTCTTCAAAACTCGTTCTAAGAAAATGTATTTGGGTTGCTGTAAAGTTTTCGAATAAACGTAAACATTTTGATATCTTAATCCGTTTTTGTGTATAAGAAGCCCAACTAGTAAATTAGTTTTCCCACAGTTTGAAGGTCCACAAATGATACATCGTATTGAGTTAGGTAATAATTCACCGTGGCGAAAACTATTCTTACAAGACTCAGCACAAATTTTGTTTACATGTAATGACTGAGGTTGTTTTACAAACTTCATGGGTTATGCTTGAAACGGCTAGATTAATAATGACTTTATTTTTTATTTCTCTACCATTTATAAACTGTAAGAGTATCGCGATCTCTTTCAGGTTCAATTCAGTGAGCATAACATGTGTCAGCTAATATTGAGCAGGAGATAAAACTAGTAAAGTGGAATAAGCGCCTCACCATACTACCAAACAGTTGCTGATGGTCATGGTAAGTCATATATTTTTGCTCGCGGTAATCCAGTTATATTTTACGTGGCAGCTCCAGTAAGTGGAATATGCGCCTAACCATACTGTTGAACTGCTAGCATCATATCCCACATCGGTAATTAAGTAAGTGGAGTACGCGTCGACACCGTCGAACAGCCGCTGAGGTAGTTATTATTGGTGCATCCTAGTCCACTACCGATAATCCATTAAGTGGAATACAAGCCTGATACCGAGTAAGTGGAGTACGCGCTGACACCCTCGAACAGCCGCTGAGGTAGTTATTAATGGTGTATCATACTCCACAAAGTGACTGAGGGCCGAAGGCCCGAATTCACGACTGGAGAATGATGCACCAATAATAACTACCTCAGCGGCTGTTCGAGGGTGTTGGCGCGTACTTCACTTACTCGGTTTCAGGCTTGTAATTCACTTAATGGATTATCGGTAGTAGAATAGGATGCCCAATAATATACTACTTACGTCTTATTGAGTTAATTTCTCAAAGAAACTAAGTGCCTAGCTCGTACCGTTTTCAAATTATTTAAAATCTAAATTTAATCACTAATCTAAGTTAAACCAGTGTAAAATGTTCTTAATTCATAACCAAATACCATTTTCTTCTCGTTCGTAAGTAAAGAGTTTTCAATGTTCCTTATGTACCAGTATGAGCATGTATGAGTTCGTTTTGATGTTATTTTTACTTTTCTCGCATGTGTCACGTCACATTGACAATACTAATTCAATAAGGACCTTTTACAATGGCCATCAATGAAATATTTAATTATTTTGTATGGGATAACGATTTTTTTTTCGAATATCGTAAACTGTTTAAGGGATAACTTTATGTTAATATTCCAAGCACTATGTAGAAGTTAAAGCAAATGAACACAAACACGGTCTAGAATACTGAACTAATTCTACAGTAATGTTTACCTCAGCTGAATCTTCTCTAACACTGATTTCAGCCAATATTGTATGTGATTCGGGCAATACTGAAATGTTAAGTTCCACACGGTGAAATTGTCTAAATTTCACCCATAGTTAAGTTCACAGGTGAATTGTAAACATTTCACCGATGTGAAATTGTAAAAAAAAAACACTTGTAGGGGAATTGTAAAAATCTCACTCATAGTGGAATTGTAAAACTTTCCCCCATACTGGAAATGTACATATTTCACCCAAAGTGAAAATGTGAGCATTTCCACCCTATATAGTACATGGGTATTTTATATCGTTAGTTCTAATTTAGACCTGCAAATATGTATAAGTTGGCACCGTCTGATGGTCGAAGAGAGTTATTACCGAGCCGTGTTTATGGGATAGTCTATTCATTGAACGTGATTAAGAAAGTAAATGTTGGCACAATTAGGCACGTTAGGGATTTGTCTTCGCTTACCCTGGTAAGGTGGGGTGCGAGATACAGCGGGTTATTTCAGAATGGCACAGTACTGAAGGTCGGAACAAAAATTCCTGTAGATTGACCCTGACCGATGTACTTAGCGGTCCCCCGACGCAACAACGCTTGGATGAAAATATTCAGATATATTTTTTTCCTTTTTAGTGATTATTTTTTTTTGTCGGGGGTTTTTCTTCTAACATTTTTCCAAATTCGTTATGGCAGAAATGAAATCTGTAACAAAATTGAATTATTCATTTTCAAACTCAACAAAATTCGGTCAAAATCATAATTAAAACGATTACCGTCAAATTTATAGAAACATTTTACAATAGTTTTACACAGCATTTCTAGACACAAAAGTGGTTTGTAATGCCATTGCACGTGGATTGCCAGTCGATCATAACGTTCTATTTTGGGGGTTAGACCTTACATTTATTTAAATTCTTGCTATAACTTTTATGTTATCTAGAATGAATTCATATGAAAATAATGTCGTCTAAATAAGGACCGCTGTAAGTGAGACCATACCCTCTACCTCCTTAATGGGTGTTTACATAGCTCGGCACCATTCGATAAAATAGATTATGCACGTACCTCACTTGCTATCCCTTACTTTTGTATTCTTCTATCTCTGTCTGGCCACGAGGGGTGTAGGGTTCAGTACTTTGAGTGCCAACCTCTTGGAATTATTTTTTGTATGTACCTCATAAATATATGAAAATTTTGCCTTTTTTCCACTAAACTAAATAATTAATTCCCTCATTTATTTTGTAGTATGTACAGGGGTGCTAAAAATGCCACATAGCAATTCCGCAAAAGCAATTCATTTTTCTGATTTTCTTGCAGTGCTTAGCAATTACGCAAAATTTCCGCACAATGGTCACGAATGGTGTAAAATGTGTGACTATTTTACAAAAGTTCAGCACTCAATAGTTACTTCACGGATGTAATTTTGTAGTAATACCTTGAATATTTTTATCAAAATATCAAATCAGAACATAGTAAAAAATAAACAAAATTAGTAGGTAGGTACTGAAGTAATAAAAATATTCAATACTATTTACATTTTATTTCATAACTTAGAAATGTAATTTCAGAGATAAGTTTTTACTAAGGACTCTATTTTATTAGCATCTCCAGTTGAATTTCAATTTGTATAAAATGTAATAAATATTTCACTCGCGTGCGAATAACATTTGTAAATATAAATAATCTAAATAATACTAATCTGGTTTTAAATTTGTCTTTATTGATTTCGTCGCAGACGGTTGTTAATTTGCTTTGAGTAATCATTGAATAAAAAAACTAGGCACTTTTCATTAGGAATCTTCTAGGTTTTTTTCTATTTCTTTATTTTATTACACACACATACTTCACGACTATTATCCCCATTCGGGGGTAGTCAGAGGCTTGAGTGGCCATACACCACCACATTGTGGAGGTATTAACCAACTCAAAGCCCACGTTTCACCAGATAGTCAGAACCCAACGTGACAGGTGGTGAACCTTGTCGCCGTGTATACAGGAACTGACTATTACCTAATCCCGAGGGATAGGTAGGTTTCCTCACGATGTTTTCCCTCACCTTTATTTTATTATTTATTTATTTATTTATTGGTGGTAGAGCTATGCTGTAGCCAATTGACAGTAGCTCATATACGGGCTGGCTCAACCTTGGTAATACCACCCTCTCACAGGAGATCGGCGTACAGCTGCATTCCGTACGATAAATGAGAGAGCCGGAAGACCAGCACCCCCGTCCCCTCCCTCTGTTCCACTCTCCTTCAGGTTTTGCGTGCTTTGGTATTGCAAGAATCTGTAGGCTACGAAATCTTAAGGCGAGCCGTACGCTTATTTACCACTTTAGTTTCACAAAACAATGTTTTTTTTTATTAGGTTTGGCTGTAATACATCCCTCGTATAATCTAACACCCTGTATGAACACTGTGTGGATTTCCCATGGACCAATTACTAAGGGGACTGGCCCTAAGCAACTCGGCCGAGTGGTCGGCCTAGTACTAACATCGACATAAAACGAAGCGAGTAGTTCAACTATTTACCGGTAGATAGAACAATGAAAATGAAAAAACAATGACCACGTCTTTTTTTCATACATATATCAAATAAGGGCACCTCTTTCTTTAGTCTTTACTCTGTGGGATTTCCTAATAAGTTAGTTGTCTGTTTTCTGCATAGATTTGGAACTACAAAACACCACGCTATACGGCTAGTTAGGGTTGAACTACCAACAAACTAGTGTGGGCATATGTGGTCTTTGTGCAATCAGCTAGGTATCCGTAATAGTTCAGTTTGCTCATGAACTCAGTAGCGAAACCACGGTTTTACGCATTGGTGTTTGTTTTTAAGCAGATATGGCACTTTCACTTACAGCGAAATTCAAACATGTTATTGTACTCGCAATTCGCCTATAACTGAAATTAAAAAAAAAGAAAACATATGAAGGCATTATTCACCAGAGAATGAACCGTATTGGCAAAACAATTCTTCTTTTTTCTTATTATTAATTAGGTATATTATTTATAACTTCCTATTATCGTTTTAATGGTAGTATTAATACCTGATTGTTTCAAAATTAAATAGGTAAGTAATCTAGTTTGAAGTATTTGTGAAATCCATAAATAATTTATAGGCATTTCTGTAACATAATAATAGTCTATTTTTAATTAAAAAAAAAACTATTATTGTTAGACAATACCATGCCTGAAGAAGTAGAGTGCCTTTTAAAATTCACTATTTTGAATTTTAATTACTTATTTACATCTTCAGACGCCTCAGTACTTAACTGCAGACTAAACAACTGAAAAACAACAAAAAGATAGTCATAACACAAAACATTTGAACATCGAATTAATTTCTCCTCATCTACAATTTCAAACGACATAGTCCAATAAAGATAACACGGGAAATCAATTTCCAAATTGTTCGAGTATTACCAAGATTACATTTCCGCGAACATTTACCGCACAAAGTAAATACTGTGCCCTTTATCAAAAGTAATTCCGGGAGGTTTCCCATCCCTTTGTCGATATTTTCAGCTTGAACACATTAGTGCTGTACCAATTAGTGTTGTGCCGTTAGCGAGTAATTTACTGTCACAATCAGGCACCGGGTACTGAGTTTGTATCTTGAAAAGGTGGTATTACGTGTAGACTTAGCAATTGGCTGCGTCTATATCAGACGCATGCACCAGCACACGGGTTTAACAACTAGTTTTGACGTCAGAATGCATAGGCATAATGTCATAATATGAGTTCTCGGGCGAGGCATGCAAGGCACTAATTCATTGCCAAGGTGGTAGAGCCAAGCTGTAGCCAATTGACTGCAGCTCATAAACGGGCTGGCTCGACCGGGGTAGTACCACCCTCTCACAGAAGATCGACGTAAAGCAGCTATTACATCTGTGTTTCGTACGATGAGTGAGAGAGCCGAAAGCCCACCCCCCTCCCCCTCCCTCCATCCCACTCCCCTTCAGGTCGGCAATGTGTGAGCAATGCCTTTGGTATTGTAAGCATCTATCTTCATCTTTGGCTACGGTAACTGTTTAACATCAGACGGGCCGTACGCTTTCTTGCCACCGCAGTACTATAAAACATAATAAAATAATCCGGTGTGAACGATGGGATTTCAAAACAATTTATCATCCCCTATTTAACCTCTTTAGGGGATGAATTAAAAAAATCCTTTCGTAATGTTCACCTACATTATACAAGACTTTTTAACTAGCGCACTAGTGCACGTCCATGGTATAATTTCCAACATAATATCGGTGGTAGAGCCAAGCTGTAGCCAATTGACTGCAGCTCATATAAGAGTGGGCTCGACCGGGTTGGTACCATTCTTTCACAGAAGATCGGCGTAAAGTACGATTGGTGAGAGAGCCAGACGTCCAACCCCCCCTCCCCCTCCCCTTCTTTCGTCCCTCTCCCCTTCAGCTCGGCAAAGTGCGAGCAATGCCTTTGGGTTTTTACCATAGAAATAATAATCTCTTAATTATAGCCGTCAATAATAAAGGGAGCCCATCTTATATTGGAAGTGTTACCATGGGTGTGCAGGCGACCGTACTACCGGAGAATAGGTACTATTTGTATCACGACACGGAATCAGGCCACAAGTGGCGCTAAGACTGGAGCTAGTGATTAAAGATCGCACTCCGCTCCCGTTGTTTTGTTATTAATGTGGTCTTGTACTCTACCGACATATTTCTTACGAGAAGGCTCTAAATCTGTATTAGGAACAATAGAGTTAGTGTTTATTACAGAATTTATACTCTAATCGCATTAGAGAAGAACTTGCACGTCTCTAGCTTTAAATTGGTTGCGAATTTCTACTTCTATAGACTTATTATACATTAATTTATTTGTTTCAGGCAATATGTATATCAAGAAAATTATTTAACACGTAGAGTCGTCGTTGACGTTTCTCTCTTGGTGCTCTGACCTCTTTCTTGGTAATGTCATGGTTTTTCTTCTTCTCGTATACATAGTTAGTGACGAACCTGGTGTCAGAGTTTTTTAAGCCGCCCGAAGGCCTCTGACTGCTGCCTCCTAGGCAGCAGACATTAATAATATCCTGGGACATTTTTGTACACACGGTTACCTGATCCCAAACTAAGCAGAGCTTATACTATGGAAACCAGATAACTGATATTACTACATATACTACTTTTGTATTTGTAAATACATACTTAATATACATATACACCCAGACTCCGGACATACAGACATGTTCATGCACACAAATGCATGTCTCGGGTAGGAATCGAACCTACGACCTGCAGCGTGAAAGGCGCCTTCGCGCCAACCACGCTAACGGGCCCGTCAAAACATTACCAAGAAAGAGGTCAGAGCACCAAGAGAGATACGTCAACGACGACTCTACGTGTTAAATAATTTTCTTGATATACATATTGCCTGAAACAAATAAATTCTCTAGGCCCTAGATGATAACAACCGGGACCGACTTTTTACGTGCCCTCCGAAGCACGGAGACGCTCCCTTCAAATGCCACTAAGTGGTCACCCATCTCTGACTGACCTTGCCAAGCAATGCTTAACCTACGATCGTTTACCGATTAGTGATTGCAGCCGGCTATGGCTATGCCATTGTTGAAATGCCACTAAATTTACCCCAAAAATATTTAACTTAGACTTTACTTGGCAACGTAGAGTTCTAGCAAACGTATAAACTCAAACTGGAGCCTTTAGAAGGAGAGGTAGAGACGACGTTATTGTAAGATCCAAATACAATTAACGTTAAACAAAGTGCTTCAGATTCACAAGACTTTATTGTCCATGTAAACAAGCACTAAACATGGCATAGATAACAGCGGATTTAATGGTAGTTGGATCTTAATTCAGATCTGGTACTTAAGTTTGTAATTACGATGCTAAAATAGATTTGAACTCATTTAGGTACCTGTATCTATTTAGGCTGAAGTGGCAGTGGCCAGGGCACATAGCTAGACATGGGGCAGAAAGGTTCTTGAGTGGCGACCACGTACCGGAAGACGCAGCGTGGGTAGGCCCACAAGGTGGACCGACGACCTAGTAAGTTGATGCAAGTGGTGTAGGACCGGCCGCTATAGTAAACCTTGGAGGTTGCCTATATCCATCAGTGAACGTCGTTTGGCTGAAATGATGATGATGATGTACTACAGTAGCGGCACGCTGTGATGACTGTTTTGACATGTAGGGGGAGGGAAAAAATGAACCTTATTATAACGGAATAAGAATGACAGTTTTAAAATTTAGGAATGTCAAAAAATTAATGCTAAATGAATCTTATTCCGTTGCAATAAGGTTCATCCTCTTCCCCCCTCTACATGTCAAAACGGCTATCATAACGTGCCGCTAATTATAGACACCTATTTTTAGGAGATACACTGCATGCCTTCGGGGAGAGAGATTTGGTCTCAGACAGGACATGTTTGCTGGTTGTATTTGCACGAGATCATATTATTACTCCTCAGTGCTATCATTGGACACCATTGTCGATCCTTACTTACCTTGAGTGGGAGTCTATAAACAAATACACACAAAACATTGAAGTCCCAAAACAACAGCTGTCTCACTCGGAGTCCAGATGTTTATGCAGCGAGTGCACTGTCGGATGAATAATTCCAACAAAATACCGGATTATGTTAATACGAGGAATCAAGGAGCAGTTTGTGCCGGTGCGCGATGTATTCACAATACAGAACAATGCTGCCGAGTTCAGTGCTAGTGATGGGACGTGTGTATCGATATTATTTTAATCGCGTAGTCGCGATTGAGATCAGACTGGGTGATTATAATTTTGTAACGTAACGTAACGTCACGACTTTTATCCCCATTCGGGGGTAGTCAGAGGCTTGAAAGGCCATACACCACCTCCACATTGTGGAGGTATTAAGCCAACTCAAAGCCCACGTTTCACCAGATAGTCAGAACTCATCGTTGTCACGTGTATACAGGAACTGACTATTACCTAATCTCGAGAGATAGGTATGTTTCCTCACGATGTTTTCCCTCACCGTAAGCGAACTGTAAATTATGCATACAGATGAAAATTCATCCATTGGTGCATGTCCCACTGGAGATCGAACCTGGGACCTTCTGATTGCTAGTCCAACATGTTCGCCCCTAGGCCACAGCCGCGTATAATTTTGTATGCCTAAAAATAAAAATATTCTTAAAAGGTGATAGGAATCTTTTTCAAATGGTCTCTCCGTGAATTGCTTGGATTTGAAAGCCACATTTTTTTTGTTATTGAGTAAAGCCGCGAATAACATGTATTAATTTACCGCATCACTCCTCCCACTCCAGTTCGGGTCGACAATTGCGAGCTATGCCTTTGGTATTGCAAGCATCTATAGGAAACGGTAACTGCTTAACATCAGGCGGGCCGTACGCTTGTTTGCGACCTTAGTCACATAAAAAATGATGTCTAACGTTAGTGAAATCCAGCTTGATCCCCAGAAACGTTGGTCACTAAGATCGTGTTTAGTACATTGCTTGGAAATCCATAACGTTGTTCAATTTGAGACTATACTCCATATAGAGGTGTATTTAATCTCAATCACACAAGGATACTAGACCAATTCTACGGACTAATCGATCCAATAGGCATTCAGATTGATGATCTCAGTCAATACAGTGCCGCTGGGTTATTCAGTACACTGGGATGCAGGAGCCAATATTAGGTTTATGAGAATCGGGCACTGTTTACACTTTGTAAATACTTTTAATGAGGAAGTGATTTTGTAAAACTATTAAACTGTGAAATGATTTTAATTTCGATAAAAAACGAGGAGGTGATTTTGAAACTAGAAGGAAATAGTTATTTCTGGAAATCGCAGACCATATTGAAATGTTAATCAATGCTACTTTTTATCGACAGTTGATATTACAAAAAATATCGATATTTTCGATGTTTTTTCTACTCCCTATGCTAGTGAAAATCCGGACTAATATGGCACTATAAAGTCGGAAAGTCCACGGTATCGCTACCGTCGAAATTGTCCTGAAACATGAACCAGCGATTCACATGGGTGTCTTATTTAAATGACGTTGTACTAGATAACAATGCATTAACATACGTATTATCAGCATGTTTTTTTTAGATAAAAAAAAGTTGAGGTCGATGGTGGAGCGAGCGCACCCAGAAGATACCTTTTAAAGAGGATTGTACGCACTCGGAAAAACAGACGCAGGCAGGGAGTTCCACTCCTTGGCTGTGCGCATTATTGTCTGGAAATTATCGGAGGCTTTGATTATTAGATTGGTGGTATAGCTAAGCTGTAGCCAATTGACTGCTGCTCATATACAGGCTGGCTCAACCAGGGTAGAAATTTATACATCTGTTATCGCACTCACAATTCGGAAATCACCTTAAAGGCATTTTGATGCGTGTTATTCACCAGAAGATGAGACATATTGGCAATACCCATGTCCATGGACTCAATTTAGTAGGACATACAATTTTTTACAGGTCATGTGGTTGGTAATGTACCTATTTGCTAAGTGCAAATAATTTAGGATTCAATTTGAAGCGCAGTAAATTCGTACTTTCTCAGTATTATGTCACAAACTAAACACAGTTTATGGGCGGGAGGGACGTAATGTCGGGTGACCGCGGGACCGCAGCGTGCCGCACGGAATGTATGCAAGGAGCTTAACGTTTTCATCGTATGTAAATTGGGTGCGTCTGGACATTGCAAGGGTTGAAATAAAATTAGTGCCAGTCCCAGGTTCGATCCTCGGTGGGGCATGCACCAATGGATGAATTTTCATCTATGTGCATAATTTACAGTTCGCTGACGGTGAGGGAAAACATCGTGAGGAAATCTACCTATCCCTCGGGATTAGGTAATAGTCAGTTCCTGTATACACGGCGACACGGTTCACCACCTGTCACGTTGGGTTCTGACTATCTAGTGAAACGTGGGCTTTGAGTTGATACCTCCACAATGTGATGGTGTATGGCCACTCAAGCCTCTGACTACCTCCGAACGGGGATAAAAGTCGTGACGTTACATTACATTTTACATTTATAATATTGAGTAATGTTTTTCTCTATAGAGTAAATAATATATTATCTTTTATCTGGAAAATCAGGAAAATGGTTGGTTACCGTAAGGTTATCATAAATTAAATTTTCTTTTCATTTATACTGTAAAAGATTACATAGATTAATTTTGGTTTCTGCGTGGGCGCGCGAGCGAAACTTGTATAAATCAACTTTTAAAGTATGAGTAATAGCATCATGTTAGATGCTCAAAAGTTAGACACGCCTTAAATGCGTATTTTGTAAAGTTTTCATAAATTTTTTTTACTAGAAATGCATTCAAAACGTGTATGTATTTTCAGTAACACTATTGCTTTTAAAATGTTAAGGAAATATGTGTGAAAAGTTAAATCTGTGGAAGATATCAAACGGGAGGCTGTGTATTTCTCTCTACGATCCAATTAACAATTACACATGACAGTTTAGGTCCAGATGGGCCGGACAGCATCAGTTTTGTGGCTTAATGCATACATTGACAGTCCGTTGGCGTGGTTGGCGTGATGGCGCCTTTCACGCTGCAGGTCGTAAGTTCGATTCCTACCCGGGACATGCAATTGTGTGCATGAACGTGTCTGTATGTCCCGAGTCTGGGTGTATATGTATATTAAGTATGTATTTACATATAAAAAAGTAGTATATGTAGTAATATTTATCTAGTTTCCATAGTACAAGCTCTGCTTAGTTTGGGATCAGGTAGCCGTGTGTAAAAAATGTCCCAGGATATTATTATTACATATTGTTTACTAGAAACTGTACTATTTTGTGTTATAATTAGTGATACGTACAATTAGTAAATTATTGTACACCTAAAACAACAGCAAGGTAGCAAGGTAGAGGAAAGCTGTAGCCAAAAGACTGCAGCTCATATACGGGCTGGTTCGACCGGGGTAGTACCACCCTCTCACAGCAGCTATCGTTAAGTATTATAGCTGCGTTTCGTGCAATGAGTGAGAGAGCTAACCCAAACTTTCCCTCCCTCTGTCCCACTCTCCTTTAGGTCGGCAATGTGCGAGCAATGAACCCTCACAGAAATTATAAACTTCGGTTTTGACCCTATAATGTGCCAAACTGTGTCCCTGTCACCCCCAAGAACAATTAACCCCGATAAAAAAGGTACGGGCCCCGAATTTGTCTTTAATTTCCTCAACTAAATACTTGCCGAAGTTTCCTTTAAGTTGCTCCGACAAAGATAAATGGCCGGGAAGGTTTGCATCCAGATAGTATAATAAACATAGTTAGTGGCGAACCTGGTGTCAGAGTTTTTTAAGCCGCCCGAAGGCCTCTGACTGCTGCCTACTAGGCAGCAGTCATTAATAATATCCTGGGACATTTTTGTACACACGGTTACCTGATCCCAAACTAAGCAGAGCTTGTACTTTGGAAACCAGATAACTGATATTACTACATATACTACTTTTGTATTTGTAAATACATACTTAATATACATATACACCCAGACTCCGGACATACAGACATGTTCATGCACACAAATGCATGTCTCGGGTAGGAATCGAACCTACGACCTGCAGCGTGAAAGGCGCCTTCGCGCCAACCACGCTAACGGGCCCGTCAAAACATTACCAAGAAAGAGGTCAGAGCACCAAGAGAGATACGTCAACGACGACTCTACGTGTTAAATAATTTTCTTGATATACATATTGCCTGAAACAAATAAATTCTCTAGGCCCTAGATGATAACAACCGGGACCGACTTTTTACGTGCCCTCCAAAGCACGGAGACGCTCCGTTCAAATGCCACTAAGTGGTCACCCATCTCTGACTGACCTTGCCAAGCAATGCTTAACCTCCGATCGTTTACCGATCAGTGATTGCAGCCGGCTATGGCTATGCCATTGTTGAAATGCCACTAAATTTACCCCAAAAATATTTAACTTAGACTTTACTTGGCTACGTAGAGTTCTAGCAAACGTATAAACTCAAACTAGAGCCTTTAGACGGAGAGGTAGAGACAACGTTATTGTAAGATCCAAATACAGTTAACGTTAAACAAAGTGTTTCAGATTCGCAAGACTTTATTGTCCATGTAAACAAGAGCACTAAACATGGCTTAGATAACAGCGGATTTAATGGTAGTTGGATCTTAATTCAGATCTGGTACTTAAGTTTGTAATTACGATGCTAAAATAGATTTGAACTCATCTAGGTACCTCATGGACCAATTACTAAGGGGACTGGCCCTAAGCAACTCGGCCGAGTGGTCGGCCTAGTACTAACATCGACATAAACCGAAGCGAGTAGTTCAACTATTTACCGGTAGATAGAACAATGAAAATGAAAAAACAATAACTACGTTTTTTTTCATACATATATCTAATAAGGGCACCTCTTTCTTTAGTCTTTACTCTGTGAGGTACCTGTATCTATTTAGGCTGAAGTGGCAGTGGGCGGGGCACATAGCCCGAGGAACTGATGGCCGAAGGGGCAGAAAGGTTCTTGAGCGGCGACCACGTACCGGATGACGCAGCGTTGGTAGGCCCCCCACAATGTGGACTGACGACCTAGTGAAGGTCGCGGGAAACCGCTGGAAGCAAGCGGCACAGGACCGGTCGTTTTGGGAAACTTTGGGGGAGTCCTATGTCCAGCAGTGCACGTCTTTTGGCTGAAATGATGATGACGTAGGCACCTATTTTTAGGAGATACACTGCCAGGGTATGATGTTGTCTTCGGGGAGAGAGATTTAGTGTCAGACAGGACATTATTGCTGGTTGTATTTGTACGAGACCATATTACTCCGCAGTGCATTGGACACCATTGTTGTTTCTCACTTACTTTAGTGGTGGGAGTGTATAAACAAATACACACAAAACATTGAAGTCCCAAAACAACAGCTGTCTCACTCGGAGTCCAGATGTTTATGCAGCGAGTGCACTGTCGGATGAATAATTCCAACAAAATACCGGATTATGTTAATACGAGGAATCAAGGAGCAGTTTGTGCCGGTGCGCGATGTATTCACAATACAGAACAATGCTGCCGAGTTAGGTGCTAGTGATGGGACGTGTTTATCGATATTATTTTAATCGCGTAGTCGCGATTGAGATCAGACTGGGTGATTATAATTTTGTAACGTAACGTAAACGTAACGTAACGTTTTGTAAAGTCACGACTTTTATCCCCATTCGGGTGTAGTCAGAGGCTTGACAGGCCATACACCACCTCCACATTGTGGAGGTATTAAGCCAACTCAAAACCCACGTTTCACTGGATAGTCAGAACCCAACGTGACAGGTGGTGAACCTTGTCGCCGTGTATACAGGAACTGACTATTACCTAATCTCGAGAGATAGGTATATTTCCTCACGATGTTTTTCCTCACCGTAACCGAACTGTAAATTTTGCACACAGATGAAAATTCATCCATTGGTGCATGTCCCACTGGGGATCGAACCTGGGACCTTCTGATTGCTAGTCCAACATGTTCGCCCCTAGGCTACAGCCGCGTATAATTTTGTATGCCTAAAAATAAAAATATTCTTAAAAGGTGATAGGAATCTTTTTCAAATGGTCTCTCCGTGAATTGCTTGGATTTGAAAGCCACATTTTTTTTGTTATTGAGTAAAGCCGCGAATAACATGTATTAATTTACCGCATCACTCCTCCCACTCCAGTTCGGGTCGACAATTGCGAGCTATGCCTTTGGTATTGCAAGCATCTATAGGAAACGGTAACTGCTTAACATCAGGCGGGCCGTACGCTTGTTTGCGACCTTAGTCACATAAAAAATGATGTCTAACGTTAGTGAAATCCAGCTTGATCCCCAGAAACGTTGGTCACTAAGATCGTGTTCAGTTTATTGCTTGGAAATCCATAACGTTGTTCAATTTGAGACTATACTCCATATATTTAATCTCAATCACACTAGGATACTAGACCAATTCTACGGACTAATCGATCCAATAGGCATTCAGATTGATGATCTCAGTCAATACAGTGCCGCTGGGTTATTCGGTACACTGGGATGCAGGAGCCAATATTAGGTTTATGACAATAGGGCACTGTTTACACTTTGTAAATACTTTTAATGAGGAAGTGATTTTGTAAAACTATTAAACTGTGAAATGATTTTAATTTCGATAAAAAACGAGGAGGTGATTTTGAAACTAGAAGGAAATAGTTATTTCTGGAAATCGCAGACCATATTGAAATGTTAATCAATGCTACTTTTTATCGACAGTTGATATTACAAAAAATATCGATATTTTCGATGTTTTTTCTACTCCCTATGCTAGTGAAAATCCGGACTAATATGGCACTATAAAGTCGGAAAGTCCACGGTATCGCTACCGTCGAAATTGTCCTGAAACATGAACCAGCGATTCACATGGGTGTCTTATTTAAATGACGTTGTACTAGATAACGATGAATTACCATACGTATTATTAGCATGTTTTTTTTCAATGAATAATGGGCTTGTCTTGACCTCAATCTTGCAGGGGCAAAGATGAGATCGACGGTGGAGCGAGCGCACCCAGAAGATGCCTTTTAAAGAGGATTGTACGCACTCGGAAAAACAGACGCATGCAGGGAGTTCCACTCCTTGGCTGTGCGCATTATTGTCTGAAAATTATCGGAGTCTTTTGATTATTAGATTGGTGGTATAGATAAGCTGTAGTCAATTGACTGCTGCTCATATACAGGCTAGCTCGACTAGGGTAGAAATTTACACATCTGCCCCCCTAGACAAGTGGCATGAACGCTAATCGAATAGAATAGAATAGACTTCACAATGTATGGAAATGACATTACAAGTCGCTATGTAGATCAGGTGACTTATGTCATTTCCATAAATGAAGCGTAGCAATTTGAAGGAACGCTTGTAGACGTCAGCCACTTGTCTAGATACTCTGTTATCGCACTCGCAACTCGACAATCACCTTAAAGGGATTTTGATGCGTGTTATTCACCAGAAAATGAGCCGTATTGGCAATACCGAAATGTTCCGCAAACGACTGAGCCGTACTGTGTCCATGGACTCCGTTTAGTAGGACATACTATTTTGGACAGGTCATGTGGGTGGTAATGTATTTGCTAAGTGCAAATAATTTAGGATTCAATTTGAAGCGCAGTAAATTCGTACTTTCTCAGTATTATGTCACAAACTAAACACAGTTTATGGGCGGGCGGGACGTAATGTCGGGTGACCGCGGGACCGCAGCGTACCGCACGGAATGTATGCAAGGAGCTTAACGTTTTCATCGTATGTAAATTGGGTGGGTCTGGACATTGCAAGGGTTGAAATAAAATTAGTGCCATTTATAATTTTGAGTAAGTTTTTCTCTTTAGAGTAAATAATATATTATCTTTTTATCTGGAAAATGGTTGGTTACCGTAAGGTTATCATAAATTAAATTTTCTTTTCATTTATACTGTAAAAGATAGCATAGATTAATTTTGGTTTCTGCGTGGGCGCGCGAGCGAAACTTGTATAAATCAACTTTTAAAGTATGACTAATAGCATCATGTTAGATGCTCAAAAGTTAGACACGCCTTAAATGCGTATTTTGTAAAGTTTACATATTTTTTTTTTACTAGAAATGCATTCAAAACGTGTATGTATTTTCAGTAACACTATTGCTTTTAAAATGTTAAGGAAATATGTGTGAAAAGTTAAATCTGTGGAAGATATCAAACGGGAGGCTGTGTATTTCACTCTACGATCCAATTAACAATTACACATGACAGTTTAGATCCAGATGGGCTGGACAGCATCAGTTCTGTGGCTTACTGCATACATATACAAAGAACTGTACTATTTTGTGTTATAATTAGTGATACGTACAATTAGTAAATTATTGTACACCTAAAACAACAGCAAGACTGCAGCTCATATACGGGCTGGTTCGACCGGGGTAGTACCACCCTCTCACAGCAGCTATCGTTAAGTATTACAGCTGCGTTTCGTGCAATGAGTGAGAGAGCTAACCCAAACTTTCCCTCCCTCTGTCCCACTCTCCTTTAGGTCGGCAATGTGCGAGCAATGAACCCTCACAGAAATTATAAACTTCGGTTTTGACCCTATAATGTGCCAAACTGTGTCCCTGTCACCCTCAAGAACAATTAACCCCGATAAAAAAGGTACGGGCCCCGAATTTGTCTTTAATTTCCTCAACTAAATACTTGCCGAAGTTTCCTTTAAGTTGCTCCGACAAAGATAAATGGCCGGGAAGGTTTGCATCCAGATAGTATAATAAACTTTCCCCATGAAGCTACTTCGACGGAGTTCCTTACAATTTTCTTTAGAATACAAGGGGTAATCTTTGTCTATAGTACACTAGCTTTTCCCCGCGACTTCTTCCGCGTAGAATTCAAATAAAAAAAATCGAATCTCTGATCCCGTATCTTGGATACCGTTTCCCGTTCTTACTAGATCCCGGATCCCGTTTGCCTAATCCCGGATCCCAAATACCCCGGATCACGTATTCCTGATATCCCGGATCTGGGATCCCGGACCTTGGTTTATAAAAAGAAACCTAAACACCAATTTTCATAATTCTAACTTCAAAAATTACGAACTTCCATACAAACTTTCATCCCCTATTTTACCCTAAGGGTTGAATTTCAAAAAACCCTTTTTTAGTACACCTCTACACGTCAAGACAAACCCACCCTCCAAATTTCAAGTCTCTACGATCAGCGGTTTAGGCTGTGCGTTGTCTGTCAGTCAGTCAATCAGGACTTTGATTCTTATATATTTAGAAGATTTCGTTTCTCAAAACTACGTAAAGGATTTAATACGGGTTATACTATTATGATAATCTTAAATTGCTAGCGATAGGGTTCTTCAAAGGGCAGGTTTACAGGTCCCTAGGACATCGGCACCGCATCTGCTCCTCTTAGTTGCAAATGTCCTGGACGATGGTTATCAGCCACTTACCATCAGGTAGACCAAAGAATTTTTAAAAAACAGAGGTCCGTCAGATGACCGTCTGTCCGTCTGCCTTTCTAAATCTTAAAAAAACATATTAGGACCACCGCAGACTTGCTACTTTTTGCATTGGCGATCGGTGATTTAGTCGCTTTTAGCATCGGAGCAGTCGCTACGTCCGACCGCAGAGTTGCCAAAACGCGATGCAGTTGCAAAATCGCCGATCGCCAAAAAGTAGCAAGTCTGCGGTGGCCCTTAGTACTATACCACCAAGCCGAGTGTACCCGAATGTCTAGTTGGCTTGGTTGAGTAGTATGTTAAAATATTTCAGTCTTTCAGAAGAACACAATGAGGTCAAATCGTACATTGATGACGCATGGTAAATCGACGTGGCGTATTTACATTTTATTGATATTTTTTTAGTTTATTTAGCAATATTTCACAAACGTATCATATTCGATACACGTTTTAATAATATTTTTAGTGCTGTACGTATGAAATTTATTGGGAGGTGATGTATTGAATTTGTTAATGCCAATAAAAATTTATTATTTATTTAGATCAATGGGCAAGTAGTATAAAAAATATACCCACTGGGGACTAAATCAAAATAAGGCAGTATACAAAATAAGAAAATAAAAAAAAAACATCGTCATACCTACAAACCAACTGTATGGTCCCAAACTAAGCAACCCTGGTACTATAGCTAACATACAATGGACTGGGGGCGATCCCAGTGACATCCAGACCAGGGCAAATTACGAAAAGGCTGTATCCGAAATTTGCCTCTGGCGGGAATCGAACCCACAACCACCCGATGCAGTAAGCCGAGCGGCCAACGCTCAAACAACTGCGCCAAGCCGTCGACGGTCCTAGCTTTGCTAAACGCCATTAAAGCTATTTCTTTCTATCCTATAACGACTAAAGTTTAGCTGTAACGTCTAGAAAAATATATGTAACTAGCTTTTGCCCGCGACTTCGTCCGCGTAGACTTCAAAATAAAAAAAAACCGGGCAAGTGACTTAAGACTTTTTAGTACTTTTTAGTGCGCCAGGGTTTTTTAAGTCAGTATTTGCTTTTTTATAAAAATAATTTTATTTCACGATTTTTATTGGAGCCATACATACTTTATCTCGGTACCTAATTCGGTGTATGCGTGTTTTGGTAGGTAGGTATATAGAGCCAAAATCCCAAATCCCCCTCCCCTTCTCCACCCTTTTCCTCCCCTCTCTTCCTTCTGCTCCCTCCCCCTCCATTTCCCTTTCCGTTTCCCCTCCCCCTTCCACTTCCCCCTACCTTACTTCTTCCCCTTCCTCCCTCACCTACCCTATGCATACTAAGTTTCAAGTCAATCGGGTACAAACATTTTTCTGCCGTACTTTTCTACCTTTAGTTTCCCCCTTTTGGGTGTTGATTTCCGAAATGATTTTTTATGGGATCAAACTGAAGTAGTACCTACCATATTCAGCTCGCCCAATTATTTAAAATGAATAATCATAACCAATCTCGAGATATGGATGACTAAACATTCGCAGACCCCGCTCTCCCCTTTTCCTTCAAAATATTAAAAACGCTGAAACCCCAGTCTGATTATTTAAAATGAACAATCATAACCAATTTCGAGATATGGATGACTAAACATTCGCTGACCCCGCTCTCCCCTTTTCCTTCAAAATATTGAAAACGCCGAAACCCCAGTTTGATTATTTAAAATGAACAATCATAACCAATTTCGAGATATGGATGACTAAAAATTCGCTGACCCCGCTCTCCCCTTTTCCTTCAAAATATTAAAAACGCTGAAACCCCATTCTGATTATTTAAAATGGACAATCATAACCAATTTCGAGATATGGATGACTAAACATTCGCTGACCCCGCTCTCCCCTTTTCCTTCAAAATATTAAAAACGCTGAAACCCCAGTCTGATTATTTCAAATGAACAATCATAACCAATCTCGAGATATGGATGACTAAACATTCGCTGACCCCGCTCTCCCCTTTTCCTTCAAAATATTGAAAACGCCGAAACCCCAGTTTGATTATTTAAAATGAACAATCATAACCAATTTCGAGATATGGATGACTAAAAATTCGCTGACCCCGCTCTCCCCTTTTCCTTCAAAATATTAAAAACGCTGAAACCCCATTCTGATTATTTAAAATGGACAATCATAACCAATTTCGAGATATGGATGACTAAACATTCGCTGACCCCGCTCTCCCCTTTTCCTTCAAAATATTAAAAACGCTGAAACCCCAGTCTGATTATTTCAAATGAACAATCATAACCAATCTCGAGATATGGATGACTAAACATTCGCTGACCCCGCTCTCCCCTTTTCCTTCAAAATATTAAAAACGCTGAAACCCCAGTCTGATTATTTAAAATTAACAATCATAACCAATCTCGAGATATGGATGAATAACATTCGCTGACCCCGCTCTCCCCTTTTCCTTCATAATATTAAAAACGCTGAAACCCCAGTCTGATTATTTAAAATGAACAATCATAACCAATTTCGAGATATGGATGACTAAACATTCGCTGACCCCGCTCTCCCCTTTTCCTTCAAAATATTAAAAATGCTGAAACCCCAGTCTGATTATTTAAAATGAACAATCATAACCAATTTCGAGATATGGATGACTAAAAATTCGCTGACCCCGCTCTCCCCTTTTCCTTCAAAATATTAAAAACGCCGAAACCCCAGTTTGATTATTTAAAATGAACAATCATAACCAATTTCGAGATATGGATGACTAAACATTCGCTGACCCCGCTCTCCCCTTTTCCTTCAAAATATTAAAAACGCTGAAACCCCAGTCTGATTATTTAAAATGAACAATCATAACCAATTTCGAGATATGGATGACTAAACATTCGCTGACCCCGCTCTCCCCTTTTCCTTCAAAATATTAAAAACGCTGAAACCCCAGTCTGATTATTTAAAATGAACAATCATAACCAATTTCGAGATATGGATGACTAAAAATTCGCTGACCCCGCTCTCCCCTTTTCCTTTAAAATATTAAAAACGCTGAAACCCCAGTCTGATTATTTAAAATGAACAATCATAACCAATCTCGAGATATGGATGACTAAACATTCGCTGACCCCGCTCTCCCCTTTTCCTTCAAAATATTAAAAACGCTGAAACCCCAGTCTGATTATTTAAAATGAACAATCATAACCAATTTTGAGATATGGATGACTAAACATGCGCTGACCCCGCTCTCCCCTTTCTCGTCAAAATGATTAAAAATACGGAAACCCCAGTCTGATCAATTCAAATAAGCAATCATAACCAATATCGAGATATGGATGACTTATTAAAACATCCCTTGACCCCGTTTTCCCCTTTCCCGTCAAAATAACAAAACTCGACCACCCCTATACAAACTTTCACTCCACATTTCACCCCTTAGGGGTTGAATTTCCAAAAACACGAAAGAAATCTAAACACAAACTTTCATTCCCCTATTTTACCCCCTTAGGGGTTGAATTTTCAAAAACCCTGAAATTACTCTTTTTTATTTTTGATAAGACACCTCATCACCAATTTAAGTAATTCTAACTTCAAAAATGACGGAACTTCCGTACAAACTTTTATCCCCTATTTTACCCCCTTAGGGGTCGAATTTTCAAAAACCCCGAAACCCATATTTTTTTATTTTTCAAAAGACACCTAATCAGCAATTTTCATAATTCTAACTTCAAAAATGACGAACTTCCATACAAACTTTCATCCCTTATTTTACCCCCTTAGGGGTTGAATTTCAAAAAACCCTTTCTTAGTACACCTCTACACATCAAGACAAACCCGCCCTCCAAATTTCAAGTCTCTACGATCAGCGGTTTAGGCTGTGCGTTGTCTGTCAGTCAGTCAGTCAGTCAGTCAGTCAGTCAGTCAGTCAGTCAGTCAATCAATCAGGACTTTGATTCTTATATATTTAGACTAGCTTTTGCCCGCGACTTCGTCCGCGCAGAATTGAAATTAAAAAAAATCGGACCCCGGATCCCGTATCCCGGACCCGGATTTTGTATCCCGGATCTCGTTACTCAGGTTCCGTTGCCCGGATCCTGGATCCCGTTTTCCGGATCCTGAATCCCGTATCCCGGATATCACGGATCCCGTATCTCGTATCCCATATCCCGGATCTCGTTTCCTGGATCCCGTATCCCGGAACTCGTTACCCGGATTCCGTATCCCTGATATCACGAATCTCATATCAAATATCCTGAATTTCTTATCCTGGATCTTGTTTCCCGGGTTCCGTATCCCAGATCTCGTTTCCCGGATCCCAGATTCCGTTTGCCGGATCCCGGTTCCGGTACCCCGGATATCACGGGTCCCGTATCCCATATCCCGGATTTCATACCCCAGATTTCCTATCCCGGATCCCGTATCCCGGATCTCATTTTCTTAATCCCGGATCCCGTTTTTTCAGATCCCAGCTTCCGTTTGCCGGATCCCGGATATTTTTTTATTATAGGACTACGGTGGCAAAAAGCGTACGGCCCGCCTGATGTTAAGCAGTTACCGTAGCCTATAGATGCTTACTATATAAATATTTTCCTTAAAGTATAACCAGATTTTTTTTATTATAGGACTGCGGTTGCAAAAATACGTACGGCCCGCCTGACGTTAAGCGGTTACCGTAGCCTATAGATGCTTAGTATATAAATATTCTCCTTAAAGTATCGACCTATATTTTTTTATTATAGGACTGCGGTGGCAAAAAATCGTGCGGCCCGCCTGATGTTAAGCAGTTACCGTAGCCTATAGATGCTTACTATATAAATATTTTCCTTAAAGTATTAACCAGATTTTTTTATTATAGGACTGCGGTTGCAAAAATGCGTACGGCCCGCCTGACGTTAAGCGGTTACCGTAGCCTATAGATGCTTACTATATAAATATTCTCCTTAAAGTATCGACCTATATTTTTTTATTATAGGACTGCGGTGGCAAAAAAGCGTACGGCCCGCCTGATGTTAAGCAGTTTCCGTAGCCTATAGATGCTTACTATATAAATATTCTCTTTAAAGTATCAACCTATATTTTTTATTATAGGAATGCGGTGGCAAAAAAGCGTACGGCCCGCCTGATGTTAAGCAGTTACCGTAGCCTATTGATGCTTACTATATATATTTTTTCCTTAAAGCATCAATCTATATTATTTTTATAGGACTGCGGTACCAAAAAAGCGTACGGCCCACCTGATGTTAAGCAGTTACCGTAGCCTATAGATGCTTACTATATAAATATTTTCATTAAAGTATCAACCTGTTTTTTTTGTTATTATAGGACTGGGGTGACAATAAAGCGTACGGCCCGCCCGATGTTAAGCAGTTACCGTATATGATGATAGATGCTTACTATATAAATATTTTCCTTAAAGGATCAACCTACATTTTTTTATAGGACTGCGTTGGCAAAAAAGCTTACGGCCCGCTTGATGTTAAGCAGTGACCGTAGCCTATAGATGCTTACAATACCAAAGGCATTGCTCGCAAATTGCCGACCTGAAGGGGAGTGGGATGGAGCTTTTGGCTCCCTCACTCATCGTACGAAACGCAGCTGTAATAGCTGCTTTACGCCGATCTTCTGTGAGAGGGTGGTACTACCCCGGTCGAGCCAGCCCATATAATATGAGCTGCAGTCAATTGGCTACATAAAAAAAGTTGAAATCCATATTTTTTGATACGTAAAAAGAAACCTAAACTCAATTATTCATTCGTGTTATTTATTACCTCGGAAATGACGAATTTCCATATGAACTTTCATCCCCTATTTTACCACCTTAGGAGTTGAATATTAAAAAACGCCGAAACCCATATTTTTTATTTATAAAAAGTCACCTAAAACCAATTCTCATAATTTTAACTTGAAAAATGACGAACTTGCATACATACAAACTTTCATCCCCTATTTAATCCTCATAGGGGTTGAATTTTAAAAAAACGACGAAACATTTTTTTTTAAAAGATACCTAAACACAAATTTTCATTATTCTAACCTCAGAAATGACGAACTTCCATACAAACTTTCGTCCCCTATTTTACCCCCTTAGGGGTTGAATTTTCAAAAACGCCGAGACCCATAATTTTTTATTTTTAAAAAGACACTTATACCCCAATTTTCATAATTCTAACTTGAAAAATGACAAACTTGCATACAAACTTTCATCCCCTATTTAATCCCCTTAGGGGTTGAAAGTTCAAAAATGCAGATTTTTTTTATAGAAACCTAAACACAAATTTTCATTATTCTAACCTCAGAAATGACGAACTTCCATACAAACTTTCGTCCCCTATTTTACCCCCTCAGGGGTTGAATTTTCAAAAACGAAGCAATTCAAGTTTTTTATTTATAAAAAGGAACCTATACACCAATTTTCATAATTCTATCATCAAAAATGACGAACATCTATACTCACTTCCCAACTAACTTTCATCCCCTATTTTACCACCTTAGGGGTTGAATTTTTCAAAAAGCTGAAAACCATATTTTTTATTTTTAAAACTTCACCTCCACACCAATTTTTATAATTCTAACTTGAAAAATGACGAACTTGCATACAAACTTTCATCCCCTATTTAACCCCCTTAGGGGTTGAATTTTCAAAAATCGCTTCTTATTGCTTGCCTAGGTCCCAAAATATATCTACTGTCTAAATTTCATGTCTCTAACTTCAGTAGTTTCGGCTCGGCGTTGATGAGTCAGTCAGTCAGTCAGTCAGTCAGTCAGTCAGTCAGCATTTCCCTCTTTATATATTATAGTATAGATAGTATAGATAGTATAGATAGTATAGATAGTATAGATAGTATAGATAGATTACCTAAACTTTTTAGTTGGCTCAGGTGCTTCTAACCGCTTAGGGTTTTATTTTTTGTCGTCGACGATAAATAAATTCCAGGCCCCCTAGACAAGTGGCACGAACGCTGATCGAATAGAATAGAATAGACTTCACAATGTATGTAAATGTCGAACGTCGCTATGGAGATCAACAACAAGTTGCTATGTAGATCACGTGACTTATGTCATTTCCATACATGAAGCGTAGCGATTTGAAGGAGCGCTTGTAGACGTCAGCCACTTGTCTTGCCCTTCAGTTTAGTGTTCTAGATTCCACTAGAAGAGATTAAATACTGTTTGTGCAGGTACTACGCCACCAAGCTAACTAGGCGCTCAGGTATAAATATCAAACAATAATAAGTCAATGGTCCTTCCATCACGTAGTGGGAGCTACTGCCACAAGAGTGCTCAGACATTGGCCCAGGCTTACTACTTTGGGGATGGACCGCGGAATCATTGACTTATTTTCATTTGATATTAATTACCGAGCGCCTGGTTGGCTTGGTAGTCAAGTACAGACCATAGAGATTATAATCAGAAGAGATGTTCTTAGTAAATTTCTCTATGAAACGACGCGTGAAAATTTTCACGGGATGGCGCGGGTGGTGGGGGTTACGAAATAATAATAATAATAACCATTTATTTTCAGGCTACTAGGCCCATAGATACATACCTTACAGACTAACATACATAGATATTATTAAACTTAAAACTAATTGAAATGGGAGGCAATTTACAAGATACCGCCCCTTCAGATTTTTTCTATTTACCGGTAAATAGCACAACTATGCGCTTCGTTTTATGTCGATGTTAGTACGTAATTTAACTTTTTGCACCAGATGTCACTAAGTATGGGTTTTTGAAAATGACGTACAAAGGGATGCCATCTAGTGTCGATATAGAAATATATTTTTGATGCGAACGTTTGCAAGACGTCTGCACAGGACGAACGCCGACAGCACACTGACTTAAGCCACGCCCACTGTGATGACGTCAACGGCCGACCGGCAACCACGCGGCCGGGTTGCATAGACCCAGTCCCCTTAGTAATTGGTCCACGGTACAGACTGTGAAGTGCGCTGCGAGCGTGGCTTTGCGCATACCCCCTCCCCCAACACTTCACCTCCTCCGACGCCCGCGCGCATCAAGTATTGCTATTGGCTATTGCGCAGTGACTCACGCATAACATTTATTGGTGATAGAGCCAAGCTGTAGCCAATTGACTGCAGCTCATATGGGCTGACTCGACCGGGTAGTACCATCCACTCACAGAAGATTGGCTTAAAGCTATTACAGCTACAGTCCAAACCAGCCCCCCCTCGCCCTCCTTGTGCCTCTCCCATTCAGGTTGGCAACGTCCGAGCGATGCCTTTGGTATTGCAAGCATCTATAGGCTCAGGGAGCTGCTTAACATCAGGCGGGCCGTACGCTTGAATACCACCTGTCTCATAAAAAAATTATATTTAAGAAAGCCAGAAGCCCAAGCAATACCAAATACTTTTGTTCAGTTTCAACGCTTAAAACCTCTTGTATCTAGCTAGATATAGAATCTGTAAAGTTCTAAGACCAGCGATATATTTCTAGACTATTGAAAAACTAACAAACATTATCAGTAAACACGCTATCAGTATCGAGCAAGTATCAGTAACGCGAGGCCGTGTGCACTAAGCCTAATAGGAAAAGTTAGAAATTGCCAAAGTTTAATGGGATCTTCGGCGATTGTGACAGTTTACTAGCGGACAAGTTGTTAAAGCGCTTTTATTGCTATTACACGATGTTCTATAGTCGTATATCAAGCGCTTAAGCGTGAAGTCGTTTGAAGTTTTATTCTCGATTTAATACAGGCCCCCTAGACAAGTGGCATGAACGCTAATCGAATAGAATAGACTTCACAACGTATGGAAATGTCAAACGTCGCTATGTAGATCAACAACAAGTTGCTATGTAGATCACGTGACTTATGTCATTTCCATACATGAAGCGTAGCGATTTGAAGGAACGCTTGTAGACTTCAGCCTCTTGTCTAGCCCTTCTGGCCCCCCTAGACAAGTGGCTGACGTCTACAAGCGTTCCTTCAAATCGCTACGCTTCATGTATGGAAATTACATAAGTCACGTGCGACTTGATGGTGATAGCGAATTGTAATGTCATTTCCATACATTGTGAAGTCTATTCTATTCTATTCGATTAGCGTTCATGTCACTTGTCTAGGGGGCATAGGAGCTAAAAAATAAAAATATTTTTTATTTTATGTTATTTTTATTTTACATCAGGTGAAATGCGTGGGGATACAATGCGTCAAATCAGGGGGGCTAAACGCCATATATAAATTCTGCTATAGCAATTTTTTTTTTTTTACTTTCTTGCAGTGGATGAGTTCTGATGTTATGACATTATTTCTATGCGTTCGGATATCAAAACTGAGTGCTCGGGCACAGCATGCGCCTGATGTAGACGTAACCATTAAAATGTCTTCATAAGCTAGAGCTGAAGCTCTCTATAGAGTTTTACTACCACAGATCCGTTAAAAAACGTAAGGATATATAAAAACTTCGCCACCGAGCTTCCTTAATTAAGTCATAAAAATGCTAATTAGCTAAAGCTTCCATACTTTCGAACTAACAAGCTTATTTCAACTGTATCTCTAAACAAGTATCCCACCAAAAATATTTTAATGTAAAAAAAGTGTTGCTAGAACGAGACCTTAAAAAGTTATCAGATCTCATGTAGACAACTAACTCCACACGCCCTAACTCTACAAGCCCTAACTTCACACACTCTACACCTTAGTCAAAATATTATGTGGCTTGGCCGTTTCGCTATCAATGTATTTATCTCTAACTGCGACTTTAGCGACTGTAGCCTAGGGGTGAACGGGTTGGGCTAACAATCAGAAGGTCCCAGGTTCGATCCCCGGTGGTGCATGCACCAATGGATGAATTTTCATCTATGTGCATAATCGTGAGGAAACCTACCTATCCCTCTGGATTAGGTAATAGTCAGTTCCTGTATACACGGCGACAAGGTTCACCACCTGTCACGTTGGGTACTGACTATCTGGTGAAACGTGGGCTTTGAGTTGGTTAATACCTCCACGATGTGGTGGTGTATGGCCACTCAAGCCCCTGACTACCCCCGAACGGGGATAAAAGTCGTGACGTTACTCTAAACAAGTATAAATCGTAAATTCTCGGCTGTCGACATGTCGTCTGTCATCTGGTAGTAGTCATTTGGCCGACAACATGCCGACCGCCGAGAATTTGCGATTTACAATGAAGAATTCACGAAGATAATTAGAGACCAGTGGTGTCGCAATGGACATTTGTTAAGTGACTCGAGGCTCAGTCCCAGCGTGCGTTGTTCACGATGGTGAAGTTACTACTGTTGTTCTAGATAAAGACAATTGATAGTGGCGCGATTGTCACGCCACTGTGGCGCCACAGTGGACTTCGTAGGATCTTTTTCGTAAAACATCTTTGGATAGCCTCTAGTATGGTCCGGGTACCGGGTACTGTGACAGTTCATACTGCAGGCGACCTAAACACGACCTAAATACCGAAATAAATTAGGTAATGCGATTTTGGTCTGAAACGACTACATAGGATTCCAACCTACAAGATTAAAATGTTTTAAACAGTTGAACTTCACACGCTTCGCCATAACTGTGTTAACGATAAATAATTATTTCAAGTAGTTCTGGAACATAAAATTAAATTTCAGACTCTTATATTGGCATTTTAAAAGAACTCCGATAACAATGTTTTGGTAAAGCTATGGGAAACGAATAATCCCATGCATACGAATTTCAACTCACATGCTTAGAGTTAACCTATGATTTGGTATGTTAGCATATTACTTTCAGTTTTATCGTAACTTGATAACAGAAGTTTTTGCTAGAACTGTTAAAATTTAACCTGTCAAATGTGAGCATATTTACGATGTCTCGACTCAACACCACTTAGATTTCTCACAATAAATATTACTTAACAAAATCAAACCTGTCATACGAAAGAGAGAATTATGAACACTTGACCAAAAACACTCAGATTGGGATGTGTGGGCGTGGCTTATGCGCCTTGCCACGCAAAACTGGGACACTTAATTATAATCCCTAGAAACATAGTTATAAGAGTGTTTCTGGACAAAATTAAAGGTATGAATGTGAGATTTATTTTGGAAGGTGGTGTGAGTATTCAGAACGTCTGGGGATGACTAGCGGGGGAGTATATAAACAAACATACAGGACGGAGCGGGGCTTTTTGGCTTTTTTTGGCCTTTTGGCATTTTAGTTTGACTTGACTTGGAGATTTCGGGACTTCAAGGGAGTCGTATTGATTCTCGGGAGAAATCCTTTGAGACGGGTGCGCGTGCGCGAATCGGGAGTTTTAGTTGAGGTTGCGCGGGAGAGTTGGTTGGAATTGCGCGTGATTTGAGCGGTTAGTCGGGACAAATCTTGGACCTATCCAAGTTGACCACGACGTGCGGTTCGTGATTAGTTTACGCGTGGTGATATTTATGTGATTAATTATCGTATATATATAAATCGTGTTTATTTGTGAGTGTTGAAAGCGAGACGTTGTAAGGTAAGGTAATCTTGGAGTTTACATCATGTTTGTCTGAGGTCGTTGATATATCCGCTATTACGTCTGACATTCGTGGTGTTGTTAGGAGTCTTTACATTTCAGGGAAGGCTGGAGACGGCGGAGATATTAGGTGGAATGTTTGGAGATGGATGCGAGCGAATACAACAAAAATCTATATTTGTTTAGGCAATCGCATGATTGTTTTGCTATTTTAACCTATTGGACTAAATTAGGGACAATAAATCACGCTGTTGCCTTGCAGAACAATGTACGAGTCATTCGCGTTTCTCTATTAGAAAAGTTAGTCATTGCGTTTGAATTCGACTCTGATTGTGATTCAAGCTCCAGTGTTGACAAATTCGTGTACATAGAACATACATTAGCTGACACTGTGCGATGGCCTCCGTTGCCCGACTATCGGGGCGGAAACTGAAAGCGTCAGGCACCGAACACTATACACTGAACAAGCAATCACAGAAGAGATTTGCTCATTATCTGACATACATTTAGGTATACACCTGGTGTTTCGGGGCAATTTGCGATGTCCAGGAGTTGCCTGTCCTCAGACACTTGTAACGGTGAATACGAGCCGCGGCAAAGGATTCGCAAGCCTTTTCTCCGTTCGGGGTAACTTGTTCCAAGCCGGATGTGTGACAGAATTTTGAACCCAACATCGACCAAATTGCTTATCGATATAACACTAGAGCACTTAAATTTAATTAATTATATAGTCGGCGACGATTATCCGGAGTCGGAACTGACATTTTGGCCCTTCTGGCACTGTAGTTAATTTATTAAATTAATTCAATGCCTAAATAATAAACCCTTTGTTTGGACGAACAAACGTCCTTAAACAATCAGATGTATGCACAAGGCCTTGTCTTAGGAGAGGTGAAGAATGTACGGTTTTAATATCGATAATCGCTAGGCATGGTAGAATAAATTTTATCTTGTTTAGGTTTTACAAAGGTCGGTCTAGATTGTTGGTTTTGTTGGGGCACGTTGTTCATCTGCCAGTAGGTTCTGACTATAAGGAGAGTTGGGAGGTCAGATCATCATTTATCGCTAGATCTAGGTCTCATGACTGTAAGTCTAGACTTATTCTCTGACTACAGACGGTATAAGTAGCCCACGTCGCCAGAGCATCGAGAATGGACTACGTTGTTTTGTCTTGCAATAATTACAAATCTATGTATATTCATTTAATTTATATCTGTATTTATGTATCTTATATGTATCCTATCTATAAAATAAATATGTCCGCACGCGTACGTAACAATCGGTATAAGAAAGGCAAGTGCGGTTTTTGCCAAATTTCGCGAGTGTGAGTGCGAACGAGGTACAGGTGATGCTGTGTATTGGTGAGATTAGTCTATAAGAGAATTAGCGTTATAGTTTCATTGTATGTGGTAGAATAAATTCGATTATGTTAAGTCCTTAAGACTCATTACTTCAATAAACTGATGAAACTATAATGTTATTATATTGCATCGTGTATATTTATTCGACGGGTTTTATAGGAGGTGATCGCTGACGGACGGATTGCATGACCTAGTTTTATTGCTTTCGCCATGTGTGATGTTTAATCCCTACAGTATCTACAAATGATCACTGACAACTGCGGCGCTTTTCTACGGGTCTCTACATAAATATTTCTTTGTCTGTGTACTATGTTTAATTCCACAGGAGTTTGTTTTAGATCTTTTAATATTGTTATGTCTATTTATATGTATGACGACTAACGGACAACATGAGTAATTAATTGAATCGACGACTTTAATTAAATAACTTTATCTGTCATGAATATGACAAACCTTTCGACACTCGTTAAATAAACGCGAAGTAGGGATCTTTCGGTATAATATTAACGCGCGTTAGGTAGGTTTCACGGGTTGATATTTGAATAGGTAGATAGGATTATAGGTAGGAACTGAGACGTGCAGACGTATTTTACAGTACCCGGGTAACTATGGTAAGGATGCCCAGACGAAACAACGCTATGGTGTTATGGAACTACAGTTTAAAATCTTTAAATTCTCGTCTCGTTTACTTCTTAAGAATGAATACACAATATTATATTTAAACTGGATCTATTCCATTATTGAATTCCTGCACTGAGGATTCCTGGGAGCAATAAAGACATTCCTTGGCGCTGCGCCATTCCGCCCCAGTCTGCGATAGTGGGGACACGCCGTTAGAGGATTTCTTTTTTAAACTACCCGCATTTGCTAGCAAGTACGTATCCTGTGTTAGATATTTAAAAATCTAATTTTATGTTTTTTTTCCACTTAATATCGCCCTTTCTTATTAAAATGACGATTTAAGCTTAGAAAAACAAATAATAATTCTAAAAAGTGCAATTTGGTTTATTTATTGATTACACACGACATTTCCACGCACGTCGAAAAGAGTGTGGCTGCGAGCTTCGGTCACGTTTTTGGGACAAAGTGACAAAGTCATCAAGTGTATGTAACAAGTTTTACACTTTATGTAATAAATAAAATGTATCTACGATATCCACCACGATACCACGATTTTTTTTTAAATAGGTACCTCAAGTAACTGCAATCAACCAAATAACGTACTTTTTAATTTACCCATAAATTTAGGGGTAAATTAGAAAGTAACTACAATCGTATTACAATGGATTTACAAATAATATTTATTCCGAATTTTTTGTAAATAGATTACGGACATGGTTCTATTATTACGCATAAATAACTGCAACCATGCTTCTGGAGGGTTCCCATATGCCGTGTTTCGCGGACAATACGACAAGCGGGTGCTATTTGCATAATTAAATTGAATTTACATCAACACTCTATTCAGCGACGCGCGCGACACCTACTTGTGAACGAGGCAATTAACGCTTTCAGCATACGTTGAGGGTAGGTTCCGAGGACACCTGAATTTGAAGGGGGGAATTTTGTAATGAGGGATTACATTACCAAGAAATAGGGAGATATGTGGCTGTTCAAAATATATTATGTCCCATAAAACTGAGTCCATGGACACAGCTCGTGGAAAATAATGTTGAAATATATCGTAAGTTGATTTCCGAATTGCTAGTGCGATAACAGATGCATGAATTTTGCTGCATGTAGTGGTGCGCTGAGCACAAGTCTAGTGGTTAAAATGTTAGGAGGTAACATATCTGCTAAAATAATCCATGAATGCCTAAAACGTAAATGTGCTTCCCGATTTCTTCGAATTAATTGAAACAAGCCAAGCTGTAGCCAATTGACTGCAGCTTATACGGGCTGGCTCGACCGGGGTAGTACTCTCAGAGAAGATCGGCGTAAAGCAGCTATTACAGCTGCGTTTCGTACGATGAGTGAGAGAGCCGGAAGCCCAACACCCCCTCCCCTTCCCCTCCCTCCTTCCCACTCCCCTTCAAATTGGCAAAGTGCAAGCAATGCCTTTGGTATTGTAAGCATCTTTAGGCTAGTAACTGCTTAACATTATATGGGCCGTAAGCTTGTTTGCCACCTCAGACCTATACAGAAAAAAGGGCATCCAGCAAAGACATTACCTAGAAGGCGCTCATATCCAGCTGCAATCAATGATCGGTAAACGATCGGAGGTTAAGCAACTCTTGGCAAGGTCAGTCAGAGATGGGTGACCATTTAGTGGCATTGGAACTGACCGGCTTTCTGCTTCGGAGGGCACGTAAAAAGTCAGTCTCGGCAGTCTTTTATTGTCTTCTAGGCAGTCAGCAGTTGTTAAGCCTTGTCAGAGGCCTTCGGGCGGCTTGAACAACTCAGACACGAGGTTGGCCACTAACCATACGATAAGAAGAAGATTACCCAGAAAGAAGGAGACATTGTGGCTCTCCAAAATAGTATGGCCTACTAAACTAAGTCCATGGACACAGTACAATTCAATCGTTCGTGGAAAACAATGCTGAAAACATGTCGCGTCGGTATTGCCAATACGGCTCATCTTTTGGTTAATAACAAGAATCAAAAATGCCTTGTAAGTTGATTTCCGAATTACGATTGCGATAACAGCGGGGCGATTGCGTAACTTTATCGTCAATGTTTCAATTGGTTTCGTTCATCCCGTATTGCATTTTCAGTTGAAATTAATTGAAATCCGGATGAGTCTGGAGTTCACTCGTCCCGATTTCAATAAATTTCAATTGATAAAGCAACACAGAATGAACGAAACCAATTGAAATATTGACGAAAAAGTTACGCAATCGCCCCGCAGATGTATGAATTTCGCTTTATGTATTGGTGCACTGGGCACAAATCTAGTGGTTAAAATGTAAGGAGGTAGCATATCTGCTAAAATAATGCATAAATGCCTAAAGCGTAAAATGTGCTTCACGATTTCTTCGAATTAATTTAAACAAATCTTGCATCATTATCCCATGGTTAAAAACACTTGATTATGATGACACCGAGGCACTATTGTTGAAATTTATTGCCTAAATACAATTTAGATTAGTATCAGTTAAAACGAATGTCCGTGTATAATATTAATTCTCACAGTTCCCTACATCTGTATTTACACATATTCTCCAAATCACACTCACTCTTGCTCACCCAACAAACACACACTATTACTCCCACGCACACACACAGTCACACACACATACACACACATACACACGCACACACACACACACACACACACACACTCACACACACACACACACACACAAATAAAATTAAGCGATAAACTTATCACTATGTTTTAATTTTTTCGGTTATTAATTTGAGTTTATTTTTGTAACAAGTTATTTACCGAGTTTTAGAAGAGCGATGACTTCCAATACAAGCATTACATACTTACCGGAAGTCCTCACACTCATATAGCATTAAGGCATACTGTAAATGAAAATAAACTTTTTTTTTTTTCTTTTTTTTTTATCATTTTTTTTTCATGGGACTAAGCCCGCCACACACTCGCACCACTGTTACTCCTGTAAGCCAGGATCAATGATATCCAACGATGACGCTAAGGTTCGATCCTCGACGAGTCCCGGGAAAAGATAAATTGTCTTGGAACCCGCACGAATTTAATCAAAATTATTATTTTGATTAAATTCGTGATAGGAGAAGTTGGAAGAATCTATCATCAGCCCGAAGACAGAAAATCAAACGTTAGCATTTAGTGAATAGTTACGTTACATCCCCACATAAATCTACGTACCATTGGCTTTATTTGACATCGGATAAATTTATTGGCTGCTAAATGTAGGTTGCGACCGGCGAATAAATTATTGGAGGCGAAACATGTGACTGGAGATCACGATACCGTTGTTTTGGCAACGTTTTGTTATTTGGGTGTAAGACATTGATGTATTATTTCAGAAGATATGGTACGTTCTAACAACAATCACAAACTTTTGCTCAGCGCACTACTACATGCAGCGAAATTCACACATCTGTTATCGCGTTCGCAATTCGACAATTAATTTTGTGAATGTTTTAATGTAGCAAAGCGTTGGTAAGCTTGATAAATAAATAAAAGCAATTCATTTTTCCGACCCTCCAGCAAAATCCGCAAAATTTCCGTGAAACTGTCACGAATGGCATAATATGTGTGACATTTTTACAGAAATTTTGCGGAATTGCTAAAGATTCTTTGGAAAATCAGAAAAATGAACTGCCTAGGTTGCTTGCCAATGTTGCATAGCGTCGCTATTAGCCCCGAACTCTAATATTATCTTCGTGAATTCTTTATTATAAATCGTATATTATAGCCATGTAACTGTAACGTCACGACTTTTATCCCCATTCGGGGGTAGTCAGAGGCTTGAGTGGCCATACACCACCACATTGTGGAGGTATTAACCAACTCAAAGCCCACCTTTCACCTGATAGTCAGAACCCAACGTGACAGGTGGTGAACCTTGTCGCCGTGTATTCAGGAACTGACTATTACCTAATCCCGAGGGATAGGTAGGTTTCCTCACGATGTTTTGCCTCACCGTCAGCGAACTGTAAATTATGCACATAGATGAAAATTCATCCATTGGTGCATGCCCCACTGGGGATCGAACCTGGGACCTTCTGATTGCTAGCCCAACCTGTTCACCCCTAGGCTACAGTTGCTTATAGCCAGTGGTTTTGCAATGGTAGGTACATTGTTAGCAGACTTAGAGCCGTAACACACTGAGATGCCATGGCGACGTCGCAAGTCACCGTATCCAACTAATTCGTATTAAAATATATGACAGGTAAAACACCTGGCTACGGACTGGCGACGTCGCCATCAATACAAATTATTTGGATACGTAGCCGGCGACGTCGCCATGACGTCCCGGTGTGTTATGGCCCTTAAGGTCCTGTTATTATGGCATACAAACTTAGGTAAAGTGCGGTCCAGGGACACGAATAATTTCGTGTCCACCTTTTTGTATAAGGTGAAGTGGCTATTATTTTAATGTATATTAATTAAGCCCAACTGCACTACGCCCCGTAATGTACTCGCAGTTCTATGTAATTTGTAGCCAGATTCGAGCTAGCCGCACCTGCGTTCGAAATTTATTGAAAAGGCTTAACTGAATATAAACAAACATGCATTTCGAATAACTGTATTCAATTAAATATTTCATTATGGGGCAGAGTTGGACAAAATTTAATTGCAATTAATTAATTACTAATTAGGCAGTGGTAGCCGATTGGTTAAGGACGCGTCTTGCGGGCTTAAGGTCCTGGGTTCAAACCCTGGCTCACACCTCTGGATTTTTCGAAATCTATGTGTGAATCATAACTTTAATATGATTATCACTTGCTTACGGTGAAGGAAAACATCGTGCGGAAACCTGCATATCTTTAGACATCTGAAATCCACCAACCCGCACTGGGCCAGCGTGGTGGATTATGGCCTGAATCCCCCTCGCATTGAGGGGAGGCCCGTGCCCAGCAGTGGGACGTTAAAAGGGCTAAATTATTTATAACTAACTATATTATTACTAATTGCATGTGGTGTCACAATTAACAATTAATTTTGATTTGTTTGTCAATCGCGAACAAATCACAATTAATTGTTAATTGTGACATCACCTGCAATTTGCAATTAATTAATTGCAATTAAATTTTGCCCAACTCTGTTATGGGGTTACTAACGCTCAAAACGGGGACTCTACGTAAAATTGTTGATGAATCCGGCCCATGTGTTTTATAAAATTCTTAAACTTCAGACCATCAAGAGTAAAATGTAAAAAAAAATACGTCACGACTTTTATTCCCATTGGGGGGTAGTCAGAAGCTTGAGTGGCCATACACCAATACATTGTGGAGGTATTAAGTCAACTCAAAGTCCACGTTTCACCAGACAGTCAAAACCCAACGTGACAGGTGGTGAACCTTGTCGCCGTGTATACAGGAACTGACTATTACTAATCCCGAGGGATAGGTAGGTTTCTTTACGATGTTTTCCCTCACCGTAAGTGAACTGTAAACTATGAACATAGACGAAAATTATTATTATGATGTACCTATTTGGTAATTTATGTTTAAATGCAATCATTTTTTTTTTTTAATAAAAATGTGTTGTATGCACCTAAATTGTGCAATTGTATTGCTGACAGACGGACAGACAGACAGACAGACGGACAGCATAGGCTTAGTAATAGGGTTCCGTTGGGACCCTTTGGGTACGGAAACCTAAAAAATGACATTGCAAGCCAATCAATAGCATCGCACACCGAGTGACGTTCAACGATGCGGTAATTCTGCAACAGCCGCGTCGCTAACCGCCACTGATCAAATTAAAAGCTCATGCCGACCAAGCGACACAACAAAATACGGTTAATTAAATCACAACCGTATTAATTCGTGCTCGTATTGTACGAAAATTACAGCGATAGAGCGAGAGAGATAGCGATTGGATTTGAACGATAGACGATAGTTTTGAATTGAAACTCTACGATATTAGGTCCGATATTTTCAATTTTCAGCTCAATGTATTCATAAATCTGTAGCAGGCTCCATATTTGATTATAAAGGCGTCTGCTTGGCGCTCACTGCATCGGGTGGTTGCGGGTTCGATTCCCGACAGAATTTCGGAAACGGCCTTTGCGTAATTTGCCCTGGTCTGGGAGTCACTGGGATCACCCCCAGTCCATTGTATGGTAGCTATAGTACAAGCGTCGCTTAGTACGAGACCATACAGTTGGTGTGTAAATCTGGCGATATTTATTAATGTGTTTATTATCTTTTTAGTACCTATATACAGGCAAACCCGTTTAAGACGATTTCACAGGGACCCAACCAAAAACGGGTCTTAAGCGAGATAGCGTAATATGCGGGATAGGGAAAATATTATAAATTTAGTATATGTCGGTATTTAAATTATTCATTTATAAATTCCAGCCATTTGAAGCGTTAAAATCAGTGTAAAATGGTACACTGTTAACTGTAGCTCAGCAGCTAACCGAGTTTGATTTGTTGTTTGTGATTTTTCATCAAAAAATTTCAATATCTTATTTTTTTCTTGAAGTGACAATGCCTTTCGCTTAATTGTAGTCATTAGCTACGTCCAGAAGTGTCACATGCCGCGCGAGGAAAATTTTCCTCGCCAAGTTTGACTTGCCTCACGTGAGGCAAATGCGCGCCCTGCCTCACCTGAGCACTCACATTTGCCTCGCCTAGTTTGGCAGTCGTGAGACAGAACGATGTCAAACGTGTCAAACTGATTGATCGGGTATACCTTTCCCTGTCTAGAGTGTCAGTTGCCTCGCCATTTGCCTCGCGCGGCATGCGACTGAGGCAAACGTCGTGCTTCGCGAGGCATGTGGGTGAGCAGCCTCGCGCGGCATGTGCGTGTTGTAGACACGTCTATTTTGTAACAAAGAAATGATGCACTAATGCACTATAGAAAAGAATCAGAGCACGCGCGCGACACAACATATAACACCACAAGAGATACGAGGTACGTTTTGTTGGCGTATTATTAGGCGTATTAAACGAGATCACAATCGTATTAAGCGTTAAGAAATGTATGAAAACATGTCTCAAGTTGCAGGGACTGGCATAAAATGGCGTATTATGCGAGAAATCGTATTAAGCGTGATCGTATTAAGCGGGTTCTACTGTATTTGAAAACTACTGTACTGATTTTAAGACCCCCAGTTCTAAGGTTTTTAATATCATGGAATATAGGATTCCTCGCGTTTAGAGCCACGGGTAACAGGCTTGCGTTCTACAAAACATATTGCAGTGACAAAGCTCACTGAAACACTGAAGTTTTAATTAAATCCTATGAAACACGCTCGTTCAGTTTCGTTTGTGTCGAAAATAGTTTGTACTAGTAGCGCCCGCAAAATCCTATTGCTAAAATAAAAGTAGTCTAAACATGCGTAAACAAACAAAACGTATGCACGACTTTCTTCTAAGAAAACTTTTGAAATAATTTAATTTTTACTCGACTACGGCGGAGGGTTATGATTTTGACCGGTATGTATGTATGTATGTATGTATGTGCATCTGTTCCCACCTAACTTCCAAACTACTTGTTGTAATTTGACAAATGAGGTATCTTTAGAAGCGGCTTAATGGCGCGCTGGTTATAGGCTATGTGACGTCACATAAAATTGTATATGGCGCCCTCTAGAGGACATAATGTCATGAACAAAAAAATATTTTTTTTTAAATAAAACCGTGTGGGCTATCAAATGAAAGAGCTTGATGAGCACATTTCAAAAATATATATATTGTTACCTACAACTCCAAAATAATTAAATAAAAAGTAAGTTTAAAAACTAAAACCCGACTACTGAAAAATCGCGCTCTAAAAGTATGAAACAAGAAAATATTCTTATCTGGAGGATAGCCGTGGTCCGTGTAGGTCCTTTAGGGCAAAATGGCATATGACCACGGACCACGGCTATCCTCCAGATAAGAATATTTTCTTGTTTCATACTTTTAGAGCGCGATTTTTCAGTAGTCGGGTTTTAGTTTTTATTACATGTAAGTATTAGCTTTGCAAAATCGGCTAGCTAAGTTGGTCCTTCAATATATTTTGAAGAATTTTAGGGACACCGCAGACATGCGAGTTTTTGCATCAGCGATCGGCGATTTAGTCGCTTTTAGCATCAGTCGCTGCGTCGCTGGAGCAGTCGCTGCGTCCGAGCGCATAGAGTCGCCAAAACGCGATTCAGTCGCAAAATCGCAGATCGCCGATGCATAAAGTAGCATGTCTGCGGTGGCCCTAAGCCTTTTGATGTTATGTGCTTTAAGGAATCAAGGGAGAGGATGGGCCTAACTACAGTGGGCGATGGAATTTGAAATATGGAAACATAGGTATGAATTTTCTTACTAGGGAATAACGCAAATAATAAGCAAATAGTATCGTACCCCTTTTTACTATAGTTACGCGGATGGAGGTGTATGAAATTAATTTGGAACAGCTAACGTTTATATGGAGAAGGAGGGCACAAGCCTAATATTTTTATGAAAAATGCATTAGAAATGCACTAAATTAGTAATAGAAAACATTACACACACTACATTCTTTTCACGTACACACACATTGCTCGGCCGACCGGCTGATTGGGCTCTATCGATCACTATAGCAGCTCAATGGCAATGACTAAGCGACTTAGGAACAGGTATTTTGGAAAAGAAATCTCCTAAGCGACTTTGGAACAGGTATTTTGGAAAAGAAATCTCCTAAGCGACTTTGGAACAGGTATTTTGGGAAAGAAACCTCCTAAGCGACTTAGGGACAGGTATTTTGGAAAAGAAACCTCCTAAGCGACTTAGGAACCGGTATTTTGGAAAAGTAAACACTTAATTTATACTTAAAAAACAAAATTTAACTTAAAAAAACGCTTATCATACCTTTCACTAGCGGGCACGTTCATTATTCCATCCCGTATGTTTCACTAGTCCCAGCTAATATTTTATGCAAAGACGGGCCCGTCTACCGCCGTGACAGACTTCTGTTGTTTGCGCAGGAGAGATCAAAAAGGGAATTGCCCCTAAATCCTGTAGCCCGTGTTCAGAATAACAAGCCAATTTATCCTCAGTTCGACGTTAATTTCAATACAGATTTTGAATGTATAAGGGAGTTTCGACGGCTTCCGTGAACAATATCCAACTTCGTTGCGAAACCATAAATAATTCGAAATTCAAAGTATGTGGCCTAGTCCAAGAGCGGACTGTACACTCTGCTGTCCAGGTAGTTTACACCCTATAGGTCCAGTATTTTGAACTTTAAAGTTAAAGTGGCGGTAGGCGGGGTACATAGCTCGCAAAACCGTTGGATGTGGTTGTCAGGCAATTACCTTGCATTTGTTGCCAAATAAGAGCGGTATGTCGCATCTAAAGGTTCAATACATTTTTAGCGTAAGGTAGTGAAAATTGCCACGATTTTTTCAGGTTTTAAAAGTCATAGTAGGCCTCAGTAACGCATCAATAGTTAGTCAACGTTCGCACCACATGTGATTTGAAACATGTAAACGTAATTCAGGAAACCACAGTGTAGGTAAGCCTACCGTGAGGTTGAGGGAAACCACAGCCTAATTGCTCGCACATACCTCGGTTTTAGTTGCTAATGAAATACTGCATAATCATCGGAAGATGGTTTGTAGTCTGTGACTGTGTCAGCTTAATGGCCATGTAATTCGCAGACAGTTAATTTCAATTTCACAAATTATTTGCCATTTAATCAAAGCGTGATTACCCTCTGTAAATATTTACTTGTTAATTTAACTTTCAAATAATGTAGTAGAGTTCAAAGACGGTAACAGTAATATTTATTAACTACGGAAGTTATATTATTTAGTAAAATTTTAACTGAATTTTGTCACTCGCGGAAAATCGGTTCATCTTCTGGTGAATAATGTCTTCTTAAGAATTAAAAAAAAAAAAAACTTCACGACTTTTATTCCCATTCGGGGGTAGTCAGAGGCTTGGGTGGCCATACACCACCACATTGTGGAAGTATTAAGCCAACTCAAAGCCCACGTTTCACCAGATAGTCAGAACCCAACGTGACAGGTGGTGAACCTTGTCGCCGTGTATACAGGAACTGACTATTGCCTAATCCCGAGGGATAGGTAGGTTTCCTCACGATGTTTTCCCTCACCGTAAGCGAACTGTAAATTATGCACATAGATGAAAATTCATCCATTGGTGCATGCCTCACCGGGGATCGAACCTGGGACCTTCGGATTGCTAGCCCAACCTGTATTTAATAAGTTAAATTACATTTTTGCAGACTTGCTGCAGTGTTGCACAGTGGCTATTAGCCCAGCAGTTGTTTTTTAGTGGTTAAATACTAGCAGACTCAGGGCCCAGGTTAACCGGTAGGTACCTATACCGGTATCAAAACAGTTTTTCATTTGATCTAATGAAACATATCTAGCAACATAGTATGGCTTTATCTCGATACTAAATCTTTGTAAAACTCACGTAGCGCTGATTATGATCTAATCTAATTAAATAATATTGTTTCTACTTCGCAGATAAATATATAAAGGAAACATAATTGTAATTTCAATAAGAATATTTATTTATGTTTGTTTGTTTGTCCTTGCATGAAAATTTGTATTTGGAAGTTCGATCGTTTCCGAAATTAGGCCTTCACTGAAAGTAAACATGAAATTTCCTGAAAAAGTCTAGATAACACAATACCTGTATTTTGAAGTTTCTTCCGTAGAAGTCGTTTCTGAACCGGTGGTAGATTCCAACTATGCGTTGTAGGTCTAAAGAATAAAATATTTTTATTTAAAATAAAACACTCATTTCTAAGCGATAAATACAATAGTTGTAAAAAAACACAAGGCGACAAGGTTCACCACCTGTCACGTTGGGTTCTGACTATCTGGTGAAACGTGGGCTTTGAGTTGACTTAATACCTCCACAATGTGGTGGTGTATGGCCACTCAAGCCTCTGACTACCCCCGAATGGGGATAAAAGTCGTGACGTTATATTTATTTATTTTTATTTCTAAAAATTTGTTTGATTTAATCGTAGGTTTATATTTAATGATCGTTTGGTGCAGTAGTTTGTCTGTAAGCCGCATCGCTTACTGCATCGGGTGGTTGCGGGCTCGATTCCCGCCAGAGGCAAATTTAGGAAAATGCTTTTGCGTAATTTGCCCTGGTCTGGGTGTCACTGCGATCGCCTCTAGTCCATTGTGTGTTAGCATAGTACAAGCCTTAGGGCCACCGCAGACTTGCTACTTTTAGCATCGGCGACCGGCGATTTTGCGACTGTATCGATGCTGCGTCGCGTTTCTTCGAGCGCGAACGAGCGAGACGCAGCATCAAAATCGCCGATCGCCGATGCTAAAAGTAGCAAATCTGCGGTGGCCCTTACTTAGTTTGGGACCATACAGTTGGTGTTATTCTAGCGATATAAAAAAATGTCTATACAAACTGTAAGAAAGAGTTAAAATCATGAAACAACCCATTACAGTCGATAGATTAGATACAAATCTAGTGTATGCCGATATTTTACGTGTGAAAGATTATGAAAATCTATATAAAGCATGAAGTGATTCAGTGAGCTGTCTTGTTAATCGTTTAAATATCCAAAAATGGTAGCCGAGTGGTTCGTGTTGTGCCTTATTGCCGCGGCTGTGACTCAAGGTGATTTAAATTCGGTTCTATTTTCATATATAGCAAACAAGCGTACAGCCCGCCTAATGTTAAGCAATTACCATAGCCTATAGATACGTACAACACGAAAGGCATCGCTCGGCATTGATGATCTGAATTAGGACAGAGGGAGGGAAAAGGAGCGGGGGTTTAGGCTTCCGGCTGTCTCACTCATCGTACGAAACGCAACTAAAATAGGTACTTTACGCCGTTCTTCTGTGAGAGAGTGGTATTACCCGGACAAGCCAACCCGTATATGAGCTGCAGTCAATTGGCTGCAGCTGGGTTCTACCACTGTTAGCGTAATTTCTCATATTTGTATTATATCCATCCAATCGTATCGTCAGTTCTGGGGATTATTTTTTTGGGACTAGCCCCTCTAGTCCTGGGGATATTTTTTTGGGACTAGCCTTTCCAGTTCTGGGGATTTTTTTGGAACCAGTCCCTCCAGTTTTGGGTATATGACAGTTATAATTTTTCAAGAAAAATAAACATACTTTTTTTTTTTTCAATTCCAGGTCAAGCCGTAACACAACTCACCTTACCCGATGAGTCTTACAGTTACCTCACAAACGAGCTGATCGGCAAAACTATGACTATCCCGAAGTCTTTCCTGGACACCTTGGAGACATGCCAAGTGATCTACCCCAACGGGTTGATGTATCAGGCATATCCCAATGACCAACTTCCAGCTAACGGCCATATCTTCTTCTTGACGGCAGTGCAACCTTTTGTGAGCTGCGGTATTGGCTTCAAAGGTGCACCAACATCCGCTGGCGGCACCTATGAGCTTCTGTCTTTGGTAAGACATAGCTTGGACAACTCTCAGAGTCTGACTAGGCAGAGATTCCATCTGACTCTTGTGGAGTCTTCCGATTAAGGAAGGAGGATTGGAGATTGTTTCTTGAATAAATTGTTTGAATTTTCTGTTCATTTCCCCAAATACTGTTGTTTTATTTCAATAAAATATTTAGCCATTTATTTGCCCTACAAATACCTATACGAATAGCCAAAGCGGGATTATTATTAAGGGCCTCCGCAGACTAGCTACTTTTAGCATTGGCGATCGGCGATTTTGATGCTGCGTCTCGCTCGCTCGCGCTCAAAGAAACGCGACGCAGCATCGATACGTCACAAAATCGCCGGTCGCCGATGCTAAAAGTAGCTAGTCTACGGAGGCCCTAAGGGCCATAACACACCGGGATGCAATGGCGACGTCGCCAGCCACCGTATCCAATTCCTATTTAAATGTATAACAGGTAACACACCTGGCTTGGACATACAGAGGCAAGCCAATCCCACTCTCGCCTATGTGCGGGATTGGGGTGTCAGGAATAAGCTGAAGTTCGCACCTCACAAAACGAGCGCGATGGTTGTGACTAAGAAGCTTATTTATGACACCCCTCTGCTGACCATGGGCGGGATTGATATTGGCATGACCGATGACATTAAGATCTTGGGGCTCACCATCGACCATAAGTTGACATTCAACGCCCATACTGCAAACATATGCAGAAAGGCGTTGAATGTCTACAAAATGTTGGCAAAGGCCGCCAAAACCAGCTGGGGCCTCCACCCGGAAGTCATCCGGGTGATTTACACCGCCACTGTCGAGCCCATCATCATGTATGCCGCCAGTGCCTGGTCGCCGTCGACAAACAAGATAACTACTCAGAAGCAGCTGAACACTGTCCAGAGAGGCTTTGCACAAAAGATGTGCAAAGCCTACAAAACGGTGTCCCTGAACGCATCTCTCGCCCTGACCGGGCTACTGCCCCTCGACATTCGCATACGCGAAGCGGCCTCCCTTTACAAGGCCAAGAGGGGAGTACCTCGGCCAGAGCTGAGAGACGTCGAAGTTGAAAGCAGACTGGCGTACACGAGTACTCCGCATCCGGCGAAACATATGGACCTCAAGTTCGTAAGCCTGATGGACCAGCGAGACGTGACCACCAACGTATGCAGCGCAGTTCGAATATACACGGACGGCAGTAAGATCGAGGGCAAGGTCGGAGCTTCACTATCCATATGGAATAGTGAAACCGAGACCAAGTCACTCAAGCTCAAGCTGTCGTCCTACTGCACGGTCTATCAGGCTGAACTCTTGGCCATATGCAGAGCCACTAAATATGCGTTGGAGTGTGGGAGCACCAGTCTCGCTATCATCAGCGACTCGCGTTCGGCACTCGAGACAGTGGTCAACGCGCTCTCCCATCACCCGCTCGCCGCCGAGGCGAGGAGCAACATCGCTCGCTGCAGACTCCAAAACAAGGAAGTCTCCTTGTTTTGGATAAAAGCACATGCGGGCCTGGCGGGTAATGAGAGAGCTGACGAGCTGGCTAAACAAGCAGCGCTGCACAGTAAGAACAAACCTACGTACGACAAATGTCCGGTTTCATTCGTCAAGCGACAAATCCGTTCGGAGTCGCTCGACGAATGGAATCGTAGGTACAAGACTGGCACCACTGCATCTACGACGAAAATATTTTTCCCTGACCTTCTGGTAGCGTACAGGACAATTAAACAGATCGTGCCCACTGCCGTGCTCACACAGGTTCTAACAGGGCACGGTGGGTTCTCAGAGTACTTGAACCGCTTCAAGTGCAAAGAGGACCCATCGTGTATCTGCGAGCCTGGTGTGAGCGAGACAGTGGAGCACATCTTGCTTCATTGCCCTGTGTTCGCTCGCCAAAGACTTAATGTACAATATTCTCTAGACACAGATTTTAACGTAGGGAATTTGTGTAAGCTTGTCATGGACAAGGATAAGCGTGACGCCCTACTAAGTTATTGCACGGAGGTAGCGACCAGTGTGATTAATAGAAATAAGACCGATGCAGATAGGGGTTAGCTGTCAGCTTACTACTGTCGTAGTAAGCACCGACTAGCGACCCTTACCACACTGCGCTATTAATCACACTGGCTGACTGATCTGTGCAATGAATAGTAGGGAAATTTTGTTTTAACTTTACCATATTTTTTATGTATGACTCCACCTATCCTTGTCCACTAGTTGTTTTAATTTGTTATTTTATTTTTAAGTTTTTATTATGACAAGCTTCTCTTTTAATGTATATTTTATTTGCTTTTATTATTTGTAAATTATTAAAAATCTGTGTTTCCTGTTTTATTTCAAATAAAAAGACTGAGAAAAAATTATTTACATTTAAGCTAAGTTAAGACAATAAAGACTCTGACCCCCATGTCAGAGGGTGATCGCGGGCCGGGCCAAAAAGCGCCCGGACTAAAAAAAAAAAAAAAAAAAAAAAAAAAAAAAAAAAAAAAAAAAAAAAACACACCTGGCTACGTACTGGCGACGTCAATTATCAATACAAATTGTTTGGATACGTAGCCGGTGGCGTCGCCATAGCGTCCCGGTGTATTATGGCTCTAACTACTAAAGAAACTCAGCTTATTAGTAATTTAAATTAGTAGCCAGTTCTTATGAATAACGCCAAAGTAACCTTAATGAGTCGAACTCAATATCTCCTCAAAAATCGAAGATATCCCGAATCGTCCACAAGTCAAACCGTTGCCACCAACATTGTTAACCCGGGTTGGGCTGACAGATCTAATTAATAGAGAGTTAGGCACTCCCAAGGCGACTGTGACAGTTGGCGAATTGGCCAGGATATGGCAGCTGTTTAATGCAGTTAACCAACTTGGGAGTCTGGCGGGAGTTCATAATTCATTGATACGTGATGCTGATAAGGTTGTTCGTGGATGGTGTACATGTTGGACATGTTTTATGGGGTACATCATACTAATCTATACATAATATAAATAACATTGAAGTGTCTGTTTGTAATGTAAAAATAACAGCCTTTTCACTAAATGCATATGAAAGTATATAGGTACGATACCTACCTATAACAAAAAAACAATTTTTATTAAAATATTTGTCTGTCTGTTTGTTCCGTCTAGTCTCTGAAATGGCTAGACCGATTTTGATGAAACTTTCACTGGCAGATAGCTGATGTTATAAGGAGTAACTTTGGCTACCTTTATTTTAGCAAACATTTTCAATTATTTTTATTAACCGGGCATAGCTAGTTTTACTTATAATTAAATAGGACTATAATTTCGATTTCGCCTAACGTTTACATTACCAATCTTTAGGGATATTTTAAATTAAACCATACCTGATTTTTCCAGCGGGTATCCCAGTGGAAAATTAAATTTCTCAACTACATTTCGCCCATAAAGTACCTCATTAGGATACCGAGAATTTTTTCACAAGATCATCCCAGCTTTACACAATCCTCGGTAAAATTAACAATTTTCATTCAGTTCAACAATATTACTCGCTTCAAGTGAAACACAATTTGCTTACTCTGTTTACTTTTCTCCGTCCATTTTTATCCACTTGATTAAATTGCTGAGTGCTGCGGAATTACGAATAGTGCTTCCAGCTTCTTTAGAACTTGTATTTTTAATGTTCTTTGTCCTCTTTTTTAAAGCAAAGATGTATTAAACTTTAGGTGAGACTTACCGCGATTATTTTTGCAACATGAATGTAAGGTAACTGCCTCACATCCACTTAGTGTCGCACCACCCAGCGTCGTGACTGCACGGCTGCACGCGCGCGCGCGCCCATTATTATGTAGCTTATAACCTTAAAATTTTTCTAACAACAGGTCTGCAAAGCTATTACATATCTTGTACTTTGATCTCATACTTCGATGGTAACTGAGAATGACATAACATAAGTATTACGTATTTCGGTGAATGGATATCAAGGTACAGTGAGTTTGGGTTAGGTTAGCCCTGCAGGAAATACGTAATACCAATGTTATGTCATTCTCAGCTGGCCTACTCGGAAATACGAACCTAACGTTTCGGCTGACGGATTGTCGTGATTTGACATTTCTTCTTTCGTTTTTCTCTACGATTTGACATTGTTTTGATCGTAAATCGAATCCGTACTTCGGACGATCCGTCAGCGACGTATTTCGGAGTAACCCCGCTGTTACCATCAAAGTTCGGTGTACAACCGAAGCCAGTTGTCAACTGAGATATGTAATAGCCACGCTGGTGTATGTCTTGTATTTATTGATATATAGGTATAGTTTAATGAGCTATTAATGCTCTAAATGCACTAAAACTCGTATATTTCAGGTCTATAATACAAAAAATCTTTGGTTTAAAGTGGAAAGTTCGGGATCACTTCGGGATGAAATTCTATGTAAATAGCTTACAGTTTTGTTTCAACCCGGAACTATATTGAAGTAGTACTTAGTAGGAAAACTTAACCCAAACTGTTAAGTTTACCAAGTTGTTTTGAGATGGTAATGACATTGTGAATGGTTTAATGTAACACTTCATTAATAATAAAATGTTTGTAACAGGCAAAGACATTACCGAGAAAGAGAGATACATGTGACTGTCCAAAATAGTATGTCCTACTAAACGGAGTCCATGGACACAGTTCGACACAGTCTTCGCTGAAAATAATGTTACAAACATGTCGGTATTGCCAATGCTCATCATCTTGGTTTTCCAATTGCAAGTGCGATAACAGATAAGTAAGAATTGCTGCATGTAGTAGTGCGCTGAGCATGTATGTGGTTGCAATGTAAGGACGTCCCATATCATAGGTACTATTCGATTAAACAATATAAATGTAGATCATCATTTCAGCCAAAAGACGTTCACTGTTGGACATAGGCCTCCCCCAAGGTTTTCCACAACGACCGGTCCTGTGCCACTTGCATCCAGCGGTTTCCCGCGACCTTCACTAGGTCGTCAGTCCATCTTGTGGGGAGCCTACCCACGCTGCGTCTTCCGTAATGTAGATAAATAATAATAATATCCTGGGACATTATTTTACACACGGCTACCTGATCCCAAACTAAGCAAAGCTTGTACTATGGAAACCAGATAACTGATATTACTACATATACTACTTTTTGTTTGTAAATACATACTTAATATATACATAATTACACCCAGACTCGGGACATACAGACATGTTTATGCACACAAATGCATGTCCCGGGTAGGAATTGAACCTAAGACCTGCAGCGGGGAAGGCCGAATCTTAGCCAACCATGCCAACTGGCCAGTCAAGATGTAATTATTGTGTTTTTTTCTACGTTTTACAAAAAATAATTCTGAAGTAAAATAATTGTTTTATTATAGGCTTGCACTTACAAATTGTTATTCATTTTTTCGCCAACTCTAACCTGAATTTAATAGGTAAATAGATAAAATCAGTCCATCAAAGAAAGTATCACATCTACCTCATTTAAGTCTATGTAAAGATGTGAAGGATACCCATTCTACAAATGAGCAAAAACTTAAAACAAATTGTAAATTTTGGTAACAATTTTACCCACTAACCGACCTTGCTGAAACGCCGGCGGGTATTGTTAAATATTGTTAAAACCATCCGGCGCAACTACTCCCGGATCCCGGATGTTTTATATCCGGATTTACCGGAGAACCGCTCGCGGTGATATGTCAAAAGAGAATTCTTCGAGCGTAGTTTCTCTGTATTTTGCAATGAGATTCATTGGTATTTTGGATGTTTCAGGATGTTCCTATTTTGAATTATTTGTGTCTGTTTCAGTAATAAATTATTAAAGCCCGTATTAATAAATCGATCGCAAGACTGAGATCGAACTTGAGATGCTGTTTCTGACAGATGTACCATACATTAAACGTCAAAACTGCATCTTAAAATCGATCTCAACTTTGAGATGCATTTATTTATACGGGCCTAAGATATGACGACCGCTTGGCGCAGTTATTCGCGCGTAGACCGCTCAGCTCACTGTAACAGGTGGTTGCCGGTTCGATTCCCGTCAGAGTCAAATTTCTGGAACGGCCTGTTCTTCCATGTTTTCCTAGCCAATATATAAATCAGTTTGAAATCCAAGCAGATTGTACATGAGTAGCAATTTAAATAAAGAGGGTATAGGTGCCATCAGCCGCGGTCCCGCGGTCACGTGACCGTCTTTCCCTACAATATACGATCGTCCCTACTCAGCGGTAGGACGTATGACCATATTTTGTACGGGATTACGCTAAGATCAAACGGCTGAGTTAATTGTTTCAGGATTATAAAGGGTTCTCTGTCAAGTGTTATTGTGCTGAGATTTTAGATCCCAATTTAGTGGGGTTATCGGTGAATCGGGAGAAATACAATAGCGCTATTCAGCTCTAGGAGTTATGTTAAGAACCTCTTTGATTGATGCTCTCTGGCTGATTTCTATCTCCTCTACTACAGATCTTGAAGAACATTGGCTTGAGTTTATTCCTGCTGTTAAATTGTATTTACTTTTCTTATACTTAATTAAACTGTTCTACACTACATGTTGGGGTTTCTCTGCAAGCATCCACAAGGAATATTATTTTAATAATATTATTTAATAGAATTTTCTGTGATTGTCATAGACATTGTAGCGTCCTCACATCACGACGCCACCAAAAGATGGCACTGAGTGCACGCTCCAGTACAACATAGAAATCCTGAATCACGATATCAAGATTCGCGAAGCACTCGCTATACAGGGTGTCCCAAAACTTTGCCACATGGAGGGGAAGTAACTTAAATATTGTAGATAGAGAATTTTACTGAATGAAGACTTCATTTTTATTTTAAAAACAATACGAACTGCATTCAAAGATTTTTGAAAACTCGCTTGCCACGCTCGAGAATCGAACCGGCTAAAATCTGAAAAAATAACACCCTGTTCTTTTATGGCATCAATCGATAGGATCAATGATAAGAACCAAATCTCTCTAACAAACATGGTAAATTAAATGAAAGGAAAACCATGAAATCTAAACTTATAAATTCATGAATTCAAAGATAAAGTGTATCCACAAAAAATGGAGCTAATTTCGAGCAACAAATTAGTTAGTTTACCATTTTTTATTCGTTCAATTAAAATAAGTGAAGATTTTATGGTTTCCTTTCATTTTGAAAACTCGCTTGCCACACTCGGGAATCGAACCGGCTAAAATCCGAATAATAACATCCTGTACTTTTATAGCATCAATCGATAGGGTCAATCATAAGGATAAAATCTCTTTAAGAAACATAGTAAATTAAATGAAAGGAAACACATAAAATCGTTACTTATTTTAATTTTCACTTAGTTTAATTCTTATAAGTTAAGATATCACGGTTTTCCTTTCATTTTATTTCCCATGTTTGTTAGAGTGATTTGATCCTTGTGATTGATCCTATCGATTGATGCCATAAAAGTACAGGCTGTTATTTTTTCGGATTTTAGCCGGTTCGATTCCCGAGTGTGGCAAGCGAGTTTTCAAAAATCTTTGAATGCAGTTCGTATTGTTTTTAAAATAAAAATGAAGTCTTCATTCAGTAAAATTCTCTATCTACAATATTTAAGGTACTTCCCCTCCATGTGGCAAAGTTTTGGGACACCCTGTATATAGAAGACCCCGACAACAACCATTGGGGTACAGCGGCTGGCCCCGCCAGGCATACCACCCGCCTGGCTGGAAGATCTTCCTTCTTCCGCTAAAATATTATCAAGAAATAAAAATACGGTCGAATTGAGAACCTCCTCCTTTTTTGAAGTCGTTTAAAAAGAGTAAGATATGTAACCATCCAAAATAGTCTGTGACGTCCCCAGCGGGGACTGATCCGTTAGCACTTTTTGGAGTGCGGGTAGTGAACTTGTACCATTCTGGATAAATGGTAGTGAGTGATCACGGTGCTACTCACTCATTAAGTACCAGAGTGTATGCTTTAGCGGCAGGACCTACCGCAGGTGATCCCTGACACCTCGGAAGGGATTGCCAGGCATAGTGTGCCACTTTTTTAACCGCAAGATTGGTAGGAGTGGGGTTGAGGGTCTTGTCCAAAATATTATGTCATCACGAATTTTGCATTTTTCCCCATACAATAAACCTACCTACAATCAACCACCAATGAAAATTATTTCCATTTATATAAAAAAAATATTACAACCAAAGTTACTGACATGATTGGACTATGCACTCGGATGTATAAACGAGTATCACAATAATAAAAATCCGCGAATATTTCCTGAAAACCCCGTTTGCGTTTAAAAAACGAAACGGTCGGCAATCAACATTTAAAAGCCAGCCATGCAATTTTCCAATCATTAATTTGGCAAACAAATATACAAATCTCAGAGTATTTTCAATAGCAAATCTATTCTTCGAAATAGTTTTTCAAACAGTACGGTTTTTGGAAAATAGGTAATGCCCATTCTGAAAATCATGCTAATTTCTATAATAATAATATTAGCCCTCTTTACATCCCACTCTTGGGCAAGGGCCTCCCCTCAATGCGAGGGGGATTCAGGCCATAATCCATCACGCTGGCCCAGTGCGGGTTGGTGGATTTCACATGTCCTTCGAAAATTTGTTAGATTTTCTAAGACATGCAGGTTTCTTCACGATGTTTTCCTTCTCCATAAGCAAGTGATAATCATATTAAAGTTATGATTCGCACATATATTTCGAAAAACCCAGAAGTGCGAGCCGGGGTTTGAACCAATACCTTGAGCCCGTAAGACGGCTGATTTATACTAAACTAATTTTTTTCATGATCTGTTGAAAAAAAATGAACCACAGCTAATGATTAGGCGTGTCTACAACATGCACATGCCGCGCGAGGCTGCTCACCCACATGCCTCGCGAAACACGACGTTTGCCACAGTCGCATGCCGCGCGAGGCAAATAGCGATGCAACTGACACTCTAGCTAGACAGAGAAGGGTATACCCGAGCAATCAGTTTGACACGTTTGACATCGTTCTGTCTCATGACTATGCCAAACTAGGCGAGGCAAATGACAGCGCTCAGGTGAGGCAGGACGCGCATTTGCCTTGCGCGAAGCAAGTCAAACTTCGTGAGGCAATTTGCCTCGCGCGGCATTTTAGACATCTGGACGTGGCTATTCATTTATTCACTAATCTCGCAGCCTTACAGCTTTATTTCTTTACAGCGAAGCGAAGCTCCAAATGAACTATTCACATTTCTCTACATTCCGCTTATTTTCAAAAGATGACATTAGCTGTAGAGTTCGTGGATGCACAATGGGCGCTGACGAGCGTATTAGCATATCAGTTGCGTCGTTACAACTCTACCAGCGCTCTACATAATGAAACAAGACCTGAAAAGGGAAAGTTTTCAGAGATAATAATATAACAGTTTGTGGGATTAAAATATACATTTAGGATTTTGTGAAGGGTTGTTCTTGTGATTTTAACCGATGTGAATATATCTTAAACATAGCTGCTAAATTTTAAAGCACCATATTAATAATTGATTGCTCAATACCTATAGTACGTTTTTTTATACTTGTCCTATTTGGTAAGCAAAGATGGCGTCCAGCGGGGCGATTGCGTAACTTTTTGTCAATGTTTCAATTGGTTTCGTATATAATTGACACAGGATGAACGAAACCAATTGAAACATTGACAAAAAAGTTACGCAATCGCCCCGCTGGACGCCATCTTCGCTTACCAAATAGGACAATTATAAAAAAACGTACTATACGTATCCACATTGAGTCAAATAAATGTATCCATCAATATTTTTGTCAATTATTAAAACATGCTGACCAATCCCCGATGATTAAGACTCTAGTATATGAAACCTATACATCCAGCTATGGTATATTTTTTCTGTTTCATCATGTTTGCGAATATTAGCAAAAAGAGAACTACAGTATACACCGCCGTAAAAGCGAATTGATATTTATGGAGTCGCACTAGTATCTAAAAACTAGATAGTTGGAACATGAAATTTTAGGCGCTGAAATAAAAACCTTGTAGACCTACGTGCCTGAAAAAATAAATAAAAAGTTTTACGTAACATTATAAAGGATGACATTTTCAGGTGGGCGTGGATGGCGAAAGGCCTATTTTGATGATATCAAAAACTTCGTTTAATGCTTCTACATCAGCCGCATATCGCGCCTGAGCAGTTTGTACGTCGGAACGTATAAATATAATATCATAACATGACGTATCATAACATCTCGACGCACCAAATAATTTTTTTATATTATTCTGTCTATCCGGTTTATTATGAAACCGAGCAATCATGATTGCTTCAGCGCGGTAGCTCGGTGTCTGTGGACGCACATATTGAAATTGGAGCTATTCTAACCAAGTCCCTTTCAGCATTTATGCAAACATTATCCCAGATCCATGCCACCCAATAACTTTTATTATAATTGCCACAACGTCCATCCAATTTAAAACTGGCTTCGCTTTACGACGATCAAATTTATCGGCCAATACGATACGAATGAGTGTCCTAATAAAATCTGCGTATATGGAAAACCATTTTTGTCGGTTTGTTGATACAAAAGTGGCCGTGGTATACAGCCCGAAAAACTGATGGCCGATGGGGCAGAAAGGTTCTTGAGTGACGAAGCGTAAGCCCCTCACAAGGTGGACCGACGACCTAGAGAAGGTCGCGGGAAACCGCTGGATACAAGTGGCGCAGGACCGGTCGTTGTGGAAAACCTTGGGGGTGGCCTATGTCCAACAGTGGACGTCTTTTGGCTGTCATGATGATGATGATAAGTTACGTGTTATTGCTAATACAAGCCCTTTTAACGTTCCACTCCTGGGCACGGGCCTCCCCTCAATGCGAAGGGGATTCAGGTCCTAATCCACCCCGCTGGCCCAGTGCGGGTTGGTGGATTTCACATGTCTTTTGATTTTTTTTTTAGTTTTTCTGAAACATGCAGGTTACCGCACGATGTTTTCCCTTACCGTAAGCAAGTGCCTATCAGCAGGTATCCTAGCTAGTGCTGATATTGGCACCTTTGCGGGTCTATGCACGAAATGACACCGGTCCATTTAATAAATCCTTAGTTAGGTCGCTGGCTTAGATAATTTAGGATTCGGAGAAATAAACACCTTTTTTGTAAAACTGCGTCGAATCACTCAACCGCTCGTATATTTGACATTTTTATAAGTGCAAAACATTATATTGGTAAAAATCGCCATCTATCGGCAATGAGCTGAAGTCTTTATATAATGCAATAACCTTATTATTATCAAAGACGCCATCTAGCGGCTATGCGTTATAGATATCGACCACCATTCTTTATTTTAAAATAAATAAACAAAGTCAGGGCATTCGCTAGTCTCCAATAAACGACTGGTTAACAGCTTTTGTACAAATTATAAAATGGTCGAGGAGTGTGTGTTTGTGACATAAATTTTATAGCTTAATTTACTGTTTGAGGACATTTCACGAGATTCAGTTCATAAAAGGACAGTTTTACTATTTTTTCGAGTGTTTGTTATTTTGAGTAGGTATTTAATAATAACGTATTTTGTAGTGTATCAGTCCATTTTTTACTTCTTCTTACGTTAGGTATAGTCGACATTGTCATTGCTGATAATTTTATCACCTCAAGTTACACAAGAAACAATTACTACCATTTATAAAATACGCTAGAAATTTCTGCGAATTCTCGTAATTCTCACCTAAGGGCCTCCACAGACTTGCTACTTTTAGCATCGGCGACCGGCGATTTTGTGACGTATCGATGCTGCGTTGGGTTTCTACGAGCGCGAACGAGCGAGACGTAGCATCAAAATCGCCGATCACCGATGCTAAAAGTAGCAAGTCTGCGGTGGCCCTAACCGAACGAAATAGATGAGACCTATATAACCTAGCAATATGGCCCGCCTTTTTCATTCATTGCTGAGGTTCTAAATTGAGCTCTAAAGTGTCCGTCACCCGGCTTAAAATTTATTAGCCCATTTTGTGAAAAATCTCAACCATTTCCTTGACGCTGCCATTGAGGGCTATCAACATCGACACATGAATTTATCGGCCAATAACTCGTCAATTCACATTATTTAGACCCATAGACCAATATGCTTTAGACGCCGTATAGCCAGCCACCCGCGTCCCATAGCATATACTTTACCACTGCATATTATGTGTAATCGCACCTGACATTTTGTGAGGTGAATTTTGATTGGTCCGGTCCTGCTTGAATAGACCAATTGGTGCGTCCAGATGTCTCGCATGCCTCGCCCGAGTACTCAAGCTATGACATCATATCTATGCGTTCCAACATCAAAACTGAGTGCTCGGGGGTGGCATGCGCCTGATGTAGACGCAGCCAACCAAAATTTACCGTTTTCCCTGAAACCCGATAACTTTGGCAATTGCATTCACTACTTACCTACAACAGTGGTCGTAAATGGCGTCTTGTTTTATTGGTCCGTGGTTGGATTCAATGGCTTTGAAAATATCTTGACGGAAGCAATTTATGCAGTGTGTTTTTATTTTAGTTTTTCAGAATATTTTTCAAAAGAGGAGCGGAGTTTTTGAATTTATTTTGAATATAAGAATATTCCCCTAAGATTTAATTAAATAAGAAAATGAGTGAGAATAATTTCAGAATTTTAGATTTGAATTTTAGAGCGTAACAAACGATTCAAGAGTTCCCTTTACAGGGAATCATTTAGCTATTAAGCCACTCCATCAAACTCCAGTACGCGGCATATACTTGAAACATACCGAGTATACTGAGAACACTGATACTCAATACCAGTTCTCCTTGACACCCGACTTTTAGTAAGATCGTTCAAGTTCAATTCAAGATCGGGTGTCACGGTAAATTGGTGTTGTATATCGAGTATTGTACTCCTAACGTAGTCGGAGGGTCGTGGAAATTGTTTTACGTGACATATTACGTAACGAACGAGACTGTTCTCTTTGCACGCGTTTTGAATTGTTAAAGTTTTCGAGCGATTTCTTGCGAGTGATTTTAATTTTGAAGAGAGTTTTGTTTGAAGACGCTTTGATATTCAGTTGTTTTATATGGCGTTGAGAATGTTTTGCGAGAATCAGAGCCTGTTTTAGTATTGTCAGATAACTTTTTTCATCAATCATTGCTGTATTATTTAAGCAGATATGGTATCATCTAACATCGCAATTACTAAACTTGTGCTCAGCGCTCCACTACATACAGTAAAATTCACACATCTGTTATCGCACTAACAATTCGTAACTTATTAAACAAATAAGACGGCTTTCTTCACCAGAAAATGAGCCATATTGGCAATACCGACATGTTTGCAACATTATTTACCGCGAGCGACCGATTTGTACTGTGTCCATGGACTGCGTATAGTAAGGTAAGCTATTTTGCATAGTCACGTGTCTCCCCATTTGTTGTTTTTTTTTAGGACTGAGGTGGCAAACAAACGTACCGCCCGCCTGATGTTAAGCAGTTCCCGTAACCTAAAGATGCTTGCATTACCAAAGGCATTGCTCGCATTTTGCCGACCTGAAGGGGAGTGGGAAGAAGGGAGGGGAAGGGGAGGGGTTGTTGGGCTTCCGGCTCTCCCACTCATCGTATGAAACGCAGCTGTAATAGCTGCTTAACGCCGATCTTCTGTGAGAGGGTGGTACTAACCCGGTCGAGCCAGCCCGTATATGAGCTGCAGTCAATTGGCTACAGCTTGGCTCTACCACCTTCAAATGTAATGTAACGGTAATGTCTTTGTAGTTAAACATTTCTAGGAGAACGTTCTGTATTGCTACTCGAGCCGTGAAAACTCGCTATCGATTGCTAGTAAAGTATAAACAACCAATGTGGGTGTACCAAATTGGGCAAAGTTAGGCAGTTTGAACGGGCACGCAGGAATGCGGTGCACATCGATCGTGGCACTTATTTCTGTTGGGTAAACTCTCGTAAATATCGCCAATGGCCGACGCAAATTGTTTTTTCTTTTGTATATTGTAGTATAGTAGCTATATTCCGTAGTAATATTATTTTTTGCAATGCCAAGTGTTTCAAAAGTACCAATAATAAATAACAAGTAATTTATAATAATAAGTAATAATAATAAACTACAGATAGGTACGGTAGCTGAAAGTAGAGATGCTTAGTGAAGACAGACTATAGTAACTATAATAGTTTTTGAGTTATGGGCTTACGAATATTAGTGACCACTCTCGGCCTAAGAACACATTAAATGGTCTAGAATCCAGTGTTAACTGTATTAAGGAGTACCAACCACTAATATTCAAGAATTAATTTGTGAAAATATTTCAATTTTTCAAAATTGGCGGAAAAATTAAATATTGCTTTATTATTGACACCCTTAATTAAAAGAACTCGGTTTATGTTCCAAATGTTACCATAGACGCGCAGGCGACCGTACAACCCCCAATATAATAGGGGGCGAGCATATTCCCTTGATACCGGGTACAACCCTATCCTTCGGGATTAGGTAATAGTCAGTTCCTGTATACACGGCGACAAGGTTCACCACCTGTCACGTTGGGTTCTGACGATCTGGTGAAACGTGGGCTTTGAGTTGGTTAATACCTCCACAATGTGGTGGTGTATGGCCACTCAAGCCTCTGACTACCCCCGAATGGGGATAAAAGTCGTGACGATACACACACCGGGTACAATCCGGAAAATTAAAAAGTACTTTTAAACTGAAAATAACATGGTGAAATGAAGAATGAAAATAGATCTTATGGCTACTATTTACAACTTAATTATGGTCTTCAAATTGTGCTTAGTTACACGTACCTATCGTAACAACCACCTCGAAAGTTTCATACCTAGTTTGTTATGAAGGTAACACAAACCCATTACATAATACAAGACTTGACAACAACAAGAAACATTAGCTCAGTAGTTCAAATATCGACGAGTGGAAACATACGGATTGTAATGTTGGCCGGGACCGTTACTACTTGAAATGACGAAGTCAGCAACTTCGAAAAAAAATGCGCCGTGAAATCCATAAGCGATGAATTTTCCCAACACAAACAAGCTAATCCTATTTTTATACCTACTAATTCTAGCCATACACACTCCGGTTTACCTGGCCGATTCCTGACCAATATACAGGTAGACCTGACGACGTAACAATCAAATAATAGCACAGGTCCACTCACACACGCTCCAGTCTACGTGTACAGGTGCATCTGCGCAGGACCTGTCAGACAGACGAGATAGCCGGCATTAAGTGCCCACTCTCTGTAAACACTAGCTGAGAAACATACACTATGTCATTAAGGGATTGTGCGGCTTCCATCAGTGAAACAATGTTCAGAATCATATTTTCTGATTCCTTTAACTAAGATACTTACTAGGTTACTTAGAAGAAATCAATCCTTATGATTGACTCCTTCGATTATTATAATAAAAATACGTATAAAATGTTTTTTACCACATTTCTCGGTTCTAGAAAAATTATCAAACATCTTTGTATGCAGTTCCATTTCATTTTGAAAAAGGAATATTTCCCTTCGATAAAATAAATCATCAATATTTAAGGTGCTTTCGCTTCAAAGTCTGTTTTTTTCATGCTGATAAACGAGTTCGCCCAAAATAAACTCCCGTATACCACAAACATTCAAACTAGTGCACTATACATCACCCTAGAGTAGTTCCACCGTACCAAGTTTGCTTCTAGAGACAAAACCAGACGGGTTGAGCTCCGCTGACAGTATGATGGATGGCCATTCCTCGGTATCTAATCAGGGCAAGTGGAACTGCCTCAGTTTTTGTGATCATATGCTCCCGGATTTAGGATGTGGAGGATGGATTGTGGGATTTTAATGGATGTGGGAGGTATTTAAGGAATGAGGTCCTTGGGTCGTCACTCGATTGTCTTTGGTCGTTAGAGGATGTTGGGGATTTATAATGGGGATTACGGGTGCAAATTATATTGGGCTAGTGACCATGGGTGTTGGAAAATATTCCGAATACTACATACTGAGACATAGAGAGATGTTAGGTATAAGGCATCGGTATAACCTCACTAGTAGAGTATTGATCACACAATATCCCATCTCTATATTGGAATTTATCCAATAGTTGTGTCCATATGGCACGTATGCCTCACCCGAGCACTCATAATATGACATTACGTCTATGCGTTCCGACGTCAAAAGTGAGTGCTCGCGCGAGGCATGCGCCTAATGAAGACGCCGCCAATAGGTGCGTCCACAAACGCCAAGCGGTGCGTCAAAGCAGTCATTTTGACGTTTGACTAAGTAGAAATCAAGTAGAAATAACATCATACTGATTGCTCAGGATTTGTCGACGCGTCTATTAAGGTATCCCGTCCCGCTCACACTACAGATTTCATAAATAAGAATGACAGTGACACCATGATATCTCGATCGCTATAGAATCATGTTATAGGTGCTATGGGGGGCAGAAAACGTAACGATGGCTTTGTGGTCTACTGTGATAATACATCATGGACATTTTTTAATACTCATAATATATCCCTATATTCATGTAATAGACTAGAATAGACTTATTAATAGTCAACATAAATATTTTAGTGTTACCACCATTAAAAAGAGACGGCAGGAAACTCAATGGTTCGAAAATCATATTCGCAACGCTCTCGTTAAACCCTAAATGCAGTGAAAATAGTGTATCGCATTAAATTTAATTGCAGCAAGCTTTTCACTGCATCCGGTCCACTCGACTTAATGACGTCATACCTGTAATGTTACCAGTATGACTTGAAACTGTACATTTTACCTACGTATCGTTTAAAAAACTGACTAAGTATAATGAGATTTTGAAAACCTGCAAACCTTACCTTCCAACCCACTTAACAACTTTAAATCCTTCTTATATACTGAGAAGTGACTGCCGATTGGTTAAGTATGCGTCTTGCGGGCTGTAGGTCCAAGGTTCTAACGCCGGCTCGCACTTCTGGATTTTTCGAGAACTATGTGCGAGATTATCATGCTTATAGTGAAGGAAAACATCGTGAGGACACCTGCATGTCTTAGGAAATCTAACAAATTTTCGAAAAACAAGTGAAATCCGCCAACCCGCTCTGGACTTATGGCCTGAATCCCCCTCGCATTGAGGGGAGGCCGTGCCCGGAGTGAGACGTTATAAGGGATTATATTATTATTATTATTTAATTGTATAGCAAATTATTAGTGTCTCGAGTGGCCGATACATTTATCATACAAAGTAATTTACGCAGACGCTAACGACTAGCGAGCATCCGCGTAAATTTCATGGTAGAGCAACTGCCAAAAATCTGGTCACTCTGCAAATGTATCTCTATGTATGTACAGTACATATACATGTACAATGTATGTACTTTATACACTTTGTAACTCCAAAGTTCCAAAGCTGCACCCAGCCTCGGACTATCCTTTATCACCCTGTGTTTACTCATTCCCTCTTGCGCGTGGGGGAGTGTGATTAAGTGACACTTAGTGAGAAGTAACGTAAGCGTGTCTGTACTGGAACCGTCTTAAGTAATGTATTCAGTGATACATCTGGAAACTGTGTCTTAGAACTGAAATATTCTGTGTTTTGGCCTATTGTAACATTTGTTGGTATACGTGGAACCACATCATATTATTTTTACACGACTGCCCAAAAAAAAGGAGTGTATATGTGTTTAGGGTTCATGTATGTATGTATGTATGTGATGTGTGTACATGTAAAAGAAAGATTTCATTTTTGGCTGTTGTCACTAAAATGCATAAAATAAAAATAAATAATTTAAAAAATTAAAAAACACGACTGCCCTGCCAAGAACGAACTAACAAGTACAAAACAAGTGCAGTGTCATCGCAGTCGGGGGCCCTCTTAGATTAAATATGTTCCACAGAACGGTCCCCCGACTGCAATGACACTGCACTTGTTTTATACTTTTTAGTTCGTTTTTTGGCAGGGCAGTGGTGTTTGTTAATTTTTTAATTATTTTATTAAATAAAAAAAATATAAGGTATATACGTCACGACTTTTATCCCCATTCGGGGGTAGTCAGAGGCTTGAGTGGCCATACACCACCACATTGTGGAGGTATTAAGCTAACTCAAAGCCCACGTTTCACCAGATAGTCAGAACCCAACGTTACGTTACGTTTATTAAATACTGTATATCTAATTCAGCACAGGCTTAGGAATTCCGTATGGTTGAAGTCGTAAGTCGTAAGTCGTAAGTCGTAAGTCGTAAGTCGTAAGTCGTAAGTCGTAAGTCGTATTATAAGTTTATATACTCATTTGAAATTAATACAAATGTACGGTTCCAAACTAAGCAAGGCTAGTACCGTGGCTACCGTACAAAGGACTGGGGGCGATCCCAGTGACACCCACCCAAATTTCGAAAAGGCCGTTTCAGAAATTTGCCTCTGGCGGGAATCGAACCCGCAACCACGCGATGCAGTGAGCCGAGCGGCCAACGTTCAAACCACTGCGCCAAGCGGTCGTCATATACAAGCTATGTTTGACAATCGTGCTTGAAAAGACAAACATGATGAATAGCAAGACAGAGCATACATATAGTTCGCGACAGGTCGAGATGACATTCGGGTTATGAGCTTTTTGCAGAATAAAATCCAAATCAAAATTAACAGGACCCGATAAACAATTAAAATCGGCCACAAACTTATTAAATTAAATGATTCTGTTGCGTTGCGGGTCCTGGTAATTTTGATTCGGATTTTATTCTGCAAAAAGCTCATAATCCGAATGTCATCTCGACCTGTCGCGAACTATACATACATACCTATAGACTTAGCATGTAAAGTTCACATTTTAACAATCCCCATTTAAATTCAGAGCCATTTGCACACAGTAGAAATGTTGAATTTTTGACACTGGTAAACGTGCCGGACGGATGCGGGACGGAGGCGAGACGGCACCGGTATTTCGAGAAGAACTTTGCTACTGTAATTTGTGTATTTTGTTGGGGCTGTCGGTGTGATCTCAGTGGGGCTACTCCGAAATACGAAACGAAACGTTTCAGCTGACGGATGGTAGGTACATATTCCTACTCTGAAAGTATTTCGGAAGTGTTCCGGATTCTTCCGGAGTAGGGCCGATGAAAGAAGAAACGTCTAATCACGACTATGGAATCCGAACTTCGGATCCGAAATACTTTCGGAGTGTAAGAAAACGTACCATCCCTCAGCCGAAACGTTTCATTTAGTATTTCGGAGTAGCCCATCTGAATAGGGCAGTTTCATGAAACTTTACACGTCTTTCGAAAGACATGTAGGTTTCCTCATGTAGGGGAAGGTTGCTCAAGTCGTACCACCGCCTAAGTCGTACCCCCTTAATATTCCGTAAACTATTTACAAAAAGCGCAATCTTGTACCGTAATCTTGAAGTGTTTCATGGAGCGAGTACACAAAAACATAAGGATGGCCGGCCGACTTTGCGAGGCAAAAATAATCAAAAAGTCAGTTTTATTCACAGTTTTCATTAAAATTTTGAAAGGCAAATGATTAAAGATTCAATCTATGCGAAAGATTTTGCTTCATTTGAATTACAGTAAAAACAACGTCAGTTTTCCCTTAGGGGGTACGACTTAAGCGACCTTACCCTATTCGTTCACCATTCGCTTGGCAAGTGAAAATATTTGTGGGAAATGAAAGCAACCACAGGCAAAGTTAATTCAAACAATAGCACCCGAAAACAAATCTAAATCCGCGTCTACCTTGCTTGTGGTTCCTTCCCTCATTATCAAAGAGGAACTCGAAGGTAAATATACAATTCCTTTAATTAGTATACACGGAGGCGTTATCAACCACAAAGTACCGTGTGGTTACCCTCTAACGAGACCAAAAGATACACTTTCTTATTTCTTGCCAGATGTTCACATGTCGTCGCAAATTCTTAACATTTCTCACAGGGAATTACCAAGCGTGAACGAGGGGAATAAACCAAGTTATTATTTGCGACCCTGCAAACAATCGCCACACGATTATGATCAATATCTCTATAAGAATAAAGGTTGTGATAGGTTTGGTGGTATGATATCGTATGTAAGTGGTAGTTGGACCGGAAAATTAATGTTGTCACCCCAAAGCCTACTTTCGATTCAAGCAACAATTTTCAAATAAAATTGTAACAGAATCTTTGGGTAGGCAATTTTTTTCATAATATAAATCAATCGTCATATTTATGTGTCAAGATGTTTTTCAAGCTAGCTTCATAAATTTGATATTCTAAAGGGGTTATCTTGTTTTATATGTTGGCCACCCAACATTACCATTTTTAGTACAATTTATATTATGTTAACATGCAACATTTATTAAAAATGCAGAGATAATTTATAGAGAATCCACCTCGAAGGCTCACGAAAGAGTTTGTACTATTTCCATTGTACGGTTGTTTAGTGTTTTAGGGCGCTTGTAATAATAAATTAAAATGCAAGAGCTTTTAGTCCAGCAGGACTATTACGTAAGTCAGTTGACAACTGGCTTCGGTTGTTCACCGAACTTTGATGGTAAATTAGAATAACATAACATTGGTATTACGTATTTCTTGCAGAGCTAACCTAATCTAAGCTCACTGTACCTTGATATCCATTCACCGAAATACGTAATACCAATGTTATGTCATTCTAATTTACCACCAAAGTTCGGTGTACAACGGACGCCAGTTGTCAACCGGAAGAGAGTTTATTTTTAATCAGTGTTGCAAGTTAACATAATATAAATTGTACTAAAAACTCTCATACCTTTCTCATATTTCACTACCTTCCGTAAAAGGTAGGTACTACAGAAACTTCAATAAATAATAATAATAATAATATCCTGGGACATTTTTTACACACGGCTACCTGATCCCAAACTAAGCAGAGCTTGTACTATGGAAACCAGATAACTGATATTACTACATATACTACTTTTTTATTTGTAAATACATACTTAATATACATATACACCCAGACTCCGGACATACAGACATGTTCATGCACACAAATGCATGTCTCGGGTAGGAATCGAACCTACGACCTGCAGCGTGAAAGTCGCCTCCGCGCCAACCACGCTAACGGGCCCGACAAAAAATACAAATACAATGTGTTATGTACCCATTCTAATTCCAGTTACACTACTGGAAAGTTTATTTGTACTTCGGACCAAAGACATTACCAAAAAAGAGGGAGACATGTGACTGCCCAAAGTAGTATGTCCTACTAAACGGAGTCCATGGGCCCAGTACGATGGAATATTATGTTGGAATTACATGTCAGGATGCCAATACGGCTCATCTAATGGTGATAATACGCAGCAAAATGCATTTAAGTTGATTCTCGAATTGCGAGTGCGATAACAGATGTGTGAATTTCGCTGCATGTA